>OW240920.1:25384998-25554117 GCA_933207985.1 Pelobates cultripes | reverse complement strand
GCAGTGGGAGGGGGGGTAGGGGATGCAGTGGGAGCAAGGGGGGTAGGGGATGCAGGGGTAGGGGATGCAGTGGGGGGTAGGGATGCAGTGGGAGGGGGTAGGGGATGCAGTGGGAGCAGGGAGGTAGGGGATGCACTGGGAGTAAGGGGGGTATGGGCTCTGATGGGGCAGTAGTGGGGGAAATTATATAATAAAACATTTTAATTTAAAAAAAAAAATAAAGCCCCCCTCCCAAACCTTACCTCTCTGGTGGTCCTCTTCTGAAGGAGGGCACACAATGCTGACATGCTGCCTGTAACTCTGCTCAGGGCAGCTCCTCACTCTGCACTGTGACTGCTGATGTCACTTCCTGCAGAACAAGGCTGCACGGAGCTGCCCTGAGCAGTTACAGGCAGTGTTTGGAGACAGGCACACTGAGGGGCAGCCTAGTGGGGTCTTTGGAAGGCCCCTTAGCTGTCCCTCAGTGTGCCCTGCAAGGGGGATTATATTTTTAGCAGCAGGGGCCCGCGGAAGGCTGTCCGGGCCCCTTACTGAGTGCAGGCTGGCTGGGGAGATTGTTTTACTCCCCAGCTCAGCCATTACTGCACTGCAGCAGGGCCGGGCCCCCCAGAGCCTCGGGCCCTCGGTCCATGACCGATTTGCCCGAGTGCTCAGTCCGCCCCTGTTGCCAATCTCAATCCATTGGATGTACTGGAACTATAAATCTAATCCATAGAGGCACCTTGCAACATGCATCTGTTGCTAATGTCATGGTGCCAGATAACACAGGACGCGTTCAGAGGTCTTATGGAGTCCATGACGTAGCGCATCACAGCTGCCTTGGCAGGGGACCTACACGATGTTAGGCAGGTGGTTTTAATGTTGTAGATGATCAGTGTAACTTAGTCTTTCATGTTCAACAAAAACACAAAATTACAGTAGTTTTCCTTTGTGTCCATCAGGCAGCTCAGGGATGTAAAACTGTGGTATATTAAGTACGGAGCTATTGTCTTTAAATGATTCTGTTACCGCCAGCATCACATTTACCTAGTATCTGAATGTTTTTTTACTGAAAAAAAGCTTCTTTAATTCCCTCTGTATCCTTCCTTAAGATGTTTAATCTGCATCTTGTCTTAGATTACTAAAAAAAAACTATTTAAAGAAATGGAAAATGTTTTGCATGAGTCATCTCTCAAATTCTGCAATATCCATTAATGTTTGGATCTTGCTACAGTTTCCAATTTACAAGTCTCTCTTTTCAGCTAAAGAAAGGTAACGTGCTTGTGTTTTATTTTTTTTATTTATTTTTTTACCATCTTATCTCCTCAAGGAATTAAACTGCTCTGTCTTTCTTTGAAGTTGTTGTTTTAGATAACTTTGTATACTAAGGAAGGTACTCTTCAATGGTTGGAGGCCATTTTGAAAAATGGTGTTTGGACACATGGGTATTTAATCACAGTTCCATTTTTTTTCCTCCTGCTTCACATCATGACCCCGAATGATCACCATGTTCAGTGTTATAATAGTGCATGTCAGGATCATTATATGTATGTCTGGACTAACATGGCATCATATGTATGTCGCTCAGTGTTAGCACCAAAATGTGCACATTCAATAGACGTGTTGCTCTTCTGTATGGTGCAAGACATGCTATCAGTTCCACATAAACTACTATAAACTCTCGGATGGATGAGAACTCTTTGCTTAGTTGTTATTGAGCTCCCCTATGTGGTATCTTGTTTCTAATTCCCTGTTCCTTATAATGGCTGGCTTCCTGACATTTGGATACAATCTCTGACCTGATCCGTTGCTGACCTCTAGAATGACAATACCACCCAAAAAAAACCCTTTGTTACTGCCCTGACCTTCTGCTTTTCGCATGAACCTTTGCCCAAAGAATAATCCTTTTACCTAATTAATTTACTACTACCATCTAGTGTCTATTTTTGTTACAGTGTACTGTATACCTGTTCTGAGTACCAATCTACAAGAAGCGGTCTTCTACCAAAAGCACAACTACAACTAACAAAATATAGAAAGTGATATTTTTTTCCTATTTTTGAATGCATCTTACGAACTATGATAGACAAAAGGAAAATGTACTGTCTTGGGAGCAGACTAGGCAGATGAAATATGCCTTTTTTGTGTGCTGAAAAACACATTCGCCCAAACCAATTTTTCCAGATGTTAAATATTATGTTATTTTGAAAATAAAGTTATGAGAAAATTACAAGAGGAAAAAGTAGTTATGAGGTCCTTTTAAATTCATTCATCTGAAGCTATGACTAAATATGTAAATATTTGCATTTATTAAGAAGTGAATTATCCTCACTTCCTTTAATATGTGTTTGATTATATAATATTCTTTGAGTAACAGCCAGCACAATGTTTTCTAAAATCCACATTTTAATAGTTTTAAAAATTGTTTTGAAAGAAAACAAAGCAACTCAATACACAGTGACTATATTTGGTATAGTCTAAAAGGAAAATATAATTCTGGATATAAAACAGAAAAAAAAGAACAAATAATAAAACATTGTATTTTTTAAATTTTCATATGTTAAAGGGACACTCCAGGCACCCAGACCACTTCTGCCCATTGAAGTGGTCTGGGTGCCAACTCCCACTACCCTTAACCCTGCAATGTAATTATTGCAGTTTTCATAAATTGCAATAATTGCATTGCAGGGTTAACTCCTCCTAAAATGGCTGTCTACTAGACAGTCACTAGAGGGCACTTCCCGGTTTCTAGCACAGGTTTTCTGTGTTAGAGCGTCGCTGGACGTCCTCACGCAATGTGAGGACCTCCAGCGCCGCTCAATTCCCCATAGGAAAGCACTGAAAGCAATTTCAATGCTTTCCTATGAAGAGGTCTAATGCGCACGCGGCATTGCCGCTCATGCGCATTAGGTCTCCCCCGCCGGCAGCCGTGCATGCGCAATCGGTCTCAGGTAAGTCACTGAAGGGGGTTTCACCCCTTCAGCAACATGGGATGGGTGGTGGGAGGGAGAGGGGACCTGCAGTGCGAGGAAAACGATTTGTTTTCCTGGCACTGGAGTGTCCCTTTAAAGTCATTATTAAAAATTCATTATTAATTGTTATTAATTTCATAAACTGATTTCTTACAATGTAAGGGTTATTTTAATTGTGTATTTTAAAATGGTTACCTTACAATTACTTGTTCGATAATCATTTTAGTGTTGATGGCTGCCAGATAAATGTTAATGTCCACGTAATCAAAATCACACCATTCCACAACATTGTTACGATGCTGAATTGTAATATACCCCAAAGATTTTTTAACTAGAAGAATACATTGAAAGGTATATTCTGCACACTTTGTGACTCCATTAACTTCATCTGTGAAACAAATACATTACAGGCAGCACAGGAGCAGGACCACCCACGCTGAGATCTATGAGATTTAAGAGAAAATAAAGACCTTTTGTTTGTGCTTGCTTACAGGACAAAGATTGCAAGCTCTCCCCTGATACTGTCCAGGGTACCAGTTGGCACTTAAAGTTGCTCTGCTACTTCTGTGGTCTTTGAATATTTTGCAAAGACTCACGATGCTGGCACCACCATTTGGCATACTGTGGCCTGGGGGTGCAGTGGAAGTGAGATATACTTACCTAAAGCTGTACCCCATGAGAGCTTCTATCCACTTTCTTCAGCTCCTGGGGCATTATCCATCTAGAAGCCCATATCAGTACTGTCCTTTCTGGCGTGCATGAGAGTACAACATTGATGCCTATGGAGCATCCCGCAAAACCACAGAAGAATCCATAGACTAAGCCTTTTGCCCCACAGCCATCACTAGCTGGGGTAATTGACAAAACTTGATAGCACTAGCTCTGACTTTTGTCACGTTTGGTCAAAAGAAGGAAACATACATAAGACAAAATAGTCCCTGCATTGTCTTATGAGAAAGATTTTATCTCTAGGAAATGCTCACAAAATATAGTTTTGTGTGACAGAGCCACTTTCAGAACCGAGCAAACATAGTCAGAGATGTGTGGATTCAAGAATCTGCACATTTATTTAAAAAAATCTTAACAGTGTGCATTCTAATTAAATAGGAAACTAAACAGCATGAGGGTTTACAGCAATAGATGTGTAGCACGACCTATGAAAAGCATTGTTGTAATGCTTTGCTGTTTTGTAATAGTTGTTGAAGATCGATATTCTTATCAAACCAAGAAGATCATAAGAAATGACTTGGAGTTTCACTTTTGTCTTGAGGCTTAAATGAAGTTGTAATTATTATGTCTTGAATTCAAATATTTGTGGAGTTTCTCAGAGTTTGATCTGAAACTCAAAGTTTGGCATTTATAAAATGCAATCCGAGATCAAAGTAGAAGATTAGACTAATGGCACAATTTTGAAATGTAGAAATTTAATGGGAAAGAAAGCTGGTTTGGTATCCTGATATACTTTATGGTGTCTTCTGACAGACAAGGTATTACAAAGAGTGAGATTATGGAATGAAAGAAAGATGAGGTTTGAACCCCTGGGGGAGGAACGGTTTGATAAAATTCTGGGTTATGTCTGTTCACCCTAATTGTAGTTTCTGAGTTTGTGTAACGTACACTGGTCAAAAGCTGTGGCTTATAACAAGAAAAGGACTTTGGCAAGTTCCCCATTCTCCCTATTACTCTGGATGCTACTGATCACTTTTAAACGGTAGCATGTGTTTGGTGATTCAATTGAAAGCCAGAGTGAAACTGAATGGACACATTTTTTCCAGAATAAATGACATACAGGTAGTAGAGTGATATTAGGAAAAAAATTCTCATATCCTCAAGAGTTTGGGAATAGAACCAATTTGGCCCCTAAATGCAGTATTCAGATATGGAATGTCATTTTCTAGCATTAACAGCTCTGTACTAACCTACTGTTTTTAAATGAGGGTGATTATACAGGTGATACTCGAAAAATTAGAATATCGTGCAAAAGTTCATTTATTTCAGTAATGCAACATAAAAGGGGAAACTAATATGAGATAGACACATTACATGCAAAGCAAGATAGTTCAAGCTGTGATTTGTCCTAAGTGCGATGATTATGGCTTACAGCTCATGAAAACCCCATATCCACAATCTCAGTAAATTAGAATATTGTGAAAAGGTGAAATATTCTAGGCTCACAGAGTCCCACTCTAATCAGCTAAGTAAGCCATAACACCTGCAAAGGGTTCCGGAGCCTTTAAATGGTCTCTCAGTCTGGTTCAGTAGGAATCACAATCATGGGGAAGACTGCTGACCTGACAGTTGTGCAGAAAACCATCATTGACACCCTCCATAAGGAGGGAAAACCTCAAAAGGTAATTGCGAAGGAAGTTGGATGTTCCCAAAGTGCTGTATCAAAGCACATTAATAGAAAGTTATGTGGAAGAAAAAGGTGCACAAGCAGCAGGGATGATCGCAGCCTGGAGAGGATTGTCAGGAAAAGGCCATTCAAAAGTGTTGGGGAGTTTAACAAGGAGTGGACTGAGGCTGGAGTCAGTGCATCAAGAGCCTCCGCAAACAGACGGATCCTGGACATGGGCTTCAGATGTCGTATTCCTCTTGCCAAGCCGCTCCTAAACAACAAACAACGTCAGAAGCGTCTTACTTGGGCTAAAGAAAAACAGACCTGGTCTGTTGCTCAGTGGTCCAAAGTCCTCTTTTCTGATGAGAGCAACTTTTGCGTCTCATTTGGAAACCAAGGACCCAGAGTCTGGAGGAAGAATGGAGAGCACACACTGCAAGATGCTTGAAGTCCAGTGTGAAGTTTCCACAGTCTGTGTTGATTTGGGAAGCCATGTCATCTGCTGGTGTTGGTCCACTGTGCTTCATTAAGTCCAGGGGCAACGCAGCCGTCTACCAGGAGATTTTGGAGCACTTCATGCTTTATTTCGCAGAATAGGTTTATGGAGATGCTGACTTCATTTTCCAGCAGGACTTGTCACTTGCCTACACTGCCAAAAGCACCAAAGCCTGGTTCAATGACCATAGGATTACAGTGCTTGATGGGCCAGCAAACTCACCTGACCTGAACCCCATAGAGAATCTATGGGGCATTGCCAAGAGAAAGATGAGAGACATGACACAGAACAATGCAGAAGAGCTGAAGACTGCTATTGAAGCATCCTGGTCTTCCATAACACCTCAGCAGTGCCACAGGCTGATAGCTTCCATGCCATGCCGCATTGAGGCAGTAATTGCTGCAAAAGGGGCCCAAACCAAGTACTGAGTCCATATGCATGCTTGTACTATTCAGAGGTCCGATATTGTTCTATGCACACTCCTTGTTTTATTGATTGCATGTAATATTCTAATTTACGGAGATTGTGGATTTGGGGTTTTCATGAGCTGTAAGCCATAATCATTGCACTTATGACACACAGTGGTGTATCCTGGTTTTGTGCTGCCCTAGGCTCCCTCTCTCCCTGGTGGTCCAGTGGCTGCTGGGCTGGGCGGGCGGTTGGCGAGGGAGCTCTTCCCTTCGAGCGGTCTGCTCAGCTCCCTCGCGCGCCGCACAGTGAGGCTGGGAGCCGGAATATGACATCATCTTCCGGCTCCCAGCCTCACTCTGCGGCGCGCGAGGGAGCTGAGCAGACCGCTCGGAGGAAGAGCTCCCCCGCCAGCCGCCCGCCCAGCCCAGCTCCCAGTGCCCGGCATGTCAGTTAGCCGCGAGGCTAACTAGGCATTTGCCCTGGGCATTTGGGGGCGGCGTTTTTTGCCCCCCCCATGGAAATTGCCGCCCAAGGCAAATGCCTTGTTTGCCTCGTGGCTAATAGGCCCCTGATGACACATCACGGCTTGAACTATCTTGCTTTGCATCTAATGCGTCTATCTCATATATTAGTTTCCCCTTTTACGTTGCATTACTGAAATAAATAAACTTTTGCACGATATTCAAATTTTTCGAGTATCACCTGTATTTTTTGTATACATATGTATAAATAAGAAGGTTATGGTGGGAAACAAATTGTGATTGAAAACCCCTTCCACCTGAAGTCTGTGGATAGTTAATACAATGTTAAACACAAATCTGCACACCAGTCAAGCCATAAGACTTGCTTTTCCCACAGAAATCACAAATTTGCAGTGATGTTACTACTGCAACAGATTCTGGGTGGGCATATGCAAATTAGTTTAACAAAGAATCACATTTTTGTCTCATTTCATTTTAACCCCTTAAGGACCGAGGACGGTTCAGGACCGTCATCGGCATTTTTGAGTTGCCGACCGATGACGGTCCTGAACCGTCCTAACGGTCTGGGGGTACTTACCTGATCGCCGTCGTTCCCCCGGCGGCGATCAGCGGTGCTCCGGTTGTGGGGAGACTGCCTGCAGCCCAGACAGTCTCCCCACGGCAGATTAGGACCCCTGTGGCCATGTGATCGCTTAACACAGCGATCACATGGTCACAATAGGTGTCTGTGTATCTGCTGACAGGCAGTCTCCCTGCTAGTGTAAAATAAATTAAAAAAATAAAGTTAGTGTTAATAAAAAAAAAAAATAATAATTATATATGTGTATATATGATATATAGACATATATTATATATATATATATATAATATGTCTATATATCATATATATAATGCCATACTAAGTGTATTTTTATATTAATATGTACTTATATTAATATAAAAATACACTTATAATTAAATTACACACATATATATATATAATATATATAATAACTATATATATTGTATATATATATATTATTATAAAATATAAATAATAAGTAATTTAAATTAAATAAAAAATTTTTAAATAATAATAAAAAATTTAAAAAAAATTATATAGCTATATGAAATTTTATTCTAACTGTATTTTAAAATTAATATATATATATTTATATCAAAATACACTTAGAATTAATTTTTATATATATCTATGTATAAAAATAAATAAAAATAATAAGAAATATACATACGTCCATATACAAAATTACATAAATAATTATATAAATATACACGTAGACTTCAAATATATAAATATGCATATATATTTAAATTCTACGTGCGTATTTATGTAATATTTTTTACATAATTCAGTAATTTTATTGATTGCAATTTGAGGGACCTGCCTGCCAACCCAGGCCGAAATTCCAGAGAATTTAATTTGCTAGCACTGTATTTTACCCTGTAACGTTCTACGACACCCTAAAACCTGTACATGGGGGGTACTGTTTTACTCGGGAGACTTCGCTGAACACAAATATTAGTGATTCAAACAGTAAAACATATCACAGCGATGATATTGTCAGTGAAAGTTACTTTTTTTGCATTTTTCACACACAAACAGCACTTTTACTGATGATATAATTGTTGTGATACGTTTTCCAGTTTTAAAACACTAATATTTGTGTTCAGCGATGTCTCCCGAGTAAAACAGTACCCCCCATGTACAGGTTTTATAGCATTTTTGAAAGTTACAAGGTCAAATATATGGGTCAAATATTTTTACATTGAAAATGGCCAGGTTGGTTACGTTGCCTTTGAGAGCGTATGGTAGCCCAGGAATGAGAATTACCCCATGATGGCATACCATTTGCAAAAGAAGACAACCCAAGGTATTGCAAATGGGGTATGTCCAGTCTTTTTTAGTAACCACTTGGTCACAAACACTGGCCAAAATTAGCGTTCAATTTAGTTTTTTTACTTTTTTCACACACAAACAAATATGAATGCTTACTTTGGCCAGTGTTTTCGACTAAGTGGCTACTAAAAAAGACTGGACATACCCCATATTGAATACCCTGGGTTGTCTACTTTAAAAAAAATATGTACATGTGGGGTGTTATTCAGAGATTTATGACAGATAATAGTGTTACAATGTCACTATTGATAAATTTTTAAAAATGTATGTTTTGAAACCGCAATATCCTACTTGTACCTATAGCCCTATAACATGCAAAAAAAAGCAAAAAAGCATGTAAACACTAGGTATTTTTAAACTCAGGACAAAATTTTGAATCTATTTAGCAGTTTTTTTAATTCGCTTTTGTAGATGAGCAAAAGATTTTTCAAGTAAAAGTCAAAAAACATGTATTTTTTTCAATTTTTCATCAGATTTTTGTATTTTTTTTAAATTAAAATACATGAGATTATACAAATAATGGTATGTAAAGAAAGCCCCTTTTGTCCTGAAAAAAACAATATATAATTTGTATGGGAACAGTAAATGAGAAAGCGGAAAATTACAGCCAAACACAAACACCACAAAAGTGTAAAAATATGCCTGGTCGCAAATGTACAACATCGCAAAAACAGTCCAGTCCTTAAGGGGTTAAACATGGATTCCTTTGAGTCTGTGTTTGCTGTATACAACAGCTTTGAAACACAACTTAGGAAAATATGCAAAGCCAGTGAACCACTCATGGATGGCTGTTTCATTGTTAATTCAAATCATCAGCATGGGGAATGGGTATGATACACATGAGGTGGTAGGAGACACATGGAGGGGCCAGGGATTGGGTATGATACACATGGGGTGGGAGGAGACACATGGAGGGGCTGGGGATTGGGTATGATACGCATGGGGTGGTAGGAGACACACAGAGGAGCTGGGGAATGGGGGTGAGACGACACATGGAGGGGCCCCAGGACAATTTTCACACCAGGGCCTGGTGGTTTCTAGTTATGCCTCTGCTGGGGAATGAAATGTTTGCATCCAACTCCTTAAAATGTTTAAATAGAATTATGGGATAGGATCCAGGGGTGCTGGTTTCTAATCCATGACATTGGGTTGGAATGCTTAGAGTGTCACTTTAGACTCTTCCTGTATGCACACATACTTACACTGTCCAAACACATTTACAGTAACTCTAAAGAATCTAAAGTACGTTGTCAAAGTTGGGGGTTTAAACCCAATGTGTTCATACCCTGTGACTAAATCCTTGTATTGTTATATTGAAACATAATTTTTAAACTTTTAGCTTTCTACCATTTGAAAGTGTAATTTACTGTGAGTGCTGATTCTTTTTTGTACATTTTTTTTATTAAGGTAGGTATTTACAGCATCACCACTAATAAATAATGACACAATGTAGCATATCACTGATAAACAACACAGTTAAATATATACTATAGCATTGTCAACATTCCCTCTTCAACCAAACAATATTACAAAAAATGGAAACCACAATTTATTTATGTATGTACAAATTATCTAAATAATTCACCATAAAAATCAGAGACTGAATTGTATGATTGTAATTAGCATGTTTACCTGATTATAGTAAGATTAAATTGCTTTGATTCAAAGCATAAAGAGAAAATAAAATAATAAACATGTGAAAAACATATTGTTATGAATTCAATTTATGATATAAGTGATACAATATAACACATTACACACAGTGAGATAACAGATACAATGTGACAGATTATTACACACTGTGAGATAACTGATACAATGTAACACATTATTACACACTGAGATAACTGATACAATGTAACATTATTACACACGGTTAGATAACTGATACAATGCAACATTATTACACACTGTTCGATAACTGATACAATGTGACACACTATGAGATAACTGATACAATGTAAAACATTATTACACACTATGAGATAACTGATACAATGTAACACACTGTGAGAACTGATACAATGTAACACATTATTACACACTGAGATAACTGATACAATGTAACATTATTACACACGGTTAGATAACTGATACAATGTAACATTATTACACACTGTTCGATAACTGATACAATGTGACACACTATGAGATAACTGATACAATGTAACACACTGTGAGAACTGATACAATGTAACACATTATTACACACTGAGCGATAACTGATACAGTATTACAAACTGTGAGATAACTGATACACTGTAACATTATTACAAACTGTGAGATAACTGATACAATGTGACACACTATGAGATAACTGATACAATGTAACATTATTACACACTGTGAGATAACTGATACAATGTAACATTATTACACACGGTGAGATAACTGATACAATGTGACACACTACGAGATAACTGATACAATGTAACATTATTACACACGGTGAGATAACTGATACAATGTAACACACTGTTAGATAACTGATACAATGTGACACACTATGAGATAACTGATACAATGTAACATTATTACACACTGTGAGATAACTGATACAATGTAACATTATTACACACTGTGAGATAACTGATACACTGTATCAGAGAAACGCTACGTTCTATCAGTCTCAGCGCATTGGCCAGCTGCTGCCGCGCGCTCACAGACAAACGCGCCAAACAGGACGCAATGCGCGTCCCATAGCTGCCTAGACCCCGCCCCCTGCGCTCACCGCCGCGCGCACAGCCCTGTCATTTGCATAGAGCGCGCTCGCGCTGTTTGCTTTTTCATCCCGCCGGTCGCCAGGCTGGGGATCTCCTCGCTGACGTCACGGTGACGCGGCTCCCCTCGGTCTCCATGCTGCACAGGTGACGGCGGCCGCCATATTGGCGGAGCCTGTGGCTGCGCGGACAGGGGGACTAGCAGCGGCTCCGGAGCTGGGGGGGAGCCGGATCCCCCGCCTCCCCTGGCTGTCCCGCAGACCCCGTGAGGCGCTGGCTGGGGATGCGGGGACCGAGCCTCCTCTGAGGGGGATGCCGCAGCGGCTCAGTCAGCTGGAGCTGGATCCGTGGCAGAAAATGGAGGTGTATGGGACCGGCGGGAGCGAGGTGTGTCTGCCCTCACCGGGTGTCAGTAACCCCCCCGGGTGTAACGGGGCTGGGTGTGAGTGTGACCCCCCCGGGGCTGGGTGTGAGTGTGACCCCCCCGGGGCTGGGTGTGAGTGTGACCCCCCGGGGCTGGGTGTCAGTGTGACCCGGGGTGTAACGGGCTGGGTGTGAGTGTGACCCGGGGCTGGGTGTGAGTGTGACCCGGGGTGTAACGGGGCTGGGTGTCAGTAACCCCCCGGGGTGTAACGGGGCTGGGTGTCAGTAACCCCCCGGGGTGTAACGGGGCTGGGTGTCAGTGTGACCCCCCGGGGCTGGGTGTCAGTGTGACCCCCCGGGGCTGGGTGTCAGTGTGACCCCCCGGGGCTGGGTGTCAGTGTGACCCCCCGGGCTGGGTGTCAGTGTGACCCCCCGGGGCTGGGTGTCAGTGTGACCCCCCGGGGCTGGGTGTCAGTGTGACCCCCCGGGGCTGGGTGTCAGTGTGACCCTCCGGGGCTGGGTGTCAGTGTGACCCCCCGGGGCTGGGTGTCAGTGTGACCCCCCGGGGCTGGGTGTCAGTGTGACCCCCCGGGGCTGGGTGTCAGTGTGACCCGGGGTGTAACGGGCTGAGTGTGAGTGTGACCCGGGGCTGGGTGTGAGTGTGACCCGGGGCGTAACGGGCTGGGCGTTAGTAACCCGGTGTGAGTGTGACCCGGGGTGTAACGGGCTGGGCGTGAGTGACTTCGGGGATGTAGCCGGCTGGGCGCGAGTGACCTCGGGGGTGTGCTGGGCGCGAGTGACCTCGGGGGTGTGCTGGGCGTGAGTGACCCGGGCTGTAACGGGCTGGGTGTCAGTAACGGGCTGGGTGTGTGTGACCTCAAGGGGCTGGGTGTGAGTGACCCGGGGGTGTAGCGGGCTGGGCTGTGTGTACATACTGCCAGTTGACATGTGGTGTGTGTCCTTACTAGTACCACATTTTCTGATGCAGTGTGTCATTGTCATTCACAGCTCTGTGTGTCACCACCAGAGCCTGTACCACATTGTCTGATACACTGTGTGTCACCACTAGTACCACATTGTTTGATTAACTGTGTGTGTGTCTCACTGGGGCTTGTACCACATTGTCTTATCCATAGCTCTGTGTGTTATTGTGATCCACAGGATGTGTCCCTATATATATGTCATGGTGATCCACTGTGAGTGTCTGTGTGTGTCCTTGTGATCCACAGCAAGCACCCCTGTGTGTGGCCTTTGTCAGTTTGAGCCACAAAGAGGTTTTCTGTGTATTTCAGTTGGTTTCCACAATGATAGTGTCTGTGTGATCCATTGCAAGGATCTCTGTATGTCAATGGTTTCCACAGCGAGGTTTGCTGTTGGTGTGTGTCAATGTGATCCGCGGCAAGTGTCTGTGTGTGATCCACAGTGAGGGCCCTTGTTTTTGTGTTAGTGTGATCCACGGCAAAGGTCCATTTGTGTGTCAGTGTTAACCACAGCAAAGGGTACCTGTGTGTCAGTATGATCCACAGTGAGTGTCCCTGCGTGTGCTTAATCCACAATAATGGTCAATAATGGCTCACGACTAGGGACCTGGTGCCTGTGTCAGTCTGGTCCACAGTATGGGTCAATTTCTGTGTGTCAGTGTGATCCCCCGAGATTATTATTGGTATTTATATAGTGCCAAATAATTCTGCAGCGCTTTACAATATTATTAAAAGGGTGAAATTTTACACAGGAACATTAGATGAGGACCCTGCTCAAACGAGTTTACAGTCTAGTGGCTCCTGTGTGTTAGTCTGGTTAGCTGTGAGGGTCCCTCTGTGTCAATTTGTGTGTAAGTTGAACCTATTGCAATGAGACCATTTAAGTGTCTGTGAAGGTCTCTGTTTCTCATTCTGATCTGTAACGTGTGAATTTGAGTGTGGTTGTTGCGTATGTCACTCAGTATTAGTGAGTATTCTTTTGTATCAATATGATACGATTTTAAGGGTTCTTCTCCTGTGTCTCATTCTTACCCACATGCATGGGTTGTGTATAGGTCACACTATCTGTTGCAAGGGCTTCTGTGCTCACCTGCAGTTCTCTATTGCGCTGTGACAAACCACTTTTTTTTGTTTGTGGGAAGAGTGCTCTGTATGTGTCTGATTTTGCAGCAGTTTTCATGATGTTTGTAGTCTGTGTGCATCTAACTGAGGAGCTGTAATTTGCACCAATAGTTCTCACATCAGTCTGACGATCCAAGAATGTGAGACTTTGCTGTTTTCTGTACTCTGAACGGTCCTCCATGTGTGTTTTAATGCTGTAGGTGATGCTTGAAGAGGGACCTATTGTGACATATTAGACATGCGTATGATCAACAATGTCCTTGGGGTCTCTTAACCAAGTGAGACTGATCAAATCATTTGGGCATTTAACAATGATAAGCGGCAAAATCATACCTTTGCTATGTGATGCCCTCCTTTAATAATCTTATTTAGAACAGATTATTTCATACTTTTTCTCTGTGTTGCAAAATGTTTCACATCCTCTCTCTATTTTAAAGTTATTGTGGTGGTACTTCTAGGTTTAAATGTCTTTTGTCATTTTGTGAAACTCGTGGCTTTATTTACACACTATCGTGTGTGTGTTTTGAATTATGTTCGCAAGTATGTGCATGTGGTTTACACAGTTATATTTGCTATGAATGCCATGTGGACTTAAAGTATATTAGTCAATCATATAAAATATGACCGGTACACTTAATGCAAAGTTCTATTACACTGTCATAAGGTAGCCTAATGGCAAAACTCATAACAAAAGATGTTTGTCAGGGTACTAAGCACAGTGTTATATCACTCTTCTGTAATCACTGTTTTTGCATTTGATGGATAAATTGCCTTCATTTGCACTATAATTTTGCTAATACAGATGTTTACCCCTCTATACATACACGTGGGACGTGTGTTTTTAGGATTTGTGTATCATTCTAGTATAAATTATTGGTATACTTGTTTAGGTCAAAACCAGATATAGTGGGCAGATAGTTCATTGTTTTTAAAAGCATATACCCTTCATCCTAAAGATTCTATAGCCCAGAAGGGTTATAAAGTGCATATTCCTTTTTACAACAGTGGAAGAAGGGCAGCTACTTTTTGGCTTTTTATTGGGAATCACTTTGCCCAGTATTTTTCCAACTTATCTTCAGAACCCTTTGTCAGTCCAGAATGTCCTTAATTTGATTCTTTAGCACAGGTGAGGTAGTCATTGGCTGGTTGAGCTTAACTGAGACCGAATTGGTTTGAAGATTGTTGCTCTTGTTCTGATTTAACATGCATACAGTATACACCGTGAAGTGCCAAGCAGACTTTTTTTCCCCCATCTCTTTTTATACCCCAGAGACATGCACTCAATGGGCTTTTAATATTTCTCTTGCTAGTGAGCATCCGTAACTTTTTTTTGTGTAATATGTATGCAGAAATAAAGATTTACTAATCGGTTTTACTTCATGTTGATACTCTCACACACGGCCACACATTTATAATGACACATCTGCATTCAGACCTGAAATTTGACGTATTCTCAAACAGCAGAGACAAGCACATACAACTGGACTACAACTAGATCTTTGCTAGACTCTGTTAGAACTGCTGGAAGACAAAGGGGGCTGATGCTTGTGGCAAGTCCTGCATTAACACATGGATTTGCAGTTGCAACTGCAGAAAAAGTAGCGTCTATCTCTCTGCACCACTGGAATCGTTCCTGATTGTTTATGGTGACTCTGATCACTTTTACTGTTTATTTTGTACTAGGCCTCCATCCTGTATGGGCAGCCGCTGTTTACTTCAGGCCCCCTTTGTCTTTCACTTGGTTTTGTTAGTTTTTCAGTGTCTCTGATGTGAATGAATGGAGAGCTCTTTAGCATCACAACACATCCTGCATGTTTGAACATGTGGGTTCACTCCCTACAATTGCTGAGCTGGTGAAATGCGTATTCATATCTTTAAATATACCATGTGGAAGCTTCAGCCCCCTCCACTGCACACACACTAGGTACTGAGAATGCTGTAATTCAGTGTCTTAATGGGGTCTCGAGGGCCAAATGCAGCCATCAAGTGTTTTATTTTCATGGTTTCCCTTGCTTGTATACTCCTAATTTAAAAACAACTGTTTACGTCATTTAACCCCTTAATGACACAACTTCTGGAATAAAAGGGAATCATGACGGAATATTTCCGTCATGTTTCCTTAAGGGGTTAAGAAAGTCTGACTCCACACCCTGTCTGATTTACAGTTCTCCCTATTAAGAGGCTGGTGTGCATGCTACATATTCTGTTTTTGTCAGTAAAAATGGCTTGGTGAGATGTGACTCTTCTTTTGTGATGAGTGTCTATATGCCAAGCCGCTTCATATATCGGCTTAAGTCATTTTTGTGCTGAACCAGTAGCAGGTGTGATGGATAATCCCTGATGTGATTTAGTAATTTGGTACTATGCAGAGCGTGTGTAGTTTGCAAACCTGTATTGCTTGCTTTATACAGAATGACTGCATAGCTTCTACGTTTTGAGATTTACCTGATTTGGGTTCCAGAGCGGTTATCAGTCGCCCTCGTATGCCATTCCAATAACCAGCTCACCACTGATTATGATTTTACTGTGATCTGATAACTGCAGACTGTCTATACAGGTAGCTTCAGAATTCTTTTGTCCGCAACAAAGCAGCGTTTTTGGTGGGTGGGGGAGGGAAGGGGCTGTGACTGGCTCCTCTTTAAATTGGTCTCTCAGACCTTTCTGTGCCATCGGGAATGGGTTTTATACTTCTTGCACCCTCCTGGTTCATCCCTTTATACATTGAGAAGGATTCTCTAGAATTTTCAAGTTGTTTGACTTAGTGTGGTAGACTAATAATAAAGAGGTTATTTAATAGAATCTGAACTCAAATTGCAAAATATTTGAAACAAAATGTAGATGAATAGGGGGGAAAAAAAACAGGGTAATTTTTCTAAATTGTAGTTCAGATACAAGTACACAGTATAACAATTTGTCTGGCCTTTGAATTGTATCCAGATTGACAACACATATGTTCATTCTGGAAGTTTATTCATCACTTCAAGTTCAGCCTTTTACACATATCCATTTTATTTTTTTTGCCACGAAGTTGTTACCTCAAATATAAACTAATAAATACTTGAATATTTTGGTTTCCAAAGAAAGCATCCAGCTGTAGTTTTAAAACTTACAAAATCTAATAAAAACCATAATTTATTTTAGAATTTAAAGGGCCACTATAGTGCCCTGAGGGTGCCCCCACCCTCAGGGTACCCCTCCCGCCCGGCTCTGGAAGGGGGAAAGGGGTAAAAACTTACCTTTTTCCAGCGCTGGGCGGGGAGCTCTCTGCCTCCTCTCCTCCTCCGATCCGCCCAGTCGACTGAATGCGCACGTGCGGCAAGAGCTGCGCGCGCATTCAGCCGGTCGCAATGCTTTCCTATGGACGCTTGCGTGCTCTCACTGTGATTTTCACAGTGAGAATCACGCAAGCGCCTCTAGCGGCTGTCAATGAGACGGCCACTAGAGGATTTGGAGGAAGGCTTAACCCATTGATAAACATAGCAGTTTCTCTGAAACTGCTTTGTTTATAAAAAAAAAAAAAAATGGGTTAACCCTAGAAGGACCTGGCACCCAGACCACTTCATTAAGCTGAAGTGGTCTGGGTGCCTAGAGTGGTCCTTTAACTCTGAAGGATATTTAAAGGAACACTATAGGGTCAGGAACACCAGCATGTATTCCTGACCCTGTAGTGAAAAACCCACCATTTAGGTGGTTTTAGCCAATCCAATGCTTTCTTATAGGGATTGGCTAAAATTGGCTAAAATCAGCAAGGTGGGCCAAACACTGTCTTGGCCAGTCAGTACCTCCTCATAGAGGTGCATTGAATCAATGAGGAAAATTGAATCAATGAGGAAAATTCAGCGTCCCCATGCAGAGCGTGGAGACGCTGGACAGCACTGCTGTCTACTGTGCAGCACTGAGCCAGGAAGCACCTCCAGTGGCCATCTAAGGAGTGACCACTTGGAGGTGTCCCTAGGGGCAATGTAAACACTGCCTCTTCTCTGAAAAGGCAGTGTTTGCATGAAAATTCCTGAAGGCAATAATTATACTCACCAGAACAACTACATTAAGCTATTGTTATTCTGGTGACTATATAGTTTCCATTTAAGGGCCAGTACAGACATGTGCATTCAGTTTTAAACAAATACAGTATTTTGTCTGAATTTTGTGTCACCGGCGAGCTGTCTAAATTCTCTAACTTGGCATACTTGTTACTTCCTTTCACTTTGTCTGTGAACCAAATGGTGGGAAAATGCACCTGTCAATGACCCTGCCCCGATCCGCCTTCTTGGCCGATCCAATCAGAATTAATAATCTAAGCCAATTAAATGCTTTCTCATAGGGAAAATGGGGCGGGGCCAAACCCTGGCTTGGTCAATCAGCATCTCCTCATAGAGTTGCAATGATGAATGTTCTTCTGAATGTCAGTGCTGCACACTGGGAGGTACCTCCAGTGGCCCTCTGAGTAGTGTCCACTGGAGGTGTCCCGAAGGGGCAATGTAAACACAGCCTTTTCTATGAAAAGGCATTGTTTACAGCAAAACGGCTACAGGGATTAACTATACTCACCAGAACAACTACATTAAGCTGTAGTTGTTCTGGTGTCTATAGTGTTCCTTTAATTTTTTTTGCCATGCACAAGCCTACCAGTTAAGCGTGTTCTTTTGGGGCTTCCTAATTATATGCACCATATTTATTTACTTTCCTAACCCTTCCTTATGAGTTGGTGCCGTCATCTCCCAAACTGGTTTGTAAAAGATAATAGTGCTACAGAATTCTCTTAACATGTTGCCCTGCAATTTCTTTCCTTCAAGTCCGATGTTCTTATAATTACTATCATATTACTATGATAATTTTTGGTGTTCTTCCTTGTTTGCACACCAGAAATCCCTGAGGGTCTGATATTGCTCTTTGCCACTACCCATTTTCGACTCTTGCCTTATGTCAACGTGGAATGTACTTCATATTTCACTTAGGCAGCTGCAAGCAGCCTTTCGGTTGCTCATATAGTGGTCTATTTCATAATAGTTTCTTTATAGAACAGAATGGTCTCAGGGCATAGACTGTCATTGGCCCTTTCAGGAGTTAAATTAGGACTTTCAAATTCTGACCTCACAGATGTTTAAAATGGCTCTAATGAGCCAAGTGTTGAACATGCTTCATCAACATATCAAGCATTTGAGATCTACTGACAAATTTTCATTCAGGTCACATAATGTTTAATGTTTCCAGCATTCTTTATACAGCCATGTGATAGTTTCTGAATTTAAAGGAACACTGTAAGGTAAAAATAAAGCAATGCATTAATTAAGCTTATTAATTTTTTTTCATTTATAATTGGAAAATGAATACAATCACAGTTAAACTCACCTGTAATCCACTGGAGGAGTTGCTTCTAGTCGCTGACAGTCCACCAGCCACTAGAGACCTGTTCTCTGGCAAATGTAAACGTTGCCATTTCTTTGAATTGGGGTCTGAGCAAGGTGAAGTGATTTTGGTGCTTAGTGTCCCTTTTATTACAGTCTTGTAATATATTCTAAACTTCAGTTGAAGCTTTTTTAACTTTACAAAAATCTTTACATTGCAATAAATTTATCTTTGTTTTCCAGACACATTTCATTCAGAATTGTTTACATTGCATTTATCAGTCTTGGAGTGGACTATTTTGAATTTATTTGGGTGAATGTGCCGTATCTAACAGTATCAATTTTGTGACATTGTGAGATGTCGTCTCTGATTTGGGGCGAGTTGTTGTGCACGCAGTCACTTGCATCCATTGTAATGGTAATCTTGAGCAGGTGCACCAAGACTGTATGCATTCAACATATGTTAATGTAGGTCATTATTAAAGCTCTTTGTTAAGTCAAGCTCATTATTCTGTGTTTTTAAAAAAGCCATACATAAGTTGGGTTTTTCCATCTACAAATTTGTTACTTGCTTAGAATGACTTTAGGATATGATATTACGACGTTTAATGATGTCTAGAATAATATTTGGCCTTTTTGACTATAAAGCAGCCAACATCTGTATTTTGCATTCAAGCCAACAGCTGAGAATGGCCAAATAGACAAATTCTGTTGTTGTGTACATTTGAGATTAAGCCATGCCTCTTGGGATACTGAAATGTATCCATGTTTGACTAGGTATTATTCATCCTCTTCTGTTCAAAGTGTGTTCTTGTATATTAAATCGAATGCAATGTTCTAACAATATTCTGGACACAAGTACTGACCTACCAGAATAAAATGTCATGTATCCTAAGAAGATGGTCACTTTTACTGAAGGGCATTGTTTTAAAGCACCAGTGATGGCTACAGGGAATTGTCTCTATCTATGGAGAGTCACACACGGTCCTCCATAGATCTCAGTGCCCTACTCTTGCGAATTCCCTAGATAAGAGCAGTGCTTTCGGCTCCTAGCGTGCTGAAAAGGATCCGCCCGAAGAAGATGGCAGTGCCTGCAAGGGAACAAGAGAACAGGTAGCACCAAACTTAAATAACAAATGCAGAAGTAAAAAATAGTCTCTAAAGGCACAATGACAAAGTCTATGGTAAAGTCCAAAGAAATGCCAGTTGTTGAGATACAATCTCAAGATAGAAGGTAATGTGTCTTCAAATATTCTTAAAATGCTTGAGTGACAATTCTGTTCAGTAGCAGCATATGAGAAAAAATAAAACAGAGAAACATGTAAATATGATAAAAATATTTAGCGAGCGCTATTAAAATTTAAAAATGCCATCTCACATGTAATAGAGCTATAACCAGCGCTAGGTAAAACAGCATGCAGTGTTATTGTATCCCCTCTTGCAGGATATTCTTCAGGTAGTAGTTGGCACCAGGATGATATAAAGCATAACACATGACAAAATGAAAGGCCAATAATGTAATCTATTGAGGTAAGTATACACACACCAAAAAAAATAAATGTACTTAGTATAGGTAGAGCAGACTGACCACTCTTTGAGTTAGGCATGGATAGTATAATCCCCACCTAGGATCCTTTCGTGGGTTCAGGAGAGAGGTAGGATACCCGGTTTTAGGTAGAAACTGATAAATCTAAAAAGTATATGGCTTTCAACAAACAGTAAAGTAGCCAAAAATACTTTATTCAATATAAACCCACAACGCGTTTCACTTTTTTGGGCCTTTTCAAGTGGATAAACTTTTTATCCACTTTATACTTCTACATTTATTGTTTACTTGGCGCTACCTTACTTGCTAAGTTCTCTCCTTAGGGTTTTAGAGGGAATCCCCTATTTCAGGTGTGCAGCCTCATATATATTTTTTCACTGTTTAGTTGTTGAGTGCTGTTCCTACCTCTTGTTTACTTTGTATTTACAAGTTCAGGTAAGTGGAACTCACCTTTGCCAGCTCCCCTCCCCCGCCACTGGACTCCACAGTGGTGATGTCACCTTCAGTGAACTTTGCAAATTATGCAAAGTCCCCAGATGCTGACAGTGTCACGTTAACATCACATATGTGCATGCTATGTTAAATATTTTCTATATTTTTCTTATTTTGGCCTGTAAACTTTGCAGTTCTCACATCTTCGTCATACCTCCTTAGTTACTAATGGAATCATAGTGATACAACAGGTTCTTCTGGATATACATGCTCCTCTATCATTAATGCAAACCTTTATTGGAACTCCCTGGTATCAAGATGGAATAGGTAAAGTAAACGCTCCCAGTGACAGGAGAGCTGTAGGTGTCTGAGAGCAGGATTACTCCCCAAAGTGTTAATTGTCAGGAAAGCTAAATTAATTAAAATGTTAAGACTAAACTGCCAACAGTTCACCTTGAGATAGTTTCTAGTTGGGTTAGTTTGACCTAAAAGTTAAAATGTACTTTTACAGGATTATTTACTAAAGTGACACTGACAGGGTTATTGACTGAAGTGAGAATTCCAAATGAATTTCAAATTTAAGGTCAGAGTGGCTTAATGGAAAGCAAATTTTTGCAGTTTGGCTATTTCCACCTTAAAATTGAAATTTACTTTGAATTAATCTTGAATACTCATTTCAGTAAATAATTCTGACCATGAATACTTTGTGGACTATACAACCAAAATGTCAAATAATAAAAAATAAACGGAGATGGTCAAGGGGTGAAACCTGCTGATCTCCAGGAACCAGTGACCCACCAGAACGTACAATATTAAAACCAAAAATATATAACTTTTTATAACGGAGCAATAATTCTTCAATTTCTTGGTGTGATCGTATGTGCTTTAATTTCATTTTCTTTTCTTTATTGGTTTGTATTTAGTCCATGTAGCCACCAGTGTTTACTGTCAAGTACGACATCAGGTTGACGTGGGACTTTTCATTTTGAAAGATCTTCGTGATATGTGGGTGATTTGAATAGCTATGTTGCAGGCTATTCAAACGTCTCTTTGAACTTGTGCTGACTTATTTGAATTTTGTCTTAGTCACCTAACTTAGGGAAATTATATATGTTTAAGCTTTGGGTGTGGATATCCTGATGGCTTGTAGCATCTCTATGTACAGGAGGAGCAGAAACCTGACTTCTTTCCAAGTCGGGTGTGATGCACTGATCTTTACCCTCTTCAATCTCCTCTAATCCAATTTCCAAAAGTCTCTCTCCAGCTTTACCCATCAGGACTCCTGGATCAGGTGTGTGGATTTTATGTCTGGGTCTGTCTATGCCAAATAGATGGAATTAAATGTAGGCCAGCATGCTAATGCCTTGCGTATTTTTGCTTCTGTCTGACACTTTTAATCAAGCTGCAAATCCTTATGCACAGACTGTGAATTTAAATGTTTTGACTTTTTTTTTTGAGCAGTGAAGTAATTTAGCAGATTTAGCAAACTTTTTTTTTTTTTCTTTTTCCTTCTTCGTGAGGCTAGTAGTTTTTCCACTGCCGGCTAGTAAGTGTTTTGTTTTAGTGGATTGGCATTGAGGCCTATTTGTATGTTTTCTGTTGCAGCCCATTTGGTTTAAAGGACCAGCTCTTTACTGTTTATACAGGGCTGCAGTAATGATGCTCTGATGCTTTTGAAAGAAAAATGACAATGATTAAAGATTTTGGTATGCAGTAAGATGCACACACCTAATGTAAATATGTTCCCTTCCGGTTGGATGTGCTATTATTTTTTTTTTTTTTTTAGCATTTATATAGCGCCAACATATTGTGCAGTGCTTTCCAAATCTAGAAAAGGGATATTTAGAGGTGAAGTCGACCCTGCTCATACAACCTTACAATCTAGGGCTGTGTGCTTTTTCTATGCTTTCCAATAAACCATTTATTTAGGCAAGTCCAAATGCATTTAGAAGCATGTGGCATTAAGTATCAGAATGTTGGGAGTGTAGTCGGCTCAAGAAATCACCTGCTGAGTAGGTGCACTTGAATATTACTTATTTGCGTTTATATAGAATTTTATAGTGCCAATGCAATGCTCTAACTCACTGGTCCCTCATGCATCAATTTAGGTCATTCTGTTCTGTTCCAATGGGACATTGCTAAACTCTGGACTGTAAGGGGTGCACAAAGACAAACATGGGTACCTAAGGTGGTCTTTTAATTTAATTCAGATGAAGCTTCTTTTAAACGTTTTCCATTTCAATTTTAGATTCCTAGATTCAATTTTTGGTAGTGACAAACTGATACAAAGAACACCCTGTCTCTACTTTTTTCCTTTATGTTTACTTTCTCAGTCTGACTTCTTGCGTTAAGTTTACCCAGTGGCGTTGGAAATTGTCCTTGTAAGACACGTGTTTTCATGTTCAAATTTTTTTTTTTTTTTTACATCATTTTCATGCTATAGTTTTGCTTGTTTTAAGTAGATGGATGGTAAACGTGTAGGAACAAAAAGGATGGTTAGGCAGCACATCTCGGACATTAACACACATTGATATCCTTCAAAATCCACCCTCTCTTCTTTGCAGAGTACCAGAATGAGCCCTGTCACATTCAATCTTTTTATCCATATTTCCTGTTCTCTTGCCTCCAGCAGACAGTAGATAAATTGTCCAGACTCAGATGCCACACTGATCTTGCAACAAAAGGATCCACCTACAGTAACATTTTTGAAGTCTCAAAAACAGATATTATTATTATTATTATTGCCATTTATATAGCGCCAGCAGATTCTGTAGCGCTTTATAGAGAGGGGGGGATTTAACTATAAATAGGACAATTACAAGAAAACTTACAGGAACGATAGGTTGAAGAGGACCCTGCTTAAATGAGCTTACAGTCTATAGGAGGTGGGGTATAACACATTAGGACAGAAAATGGCAATCACATAAGGTGGGAGTGAAGCAGAGCTGGAGGAGAGAGTCCAAGAGACATGTATATAAGGTAGAGGTTACTCGGGGAGGCCATACACTTTCCTAAAGAGATGGGTTTTAAGGCACTTTTTAAATGATTGAAAATTATTGGAGTGTCTGATAGGAAGGGAGCCTCCCGCGAGAAGTCCTGCAAGCGTGTGTTGGCCGTACGGGTGCAAGCAGTGGAGGGACCGAGAAGGGGCGGGTAGGAGTTATCCTGTTTTGGCACAGCGATTTTTGTCAATCACACTTCTCATGAGCTTCGATCATTAGTTTGCCAAATACCTTTCAAATCTCTCTGCTGGGTTTGCTGCAGTACCTGTTTTCATTAAAGGAACACTATAGCATTAGGAATACAAATGTGTATTCCTAACACTATTCGGGCCCTGTAGGCTGTTTAGGGCCCCATGCCCTACCCGGAGGCAGTATAAATGGTATGCTACTTATACTTATTTATACTATATACAGTATAAATGGTATGCTACTTATACCTATTCTCCCTTGCTGCGCCAATCTCCTTGGGGAAGCTCTGCCTCCTTGGCTAAGATAATAAACGGGTGGGGGAGGAGGGAGGAATAGCCAGACCACTTTATTGTACTGAAATGGTCTGGGTGTATATAGTGTCCCTTTTAACTCTGTTCTCATGTTATTCACAAACTTATTTAAGAATCCTTTTATTTTTTTAACTTTATTAAAGTGGACATATCCAATAATAACAGATGGTTGATGAGGTCAGTTTCAGATAGGTTCAAACATTTCTATTTCTAACATCGCTTGGAATCCCCATCCGTTTTGCCGATTAAAAGATGTAATTATTAGAATTAAATTTTTTAATAACTTAGGGATTTATATACGGAAAATACCGGGAAATGTATACAAATTGTGGAAGGTTGTCATGGCAAAATAGCCGATGATAAAATACTCTGTTTGAAATAGTCTGGTTTGTCTAGTTTTTAGATAATACATGGTTTTCTGGAACTAATTTGTATTAGTGGTATGCTAGCTTGCCCCCAATGTTGACATAGGCACAGGAAGTCAGTCTGTCAAGATATTCACTGTGTGTATAAAAGTTTGAAAAATATCTTGGAATGTGTGGGTGATAAAATGGCTCTGAATACAATATAGTCTACTGTTTAAAACTGGTTTATGTCAAAAATTGTTGGTGATCATTTTCTTTAAATATCAATTTATATAGTTTTCTGTTTGTGACCTGTGTTTTGTATGAGTCTCTGATGTGGGTCTCTTCACTTCTTTACATATGAAAAGGGTAAAAGGGTAATTGCTCTCTTCCGGAGGATGATTCCTTTGGCTACTTCCCAGGTCTGACACTGGCCTCACCCTTGGTATTTAAAATATTTAATCGTATAATTAATATTTTTCTCGGCATGTTTAAAACATGATGCAATCCTACAGTGTTTATTTGTGAAACCTGTTCAGCGTTGTTAGATGTGTGGGCATGTTTGTGTCTCCCTGGCGTCCTGGCATTGATGGGAGTCATGTTTCCAGGGTACAGTTGCTGTTATTAATTCTATCCCTGTCCCCATATTTGTATGGATGTTGAAATTTTGTTAGTCATGCTACCGATGTTGTGGCATACAGGAGCTACGGTGACAGCACCGTGGCAGGTCCCCTATTGGGTCTGTGTGTATGAGTGTCTTTTTTTCATTACAGATTCTTTGGAAAAACAATAATATCAAACTGTTCTTGATCAAAACCTCAAAGAAAGAAATGTTATATATGTTCTGTTGTATTGTTTTTATATTTTTATTTTTTTACAACCGTGAATTGTTAGTCTATTCGGGGGAAATAATACCATCTCAGGGTTTTGTGAACTATTAAAAAAAAGAAAAAAAAAAAGAAAACTCCACCAGTCATTCTCTCCCAACAATACACACATCACCATATTTTCTTTCTCTCTGTTTAATAGCAAAAGTGGAGCAATCACCATAGAAATCAGGAGTTGGGAATTTACCTTCCTCCACTTCTAAAACTTTTCTGTTAATGAGCATTGTGATGGACCGCTTGGCACCCTGACCGGGTACCTCCGTCAATCGCTGCTTCCTAGTAATCCTTGACTACCATAAGCACCGCACACCATAACCACATAACCACCGCAGCTTGGTTGTGGTCTCGCAGTCCTCCACCTACCCTGGACCCAAGACCAGGATCCAGCTTCCAGTGGGTAGACCTCTCCTAGTCCAGAGAGCGTAGCAGGAACAGATCTTAGAAGAGCTAGTGATAATACTCAAGGGTTGGATTAAAGCAATCCCCAGAGTGAATATAGCTCTACAATACCCCCAAACATGAGCCTAGACTTCATGAAGGGTAAAACAAATCTGTTTAATGGCAGCCACAACTGGCCTTTTATGACAGTCCCCATGCAAGGTAAACCACAGTAGAAACAAATACATGTTTACATTGGCTCTCTGGTCAAGGACACTCTAACACAAAATTGATCAATCCCTCCCCTATGCCTGGGCGATAATTGAGTCAAGCACTATACTAAACTCAATTGTCTCCAAACACACACAAACATTTTTACAAACCCTCAAAATAACTTAAAACACACAAAATCTCCACAACAGTTACATCCCCCGATAACCCTGATCTGGGTGACCAACATATCCAAAAATCACCCAGATCAGTTCAGGAGTTCAGGAATTTCCTGGAAGTCTTAATTTTGACCGCCCGTATGCATGGTCCCATGCCCAAAACAGTTCCAGAGAATCGGGGCTTGCATTCGGTCTACTTCGGTAGTTTAAAAACAAACTACCTAACAGAGTTAATAGTCTTACCCTGGAGCTTGATCCCCTTGTTCATGGGAACGTTTCCACTAAACAGCTCTGGATGTCCAGCAGTGTTCAGGAGTTTTGTCAGTTTTCAGTTCCATGAGATTAATGCCCAAACACCTGCTTGCATGTGAACAAGATGGCCACGACCTCGTGGTTGTCCATAGGAATTACGGACACTCAGACAAACACTTAGAATACTGCGGTGGAAATTGCTACAAAGCTCCAGGGTGGTCTCCAGGGTGGTCTTCGGTACGTGCGGCTGTTCACGAACCAAATATAAAATCCCACGAACAAAGTCTGTTCATAGATTATTTTTTTTTGATTTTTTTTTTAAATTTTTTTTATAAAGGGTTCATAGTCTTTTGGTAAGAGGCTGGCCAGCAGACCCCTCCAAGCCCACGTGACAAGGCTCTGTTCATCACAAGCATTGTCAGTCTTACTCAGTTTAGGCTTTTTTAAAAAAAAAAAAAATCTTATTCAGGCATCTGCTTGTTCAGTTATGGGTGGGGGTAGCATTGTATGTTTGCACTAACGTACTTACACTGCAACTTTCTTTAAACATTTTTGTATCTATCTGCAAAGTATGAGGTAAATAAAAAAGTTTATTGCAATGTTAGAACTCAGTAGGCTTGAGTCATGAGCTGATGAGCTGATGGGCAACCAGGGCAGAGAATAGAATAAAAATATGGTTTTGGCAGAGGTGTTAATGATGAACTAAAGAGGATATACCGGGTAGAGGGTTAGACTAGATAATGGATTATCATTTTGATGGTTTCTATTGTTTAAAACTGACACATCCTGGAGATGTCCCTTGAGTAAAAGCAAGAGGGGATTGCATGTTTAAGAAATAGTTTGCTAGTAGAAGAGAGAAATTGTTGTTGGAATTGAGAATGGTGGTCACTGATGACTTGGTAGCCCAGTACCATCGAGTAAGTGACGTGACTGACACAAGATCATAGGACAACAGTTCGGGAGACTAGAAGTGGATGAATGTCAACATATAGGTGATATTGAAATCTGAAGAACTAAGGAATCTTTTACTTTGCCAAAAGAGGTTGTATAGTAGAAGAGCAAGGGGAGTGAGTAATAGAAAGCAGAAAGTAGTTGTATGCAGAGCCAGGTATATGAGAAGTTGCTGAAAGGATAATTGGAAAGCTACAATTTGAACCAAGTAATCAAACTGGTGAAAAGTTTGGGACGATGCAAAACCACATCAAAGGCAGCATAAAAGTCCATGACTATGTGAGGACCCCTTGGCTATGCTATTGTCAATACAAATATTGTGATGTAAAAATAAAAAATATAGTGTGCATCATTCTAACTGAATATGTAACTTTGTGTCTGTTTGCTTTCAAAAGCAGGTGTGGATCAGTGGTGCTGGTTACAGGTTGCATCTTGATGCAGTCTAAGTGAATGCAGGTTGTGTGTGTGTGTGTGTGTATATGAAAGGTATAGGAGATGGTGTAGGTGCACCTTTTTTATGAATAAGGTTATCTACCTTTTTACTGTCATGCCCTCATCAGCCAAAACCTCCATGTTTCACTTGATATCAAGATTTACAAACAGCTGCTAGTTACAAAAAAATCTAGCTGATGCCTGTATATCCACAGTCTCCATTATACCAGGTCTATTTTAGTTGCTTGTGATAGTCTCTCAGTAAGCGTATTATTTCTGGCATCGATCTTGTGCAGTCGGCAATTTGAAGTGCTGCATTTTTACAATATAAAAGCTTGAGATTTTATTTTCTTTTTTTTCTTTCTCAACCCTTGACAGTTCAATTGGCAGATCAGTACCTGATTTTTTTTTTTTTTTTCTTTTTCTTTATAAGGCATTGATCAGGCTTACTGATATGGCTTATTTGGTCCCTGGACAACCAGCAGTTCCTGCCCATGTAAATGGAATATATTTCCCTATATATTGGTTTTCAATTTTTTGAAGACCACCTACTGGCATTTTGGGCAAAAGGCATTTCTGGAGAGGTGTCCAGACTAACGTGAAATGTTTATATCCTCCTGGGTGCAGATCAGAAATCCTGTATCTAAATACAGATATGAGTGCTATACTTGTTAACATTTGTGTGCCAGAGAAGTGTTTTCAAAGTAGTGTTGACCTTGCCCCAGAGTATCTAATGGTTAAACCTTTGTGTGCCTGATTTCATAGTGTGGGTTGGAAGTAATGCAAACTGGTAATGGTAGGGCAAGATCTCTGCAGGCTGAACAATTTGAAGGTTACTTCACAAATCTTTTCACTGGAGCCCCTGTGCAAAAAGATTGGATGGTCGTGGGGGAGGAGTTTTTTTTTTTTTCCTTCTAAATATTTCAGTTAAATGTAGAAAATGTCTCTTTCCCTAATTGTAACTATTTCTTATTTTTAGCTAAATGGTCTAAAAATGTTGGATGAGCCAATGGATGAAGTGGAGTCCTTAATGCCTTATGTAAGTGAAAACATTTTTCTGCTTTTATTCAGTAATGTATTTATTTTCCTAATTTCCCAGTGCCTCCCCTGCTCCTTGATGTCAAATCAATCCTCATCTATCCATTTTATCAGTTCGTTCCATTTGGTATATAAGAATCATTTGATTCTTTGAAATAGAAGCTCTCTCAATTTGCAGGCAACCGAGGTGACTACTAGATGGGTTTTATCATTCAAAGTGTGTTCTAGTGGTTATGGTACAATGGGTGCCCTGGCGCTGCCCCATTGTATGTAGCCAAGCTGGTTTGGAATGGTTTACCTTCTCACCTGGGGTCCACCGGGTATTGCTCTCAACTCCACTACTGCTACAGGAGAGTCGAAAGCTGCTTAGTAAATGATGTTGCGTCTCCTGTGCTAAAGCTGTGCAGGGCTAGTTAATTGAATGGGAGCATCAGCTGATCTCTTAGCTAATGATCTAAGCCCAGCAGCACCACTCCTAGCCCATACAATACAGAGAGTGTCTGGCCCTCCTGTAGCAGTAGTGGATGAGGGGAATAGTGACAGGTGAACCCCAAGTAAGAAGTCAGACCATTCTAAAACCTTTTTAGAATTCCTACATTGGGGTGTGTTCATCAAGGCACTCCTGGCACCATTACATTGTGTTCTAGTGATTATGCTGCATAGAATGTTCCTTTTAAGTACTACTTCCAAATGTAGAGGCAGTTAGGGTGGTTAATAGCCGTTAAAACGGTTTTGTTTATTACTTATTTTTCTTCCTTCTTTCTAATTTGCTTTTTTTTCTTCAAGAGAATTGGTTGTTAAAGTATAGCCTCCCGCACTGTACGCACTTGTGACTCAACCACCAAATGTCAGTTTGAATGTGTCTTAGTATCTGTTTGCATATCTATCTAAGGCACAGCTTGCATCTGTTTTACATCCTTGCCACAACCTCGCAATCTAGATATTTTGTGTTCAACATAAATTGTTTTAGGAAACCTGCCAGTTTGTCAGTAGCACAGCAGATACGCATGTCAGTATAGGGGAAAACATTTGAAACGCATGTAGAAATCAACAGTAATATATTATTTACATATTTTATGCCCAAGGTTCTCTGTTAGCACAGAAATCTTTAGTGATGTCACAGGTGGTCTCACCAGAGGATTTCTTTAGTATATACTCTGGAAAGCAGGCTGAGCACATAAACGCCCAATTATCGCAAATTCATTCCAATTGCCAACTCTTTTTTACAGCTTGACTATGTTTGCTTCCATTTTGCAATTTGGTTTTAATTCACAAAATGTTTTAGCAACCCCAAAAAATAAAAAATTTCAATTCTCCTTTCTTTGGTGTTGTTTACGGCTCCATGTTAATGAGTCTGCCTGCTGCTTCACCTTGCCGCTCCAAACCGTGATTTGGCAACCATTTATTCTTTTGGATATATGGATCTGATTGCAGCAGGGGTGTGATCATGCATTATGGCATATAGTGAGAGACATGATCAGAGGCTTGTGCGACCAGTGAATCCCTCTCTAATGATCTGGTAGATGCATCAAAATATGAATGTCTGTATGGTCTACCTTGGATTTGACCCATGTAAGAGATCCAGTATAAGAGTGCTCATGTGACATATAAAGCGCTGTTCATTACGAAGGTAGGAGAGAGAGCCATGCTATTGGATCAGTAGAGTAGGTTTGATATTTTGATCCTGTTATTTCTCAGTCTTACTCCGTGGCCAGGCACGCTAATGTGCCTCTTCTTTTTAGGGAAGGGTCTACCTGTGGAGTGCAGAACTTTCAAGAGTTTGTCGTTGCTCTTGGTTAAATATATGTATATTTAGTGTTTCCTTAGATCTTGCCTTCCTTTCCCCTTAATGTTTTTACTATAGTTTGTGTAATAACAGAACTTATTGAAAAATAGGTACTAGCGTTATTAGTAATGGATTAAATTGGGGGGGGGGGGAGAAATTCCAGAAAATATTACTTCGTAGCAGCCAAATAGTGTAACTTTCCCAAATAGCACCAAATAAATATAGAAGATGAAAGGTGTAGCGCTTATTTAAAGGTACAAATGACCTTAAAATAACTGGGTACATCCACTTATCTAGATCTTCAAATGTCTAAAAATGTAAATAATATAACAGTGCAGATCATTTAAAATCATAGTGGAGGTGAGAAATATATATAGGACACTCACAAACGGGGAGCTATAAGACCTAGCTCCGGTGTGGATAGTCTCGGGTCCGTTTAGGCGACTCACCCATGTATAAGGTGAATATCCAATCCTAGGGGACGCATATGAAACCAAAATAGAGTAGTACAGTTTTTAACCATCTTTCAGTGTGGCTGCGTATAAATTGCTAGGTTCTAATATGCCCTTAGAGCCCCCCTCCAACTCATGAGATTATTGCAATTAGGTATTTTTTTTTGTTTTTTATTATTATTATTATATTTCAGTTTAGATCTCTACGTATCACATTCTCAGGGTCACTGTGTCTGTTGCAGAATTACAATTTCCAATTCCTGCCCACTTTCCCGATAATTTTTAGTTGTTTTTTTTTTTTTATCTGCTTTATTTCTTATACATCTGTGGTTTTTCAGGAAACATTTGAGTTGTTTGCCTGAGTTGTGGTTGTGCCAACTGCATTTGCTCAAGATACAGAATGTTTTCTTACCCTATCTCTGATGATAGCTTCCTTTGTCAGCCTTGTGACATCTCTCCTGGGAAGCCTCAGCCTAACTTGCTGAGAATCTCATTCCTTTACCACATATGTTAGGCACACCGATAGTTTAGGTTCTGTGTATGCTGCTCTATTTTTCCCAGGTATGTAATCACTTGAAAATGAGCGGTGATATTGATATAATAACCAGACTCTCCATTTCGATCACCTTTCTGTTATTATGTTTAAAGTTCTGTTAAGATCTTTGCTGCTTCTGTCTACCTGCGTGTGACAACTTTTACTATCTAAAACAGATTATTTGTTGGAGAATGGAACTATCCTTACTCCAAGTAGATTGGTCAGATCACCCCTGATGAGCTCCATAACATACCTGGGATATTCCAGTCTTCAATCATAAACATTAACAGTTGTATGATGATATTGTAATCTGCAAGGATAGATAACATTTTCCTAATTGTTCTCACTCAAACTTTGTTGTAAAGTCCTGTTAACTCTGTCCTTTTTATCTAATCCAAATCATTTCAGCATGCAAGGAGCTCACCTGTCCATTGTATCCCTGAATTATGTTATTTTCAACTCCAGAAATATGTAAATATTTTTGTAATAATAAGCCCACCCACCACTTGATGACAGAATTGGAGAAAGCAAACCCTCCCCCTGTCATTTCAAATACCTTAAATATATAAAAAAAAAGAAAAAAAAAAATTCAGAACTTGTGCACTCATGGCGAAAAAATCCAAATGGACTGGACTATTTTGCACCTGATACATGCTTGCAGTGTTGTTTCATTAATGACTTTTCATAAATGAAACCACTGGGGTGTGATTTACTGAATTTCAATTAGAACCCTGGGTTTGTATTTCACCCACTGACAGGAACTAAAAATACTGGTCAGGCTGGCTACCATTTGGAAGGTAGCAAATTCTGCACTATCCAGGAAACATGGATAACAGCTATAGTGAGTCAGTGTTTTAATGTGGTGTCTGTTACAGAAGTGCATTTGGAATATTAATTTATTTTGTTTTTGTTAGGATGAAGGGAACATTAAAGAGATTCCAATTACCCACCATGTTAAAGAAGGGTGTGAAAAAGCGGACCCCGCACAGTTTGAACTGCTGAAAGTTCTTGGACAAGGGTCCTTTGGAAAAGTAAGACGTGTTGTTGTTCACCCTGCAGCCCACATCCTCCACTCACACCAATCTGCCTCCTTAGAGACTGGCTGGCCTCCCGCTTTCAGACACATATTTTAGAACTGTTGTTGACAATAAGTAAATTTGTTCCAGCATCCCCATACGTGTCATTAAACGGTTTTTCAGTACTCTGTATATAAAAACATTTCTGGGAAAGATGGTTCCTGGAAGATTGCTCCTTTATGTAGGCATTTTATATTATGTGGTTTACTAGAGGACCTTGGTAACTATTTTGTTTGGTACTGCTCCTAAAGTTATCTGTATGTTATTCTCAAACATATGTCACCAGTACTTTATCTGATAGGGAAAGTCCTCACTGGGAGCCCTTTCACCATTCTGTGTTCTCTGTATTCACGGTTGTTGAGTGGAACTGCCTATACAACATCGTATGAGAGCACATGGAACATGGTCCGTATCATGCCCTCATTGGCAGGCTGACAGTTCCTTATTAGCCTGGTGTCTGCTGCAGCTTGCAATAGTTTTTACTGCAGGACTCTGCAAATCCTTGGTGCCACTTAACTATTGTGACACAGAAATGACAGCTCACATCAAGATTCTTTCCCTTGGGTAGCCCATATAGGCTGTGGATAAGTGGGCTGCCTTGGCAGTTACCCAGCTTTGTTAGAGCAGGGCTTGGAAAAACTCCCCCAGAGAATCATGACTGACAATGCTAGTAGGATTCATTTGGCATAACATTCTCTCAACTCTTTGAGACCGCATTATGCTAAGGAGAACAAAGTGAGTTCTAAAGCTCTGACAGTTCTACAGAAATCCTCTTCCTCTTCCCTGCAGACAGAGAGGATAATTCAGTTAATAGCCAATGTCTATGTCATGTATGAATGACTGACCAGTTATACGTGTATCTGCATACATTGCTTAATGTGTGTAAGTCACAAATACATACGTATGTGAATATGTTTTGGTAATTAGATTTGTGTGTGAGTGACCAGTTACTTGTAGATGTGTTATCTTTAATGATGGCATGGTGAGAACATATTGTGTAATTCTATATGTAATTTGACTCGTCTTTCTAGAAGTACTTTGTTGACCTAAATGCAGACCAATTTAACGTTTTCTGTTGTTCTAGGTTTTCCTGGTAAGAAAAATCATTGGACCAGATGCTGGACAGCTTTATGCAATGAAAGTATTGAAAAAGGCATCATTAAAAGGTGAGCTGTATGTTTATCGTTAATATAACCTTATCCAGAGTAATAAAACATACGTGTGGACCTACATACCCACACAAACTGCTGTGATATAGATTGTGTTGCCATTTTCCCCCTAGATTTAATATTATGACCGTATTGAATTTATTAATAATTGTAATATGCCTACTAGTGGCTGCCTTGTTGATCTCAAAATCTTCTTGAAATATGAACAAAAAGGTCCCCTTTAGTTAAAAAGGCCTAAATTGCATACATTATGGTGATAAGACTGTTCTGTATTGGTCACCACAGTGGACCTATTCTCCAACATCACAGCAGGGCATTCCAAGGAGTACAACCCGTGGGGTAATTAGAAAAAAAAATAACTCTATCGATACAATGTATATTTGAAATTATTGGGAAATTCAAATGGCCTCTTCCATATTTTGTACGATTTTAATCCTTTTCAAATTGACGTCATGTCCCACAAAGCACATCTCTAAATGGAATTCATTAATTCCATATGTGACATTTGTTGCGTATAAAAGAATTGATGAAATGCCAGTACTGTTAAATTCCTCAATATACTTCAAGCCAAAATATTTTGAGATCTCTTTAAATTAAAAAAAAAAAAATGTAGCAGTCGGCATTTCTCATTTTGTACTGCTTGATAGGAAAGAGACTCATTACCATTCACTTAAAAAAAAAAAAAACACAAACAAAAAAAAACACTTTCATGCCATTGTAATATTCAGTCACAGTTGATCAAGAAAACTTTTTTTTATCTTCTTATGGATACTTTTTTTTTTTTTTTTCTCCCGTGGTACTTTCAATGCCCTATCTAATCATCTTTCCGTTACTTCCACCTTTGAGGCTGTGTGCTCCAGAGATCTTATTACACTTCCTCTTAATCATGTTTGTACATGACCCTGCTTTCTCCTCTATTCTTATGACCGTCTCTGATGGAAAAGCAATCCTGTTTTGTTTTGTGCTGCTGTCCTGACAAATTGCTGCATTAATACTGAAAAACATTTAATCTGTTACTAAAAGAAAAATAGAAATGACATGCTCTTTAACCATTTTGCGATTTTTAAATTGTAGCAAGATTTTTTTAGAAATGTTGCTGATATCCTTTTAATACTTGAGAAAGCGTATAGACTCTCCTGCACAAACAATTAACATGTCTGTTCTTTAAAACCGTGCATCCCAGACAATTTGATGTGGTGGGCCAGCTTTTTTCCCCTAATGTGTCAGGAGCCAGTTCAGTAAAGAGCTGTTGCAGATTTGCTGCATCCTATCAAGGCCACTGTGTGATTCTGGTGCTTTCCAGTGTGTGTTTGTCTGCTGTGTCTGTCAAAGATTACCTAATCCATGAGCTCTCTGCAAGAAGGCCACCACTTGGAAAAGTACAACAGACCAGTCTTCACAAATGGACCCATTGAGTTTTGTGGCTAAGCTATTCTGTTCAAAGTAGTGATAGAACCTGAAGGAACACTATAGGGTCAGGAACACAAACATGTATTTCCGACCCTATGTTAAAACCAACAATTAGGTGACATAGCCACCTTAGAAAGGGTTTAAAAGTACTTTTTTTTTTTTTTTTAAACTATGTATGTTATAAAGGAGTCAAAGCATTGATAATTGGTAAATTTGTCTTTTTCTGTTCTTTACAGTAAGAGACAGAGTTCGTACTAAGATGGAACGGGATATCCTTGTGGAAGTGAACCATCCCTTCATTGTGAAGTTACACTATGGTGAGTATCAGTTGTTTTGTTTTGCAAGAAAGCTTGTCATTAAAAAATTGTTAGTCCAATAAAAATACAAGATACAAATTTTATATTTTTTACATATATATGTATGTAGATGTAAAAAACAGATACAATTTGTATTGTAATACCTTTTATTGGACTAACAGAACTTTTTAATGACAAGCTTTCGGGAGAAACCTCTCTTTCTCAAGTCTGAAGCATTTCTGAGCAAGACGACACATAGAATTCAAAGTTGAGTTGTGATACAGGGGTTAAAGCGACATGAGTGCAGATAAGACACAGGTTTGTTAGAATATAGACACCATTTCTGCAGAGGGTCATAAATATCTTTCTGAAGAGCAGAGTGAGGGGGGAGAGGGAAAACAAAAACAAGCAAACAGTGCGGGAGATGGTGCACTTTATACATACACATACACACATATACATAAACACATGAACATATCTCTACATGTGTGTATGTTTTGTTATATATATATATATATATTCTCGCTATTCACCCTTGAAAAAGGCATTAGCTGATGCTCAAATATTGGAGGTAGGATGTTTGGTATAGATTTTATCAATATAGGCTTATGGATGAATTGGTTGCTCTGTTGGTTGTTTTTACAGAATTTAAAACATTATTATTATTGTAACTGTTGTCCTTTCTTCTCTAGTCTGTCTATTCTTTGTATCAGTCCAGGAGGGATCTCTGTGTGCGTGTGTGTATGTATATGTGTGTATATATATATATATATATATATATGTGTGTATAATTATAGTACTAACTTGTCTTTTTATTCCTTTTCAGCATTTCAGACTGAAGGAAAATTATATCTGATTCTGGACTTTCTCAGGGGTGGAGATGTATTCACGCGGTTGTCTAAAGAGGTAATTATCTATTTTTACTTTTTTTTTTGGTCTGTTAAGTTGTTAATTGCAGATACTTGTTGTGTGTGTTCTGTAACTGCTAACATGTGACATGGAAGTAAAAGGTGTTCAAGATCTTTGAGTAGTGTATGTTTAACAGGGCAGGTCATGTTGGCTTCTACATTCCACATAAATTAGCCAAACCCTGGTCCTTGGTCAGCACAGTAGTAGATCTTAAACTGGGGTGCAATGTAAGATGGTCTGCGAAAGGTAGCACTTAAACAGTAAATTGTAGAGAATTGATTTTAGGCCACAACTTTTAAGCTGGTTTGGGTCCCCCCTGTTTGGCTGTTTAATTTTAAAATGTATTATTGCCTCTTAATTCTCCCAAGTGTGTAAATAAACACACAAATGCTTGATGAAATCTAAAAATATAAATGACCAATTTCATCTGAATTTGCAAACAATTGGATGCATAAATAATAAAACTTTTTTTTTTTTTAATATATACGTTATTTAACGCTGAAATAATTTTTGTGGAATGACGTCGTAAAAAAAATCCTACGACCAATATAATGTTTACAATACAATGAAGTTAATCTCGACTGAGACACAAATAAAGAACCAGATCAGTGCTAATAATAAGCAATCTTCATTAAAGTAAATTAGTAGGAAACGTAATACAGGAGTGAGTCACACACAGGGTGTATTCTCACTCCACCCTTAAGTAAAACCTCAGTTTACACAATTCTGCCTGGATCACGCTACTTACAAGTTGCCTTAAGAATTTTCTGAAGTATTCCGGTTACCTTTGTTCTGACCAGTGTTCCAAAAAAAATAAAAAATACTTAACCAGACTGCTGTCTAAACAATAACTATATAGTAGATAATTTAAAATTCTGAGCTTTTGCTCGGGTTTTATCCAATTTTTTTAGAAATATCTCCATGATCCTTTTGACCTTGAACCCAGACCACCTACCACATTTACAGTGTCTGTATTTTTCTTTTGTAGAATTGAGTTTTCATTCGGGCCTTATTTTAAACACTGGACTGTTATTTTCTGGGGATTCTTATTTTGTAAGAAACTCCTTTCATTGCTTGCACAGTTGATTGTATTCTAACTATTCAGTCACCACACGATGACTGTCCTCACCTTTTAATATAATATCTGTCTGCAGGAGGCTGTCTATATAAGTTTTAGAATCCACTCCATTACAGTGCATCTTCTGCTAGAGTTTTACCAGTGATTAATATTAAAGTGATAAATGTGTGATTTAATTGAAAATCCTGCTTCTTGGCATCTACAAACTGGTGAAAGTTTTAATGTTCCGTGGTAGGTTATTGTGTGCGAAACAAACTGCTTTCTGTTCTTTTGTAATGGGGAACAGAGTTAAAGGAACACTTTTAATTTTTTATTTTTTTTTATGTATTGGATAACCCTGCAATTAAAACATACATATTGCTGCATTTTTTTATTTTTTTTATTTTATATCTAAAACAGCTTTAAAAAGCTGCAGGTCTCTTCTCTGCTGCTTTTGCAAGCCCTCCCCTTTTAGCCCAGCCCACTCTTTCTTTAACTGTCCAATCACAAACTTTCCAATACAGCTCAATGAGCATTCTTTGTAAGGCAGGTACTCTGATCAGTTGCTGCCTCTTGAGTTTAGCTTCACTGAGCTAACCAAACCAGGAAGTAGCAGGACAGATTGTTTGACAGTCATGTAACCAGGTAAATTTGTTTTCACTGAAATTTCTACTTTTTGTAAAACGAAAACTCTTCACACATAAAGCACTCTAGGAAGCCATTGTGCTCTAAGTGTTTGGAGTGTTCTTTTAAGTTGCTGGAAATGGACTGGAAAAGGTCATTAAAGATGTAGGAAGCTGGAATGCGCATACGGTCTGGGGGAGTTTTCCAGAGAGCAGTTATTAACAAGTTGAGGAATATATCTGTAGCGTTGAATAATCAGTTTAGCAATACAATTGTTTATACCGTATTATGCATTTATCATATTGCATTTTAATAATGAGTAAATAGATCCTGTCCATATTTATTATGTTTAACCTAGTGGGTACTACTGTGTCCACTCTATGATTTCCCTCAGGATATTTTGAAGACTACGAGAAGAGGGGAAAAAAAAAAAACAGGAAGGGGTTCACTCAATAGCATTCAAATATTTAAGCCGGTCTAATAGTAGACTTATATTTATTTAGTTTGCTTATTATCAAATGGATTATATGTCCAACTTATTATGTATATCTGGAATTGTGTTTTAGCTCAGCCTGGGTAAGTAATAGACTCATTTAACCCCTTAAGGACACACAACATGTTTAAGAGGTTATTATTTTTATTAATTTCTGAGTTATATCCTGATAGCAACTACAACATGGGTTTAATTCCTCGCATCTTGTCCTGAATATATACATCATATGTCTACTAAGCTTATATCATTCTTATATTTGTATATGGGTATTTTAAGCTTAGTTTCCCAATTTTGGTCTGGTTCCACATGATAAGCTCATAATCTATAGTCAAAGACATTATTTTGTCTATTGAGGGTAAGCTTGTGGTCTTCCAGTTTCTAGCTATGAGAATTGACACTATAGGTAGTAATAAAAATATCAGTTTGCACATAGGTTTAGTGATGTTGTTCGGAAAGACTTTGAGAAGTAACATTTTTGGTGTGTGATCCAACTTATAAGATGTCACCCCTTGAATCCTTGTTTCAACCTCTCTCCATAAGCTGTTAACTCTTTCACATGTCCACCATATATGTAACATAGTTCCTTTATAAGAGTGGCATCTCCAACATGTGTTGGAGATGCCACTCTTATAAAGGAACTGTAAGGATGTGATAAATGTTTGTGGGACCTTAATCTGTAAAGCTCTGAATAGGTAAAGTATTTTTTGTAAAATTTGCATCTTAATTGACGATATTTTACCTACCCATGATAATAGGTACCTTTTACCGTCCCCAAGATTTCAGTTGGCTTTCTGTATCCTTAAATAATTTTGTATAGTTAGCTAAAAATAGGTCTTTTTCCTTTTTTGTAAATCTAATTCCCAGATACAGGAGATAATCTTCCCTCCAATCGTAATGATAGTCTTATTTAAGTCTATCTTCTCGAAATTTAGGAATATTAAGGCACATTGCTTGCGATTTGCTTGTAGTACGAATTTTGACTATATAAATAGTTCTTTCTTTAGATTTGGTAAGGAGATGTGTGGTTGAGTGATCATTGATAAAACATCTGCATAAGCGTTGTGTTTGTATTCACTCCGACCTGTTTGAACTCCCTGTATATCTTTATTCTGCCGTATAGCTGTAAGTAAAGGCTCTAAAGCAAGAACATAGAGCATCGGTGATGCTTCTTTAAATGAGCCGTGATTCACATCCCAGTAAATATTTCTCCCCCATCAAAGCATATCAGTTAGATGAGTGAAGAACATTATTGTGGAATGGGAAATTCCTATACAAGGTGAAAATAAACAGTTTGAAGCTAACTAAGGGAGGGTTCCAGAAGTTCTTTCATTTAAACGTGCATGTGGTCATGCATAGTTTAAACTTTGCCATTTTACAAGTATTTGAGATCTCGCTCATTAAACGAGAGGGCAATGAGACATTTTATCCTGTCTCTTGCATTTTAAAGTAACCTTTTTGTTAGCGTCCAGCCTGACTAATGCCATTAAATACATACGTTTAGAAGTGTTGGGTAGGGAATTTTTGAGGTCTGAACCAAGAAAACCTTGCTATATTTTATTTATTACTGGTATTTATAAAGCGCCAACATATTCCGCAGTGCTGTACAAGTAGAGGAGAACGTACAACGAACACAAACAAATACGAAAGGTAGAAAGGGCCCTGCACGTAAGCCGAGATCTAGCCATTGAAGCTCTTTTATACAAAGTGCGTAGCTAGATGGCCAGTGAGCTTACAATTTAAAGGATATAATGGGGATTTGAGACAAGAGGTAGCAGGGAGGATGGCTGTTCTGTAACAAGATTGTATTGTTTGAGCACTCCACAAAACACTTAATTGAGATGGCTCAATGTGTTAATGCATTTCTGATTTAAAAAAATAAAAAATAAAATACATATGACCTGATTCACATGGCATATAATTCTTCATGCAATAAAACTTACAAAACATGAACATATAGTGAAACTTTTTAATTTTATATTGATTGAAGTGACCCAATAAGAAATTAATTGGCTTGTGTGAAGAAAATTAATTTAGTTGGAGAAGAGGAGGATGGAATAAAATAGAATTTTCAATTAAAATTTTATTTTATAAATTGCCATAGAATGGCATGGGAAACTATTAAGATACCAGTCGGTATCTTGTTTTCTGTAACTTTGTCCAGAAGGCCATAATGCACTAAATGGTAATTGAATGATATATTTAGCTTTAAAATGTAGTTCAAAGACTTCAGTTGTGGAGCAACTCTACACTATTAGTCCACAATGTCTCCAAAAAAGGCTAGTTGCATAAAGAGACATTATAACTCAGGGATATCAACATGCAGCTCACCCCAGTTTATGTTAAACTACAAATTTCCTAGTTCTCTAACGTCCATACACTTCAAGTTTTCGTCTAGTTTGGGCCCTCTGTTTAGTGGCTGAGCAGTCAGAACGGGACCAAAGTACAATCAATTGAAAAGAAACTGTTTTCCTGATGTTTTGTGATGCGAGGGACAGTGGTATGCACATTTCAATACCACCGTAGCAGAAATGAATTCCTGCACTGAGAACCCAGCTTGTATTTCTGCTTCCCACTTGCACATGGAGAGTAATGTGCCATCTGTTGGTGATCGAAATATTGGCACCCCAGATGAGAGCAATGTAATCTTTAACACCATGTATTACTTACAGTTGAGTAAGATAAATGTTTTTTAAAAAAAAATTGCTTTTAAAGGTCATTTAGAGTAGATATTGGGGACCAATATTGGGCGGAATACATCCTTTCATTCTTAAGAGGAACTTGTGGAATAACCATTTTAGAGATTGCTAAGTACTTTAGGGCATGATCCTAACAAATTATACAGGATTATTCACCAAAGTGAGAATTCAAAGTAAAAAAATAAAATAAAATCGTAGAACTAGAAAAATTCTCTAGCCCACTATGCTGGTAGTTCACTCTGAATTTACTTTGAATTCTCGCTGGTGATTGTATGGTACAAAAATATAAGCAGCTTTTGGTTTTCATATTAATTGCTGCTATGTAAAGACAGGGTTTTCATTTAGAGTTCTGTGTTGGAAATGTTTGATGCAAGTATAATTACGCAACAGTTAATATTCGTTTTTATGCCTGGAACATCTTAAAACGCCCACCTGTCTTCTCCTGATAATGTATGATTCATGCATGGAGGTTAATGCCAAACCAAGAGGAAAAATACCCCTGTTATGAAGGAGGATTTGCTGCACATGTGTAATCATGTAAGCTTTTTAATTGAAACTACCCCATCACGATTAAATATTTGTTTTACCTTGTAGTGCCTGTAATAGCTCAACAGTTCAACCATGTGAGCTGTGAAATAATTACATTAATTCAGCCGGTGTCTTAACGATTTTGCATCACCTTTTCTCGATCAGTGCAGAAAATGCTGACCTCTATTGTAATATTTATAGAATAGAATTGGTTAAAGCTACCGGAATCATTTTATAGACCTGTAGAAAATATTACTGGCTACCAAGAACTATGCAACCAAATAAAATAACTCTCTGGACTGTACTCTGCTGACTTTTATTAATCCTCATGGAAACTCCTTAGAAAGGGATCTTTATTGAGAAATATGTGAATACAAGGCCCAATAAAGAGCCACATACATGTGAATACAAACCATACAAAAGTAAATACTATATCTGATCTTAAAAAACGCAGAAAACAGAAAAATAAGAGGCTGCTGGGCGTTTAAGGTCTACACTGATACTTTAAATAAATTCAATTACCTATACATGGACATATAGATATACACATACACATGTTCATACAGGAGAACTCACAGGTTAAATGTATAACATGTTCTTAAGGCTCTTACAGTTGAATCCGTATTGTTTTTTATACCTCTTTATAGCATTACAGTATTTATTTTTATCACCTCTTGTGTGAATTCTTTATTTTTTTATTTATACAAATGTATTTTCTAATTAAGTCTTATGTTTAACTAAAAAAATATTTATTATAACTGCACTTTGTTTACCATAATTTACGAAGACACTTAAATAGTCATTTAAAGTATAAAGATAGGTCATCTGCCCCTGTTTTTGTCGGTATGGTGTTCGTTCTAATTCTTTATTGCTGTGACGTTCTGTCCTGCTATTGGCATAAAGGCTTTTTTTTTCAGATTAATGCCCCCAGTGTGTAGTACCTGTCTCCCTGCTTGTTTAAATCCTGGCATCACTCGTGCTGAACTGGCAAAGCAGTGATAGCTTTTTGTTTTTGGCAGTAATATTGTATTTGATGGAAACTGACAAGGTCCATAGTATCCCATAAAGTCAGGTGACTTCCAGAGCTTATCAGAGACCTATGTGTTGCATGCTATGAATATTATTGTATTACTGTAGTGTTAGAATTGAATGTACATCTCAGAAGGTAAATCTATACAGTTCTTATTAGGTTATGTTTACAGAGGAAGATGTAAAGTTCTACCTGGCAGAGCTGGCCCTCGCGTTGGATCACTTGCACAGCCTTGGGATCGTATACAGAGACCTGAAGCCTGAAAAGTACAGTAACCTCTATTACCTTCTTTCATCCATACATAGATAGTTATGTGTCTTACAATCCTTGGACAAGGTTCCAAAAGTGGAGCATTCCATTGGTTTCCATGGTGATTGCTCCACTTTTGTTACTTTGCTCCAGCATTGCTCTTCGTACGTCATCCCTTATATTCTTGAAGTGTATTTAACACTTGCAAAACATAAATTTCAATGATATATATATATATATATATATATATAACATAAATGTATTGCATGTATCGTGCTAGCAAGTTATTGGTAATATTTACTCTTACCATTTTTAGTTTTTGTGTGTGTCTTCCCATCCCACAGTGCTTTCCCAGCAAGATTTGACTCTAGCCCTGTTTGCATGCTTTTGGGGAGTTCTTAACAAAGACCAGAGCTGCCACTGGGAATCGAAAGAACATCTGCAGCGTTCATTGTATGTTCTAAAGTAGTCTGTTTAATTTAGCAGTGGTGTCTGCGCTAAGCTGTCCAGGATTTTCATTCTGGCCTTATTAAGACCCATTTTTATTCATTAACCGGTGACAAATTGCTAAATTCTAGCTAAATATCCAAGCTGTGAATTTAGCGGGGTGAGGGAGGACTTTTTTTTACCTTTTGCAATTCTGTTTTCAATTTACTAAAATTCAATATTTGGTTAATAAACCCTATTGGCATCTAAAAAATATCATAGTTTACATATTTATACTTCATTTTGCAATTGACATGGAAATCAGGACTGAGACTTTAAACCGCTGGAAAATCACTAACACAATTGATAAGTCGATTTTGTTTAAAGCCTTTAAATTATTTGACAAATTGTATTATTAGCCAAGGCTAGCCAAAATTTGTCTCTTTCACTGATGAACAGCAGAGTGCACCTTCTTAAGACCAATTCAGGTTCCAAAAGCTTACTACTTCTGTTATAAAGTGAGAAATACAGCAGACTTATTTAGAGTACAGAGATTCCTTTTACACCCAACCAGCAACCTTTAAAAATAAATTCTACATCATATCTCTGTTCCGTGTTCCAGAAAGGCAATGTTTCTAGATCCAGGTGTCTTAGTCAAGCCTACAAAGTTTAAATGCTTGTAAAATACAATGACAGCACACAGATTGTTGAAACTGCCTTTGTGTTGGCTAAACTAATAAACACATACATGGAAAGAGAAGAGTTTTTGTATTTTTTATTTTTCTTTGTTTTAATAACCTGCATGTGTACTGTATTGCCTTGTTTAAAGTTAGACTAACATGACTCCTTATTTTACCATCTGTATTGCTTGTGAATTGTTGTCTTTACTTAATAAAAACTTTATTATGTGCATTGGTGAATGTGAATTTTAATTTTCAGCATTTTGCTTGATGAAGCAGGACACATCAAGTTGACAGGTAGGTCTCCTCCTCCTGCTACACTTATAGTTAATGTTAAAATAAAAAAGAACAGAAGTGGGGGGGAGAAACACACACCGTATTTTAGGTTTCCATGGTGTTGCCATAGCTTCCATTATTTATTTTTTAACATATCATGCAGTTTGTCTTGACATGCTACCTTATCACCAGCTGACACGCAAAGTTCAATTGAATTCACTAATTGTCCTAATGTGCACATAATGTATATCAATATTTTACCATATTTTTCACCTGACCTACATTTTAAAGAGAACAAAGTTACCTTCCCCCCCCACCCCCACTCCCCCAAATTAATATGCACAGCTGTGTGTTTAATTTAGAACAAAGGCTACCAAAGAATGCTGAATACCTTTGCTTATTTATCAGTATTTTGGGCACCTCCACTACAAAATTACGTTTTACCAAAATTAGATCTTGATGAGCCATACAACTACTCATAGTGGATCTACTTTTTTATCACATGCTTAGAATTCACTGCTGCAAGTTTCGTTAGGGTGCACTTTTGCCATACTTTTGTTTTCCAGATTTTGGCCTCAGCAAGGAATCTGTGGATCATGAAAAAAAGGCATATTCTTTCTGCGGTACTGTAGAGTATATGGCACCAGAAGTGGTAAACAGACGGGGCCATACACAGAGTGCTGACTGGTGGTCTTTTGGGGTCCTTATGGTATGTTAAATCAACCCAGGACATACTTGAAAACGAGAGCGATCTCAATGTATCTTTCCTGGTAAAATATTTTATAAATAAACCAATCTGGTTTTAAATATGTATGTACTTGTTTTTTTTTGTTTTTTTTTATTCCTTTTTGTGTGTGTGTGTGTATTCTACTATGCTGTATGTTGATAAAACATTTATTTTTTTTCTCATAAACATTTCACTGCAAGATCATTATAGGATACATTTTATTTTGAACGCTGTTTTATTCCTCTGTGAGTGTTTATGCACGAATCATGTGAATACTACTATTGAAAGTGCGTATAGCCACTTAATGCTTTCCACACTGTGTTCTCTCTCTTTCAGTTTGAAATGCTAACTGGTACTTTGCCGTTTCAAGGTAAAGATCGAAATGAGACAATGAATATGATTTTGAAGTAAGTATTTTTCCTTTTTTTTTTGTGTGTGTGTGTGTGTGCATAATCATATTTAAATTGCTACCAAGGTCCTGGTAAATACTGTATGGTGATGTGTTTTTATATCACATATAAAAAAAAAAAGCTGAAAAAGGAAAATAAAATTGGATGTTTTGTAGAAAATGTCCTTCACACATCAGGGACTCCTATGCATGATAACATATCCCCACCTATGTTAAACCTGTATTCATGTTCCTCAAATGGTCTTTGCCCTAATTTGTAACCAAAGTTGAAGCCCTCCATGTCTCCTGAAATGCTCAGGTATTCTCCTAAAGCCTAAGTAATTCATTGCTCAAACTTACAAAAAAACATATTTGGTTTTTATTTTTATTTTTTTGAGTGGTGGTGGTTTTGTTTTAAAGAGTAGATGGTCGGCAGGGCAGCATCTGTTTTTCTAGAATTGCACCCACCCAGTTGTTTTGTTAGCCGAAGGCTGGTAAGAGACTCACCCTGTTATGGAAAATATTTTCTGAAGTGGTGTAAATTTACCCCCTATCCCCAATAAACAAAAATGGTCTCCGCTAAAGAAAAAGTGCAATATAAAAAAAAGCATATAAGTTATGAACACACTTTAATAGTACTTTCATCTCATCTTAAAAGCAGCAAACTACTTTTGGGCTTGCAGATGTTTGGACTACATTTCACACAATGCTCGGACACCAGGGAAATATAGTTCAGAGACATCTGCTGTCACAAGATGATGTAGAGTAAGAGACTTCCATCTATTCCACAGATATTGGGAAGGTAGATATTTGCCTCCAGGGAGCACAATGTAATCCACAAAATATAGTTTGAAGGAAAAACAATATTGTTTTGTATGAATGTAATTTACAGTGAAGCTTTTCAGTGCTTGGATAAAATCTTAGTTTTCAACAATTTCATCCTCAGATCAAAGCTTGGGATGCCGCAGTTTTTGAGCCCCGAAGCGCAGAGTCTGTTACGAATGTTGTTTAAAAGAAATCCGCTGAATAGATTGGGTAAGTGATGAACGTAAGAAGGAAGAGACATTTCATAATTTGTGTGCATGTCATTTTATTCTTTGAGTTTTCAGATGTTTCGTCAGACTACAACAAAGTGATGAACTTGTTATATGCATGGAAAGATAATGAAGATAAAAGCAGCTGAAAATCATTCTCTTCCATTTCCCTAAATAAATGTATTATTTATTCTAATCTTTCTGGAACTCTTTTGCCTTCACCACCACTTATCCCATGCATTAACAATCTATTCCAGTGGTAGACAACCTTCAACACTCCAAATGTTGTGGACTACATCTCCCCTGATGCTTTACCAGTGTTAAGACTGCAAGATCATTATGGACGGGGGATATAGTCTAATATAAATACACAAGAACGGCTCAAAAACGGGGAGGATAATTAATGTATACAAATAACACAATATCACTAGGAAATAAAGTGGGCTGCTTTACAACTAATATGAGCGACTATTAAGGATGAAAGATCAACAATAAGTGTGAGCGCTCCAATAATAAAGAACTAGATAAGTATAATAATGTCCACCACTTCAGCAAGATCATTATGGGCGGGGGATATAGTCTGCAATATCTGGAATGCCAAAGATTGCGAACCATGACCTATTCCATAAGCAAAAAAAATATTTTTGTAAACTAGCAATGGGTCATGTTTTAATGGCTCATCTGTGCATGAGAATCTTTAGTGTTGGGTTCCTGTGTCTGCAGAACAACTTGGTGGCATTATTTTCCCATAAGTCATGGTTCAGTGTATAATTTCATTTATATTGTTCAGGTGCTGGGCTCGACGGTGTGGAAGAAATAAAGCGTCATCCTTTTTTCTCGACAATAGACTGGAATGTGAGTTTTCGTTAATAAATTGTGCCAGAGATACTCTACAATATGGTATAAACGTTACGAGCTTTCACTAATCCGTGAATCACTGCTGAGGAGTACATTGACAATTTTTTTAAAATAACATTTGTCAACTTGAATTACAACATTTAGGCAAAAGTTCCCCCTACTTGATTTTTGACCTGTCACTCTGGTGTCTGGTTACCATACATTAATATTATTTTTTTCACTCTGCATTCTCCGATATGTATATGTCTCTGTGTATGTGGATGATTGATAGCAAACATCACTTTAGCAGTAGGGTAAAAGAAATTTGAGCAAATCCAAAATACTGCAATACTCAAACTGCTGTTTCTATAACCAGTTCATAAAGACTAAGTTGTACAGACTTTTGTGTGGATTTATCATTTTTACATGCTTTGAATGTTATAATCTTTGCGAAAAAATATTGTTTACATTTCCTCCCAGATACCTCTAGCCCAAAAATGTTGTATTTTAAATGTGATTTTTATAATTGCATTTTTGTTTTACTTTTATCTGTCTATAGATATGAAATATGTGTTTTATATATGTTTGTGTTTTCAGAAGCTATATAGACTGGAAATACAGCCCCCGTTTAAACCTGCTTCTGGTAAACCAGAGGACACCTTCTGTTTTGATCCAGAGTTCACAGCAAAAACACCTAAAGGTACTACGGACTATTTTAAGGTGTATTTTTTTCTTTGTATTATATATTTATCATTAAAGAATGGCTGCATTTCTGTGTGATGTTTATATTTTTTCTTTTTTAAATTTTACGTAAACCTTTTTATATAAAATTCATATCTCTGTGAGTGGAGTTTTAATCACTTTTATGTATCTCTATATAATTTCTATATAGAAATCTTTCTGTTCTGGAGTTACATCAATTTGGGAAATTAGTTCTCAGTGAATTTAACTCTTTGAAACATTTTAAGGAGTTTTTCAACAGAATCATGGAATACCTAAATTTATAACAATATACTCTGAATTGGTCTTTTCAAAAGAAGTTCCATTCCCAATATGAGAACATGTTGTCATAACATCTTTCCTCTGTACTTGACAGCCTGTACTGCTCCTTGTCTGTCCAACCCTTTCCTCCTTGTAACCATTACCCTGACCAAATAAATGTAATATGTGATGTGTATTTAATAGCTAGTCAAGAGAACCTCCCCTTAACACAAAGGTGAAGGTTCTGCTATTAAACATCTCTAATGTAATGCATAATATTTCTTCCTATAAATACAAAACCGTAGACCAGTGTAAAATCTATATCACTTTGGTTCTACTTGGCAATCAGACTGGACCTTTACATATAGTTTGTCAGTTTTAAAAAATACCTGGGTGAGTTTGCATTATGTCATTTCTTCCACACCTCCTCCTAAAAGACCATTCTAATTTCCTGACCTTACGAGCAAGACCAAATTACAGGAGATGGGTATTGTGTTTAAAGTGCTGATCTGCTGAAAAACTTACGTAGGCATTTGTTGAAGGAAATGTCTGATAGACAAAGCAACGTCCTTGATTTACCTGCTGCTCGCTTTCATTAAAGTTCTCTAATCTTATACAGTGCATATTGCATCTCTCATGTTTTTAGTTACACATACTATTTGGTGCTTGACACTTTCTGTGTTATGTGTCTGTCTCGGTGTATACCCTTTTCAGGAAGTTATTGTCTGCGAGGTTTGTTCACTTGTAACAGCAGAAAAAGAACGAGCAAGCTGCAATTTGTAGATCAAGATTGCTGAACTGAAAAAATAGCCGAATTGGTGAATTTTGCACAGTTTTCTTAGTTTTGGACTAAAAGTTGTAATTCCCTAGTCCTTTCGTCTTGGTGCCTGGTTTCTAAAATTTAACGTACGTTTCTCTCATTTAATCTGAAAACTACTTTTGACATACAGATTACAATTATCTACAGTATATTTCCTGTTAAATACAGTGTATTAGATTGTAACTGGTATGAAACATGATTTTGTTTTTTTGTTTTTTGTTTTGTTGTTTCTTTTCTTTTACACAAAGTGGCACGATCTCTCTTAAGTCAGACTAAATACCTTTTCCATGATTACTGTGAGTTCTGTTGTTTATTTCTACCCTGCTTTGATACAGAATTTATTTCTAGATTATTTGGAATAAGAGCTCAAGCGTCCCTTTACTACTCTGCTTTCGATGCCTTCTTAAACTATGTTAAAACTATCGTTATTTGGGGGCAGAGCCTGACCGCCAAGCAGTAAAGACGTGGGCAACACGAGCTCTCGTCTGATGGGCTAAATTTGGGGTAAAATCAGCGGCAACATAGCCCACAGACTCACCGGGTTGCGCTACCCATGTTGGGAGTGCACCACGGAACCGAAGGACAACACTCTGAAACCCGTCGGGGCCTACTAAAGTTAGAGCTGGGTCAAGACGGCCGCTCACCCCGACACCAGACGTACCAAGCGACTCCACTGGTCTCCTACACCCCACCTCTGGACCGGTGGGGGTTATCCCGGTCCCCACTGGGAGAACGGACTGAGGCACCAACCATTACCCCAACTGACTGAACACAGCAGACGCCTCAAGGTACTCCGACCTCACAAAATGGCGGAGGCCCTACCACAAGCACCATAAACTCCCGCACAGGCACGAGGGCCAATACCAGACACTCTTGAATCCAGACTGGACGCATTGTTCCAGGCATTTTGGAACAAACTACAGACCTGTGCCATTGCCGACCAACCCAACCAGAGCACGGAACGGGAGGCAGGTGATACCTCTCCGGGCAATATATTTATCATAACGCCTCATTGCATCAACGGCTGCCTGCCAGGGCTGATAGCCAACAGAGGCATGGCCTCGAAGCATCGACCACACAGGGGGAAGAACGCACGTCGCAGGCGGCAGATGTCACTGCCATTTTCCAACTGCCCCTTGGGGGGCCAGGACTGGGCCGCATGTAGGTACTGAGTCCGTGGACGGAGGGTGTCGGCTATCACCACAGCCTGTGGCTGGAGGACAATCTCCTGCACCTGTTGCCCATCGGTTGAACATGACAATCACCACAAACAGCCAACTACCCACAAAGCTGCTAACCCTTCCGGGCTGCAACAGCCACGCAAGCGGAAGATCACCCGCCATGACCAAAGTCACCCACGACCCTCCACAAACCTAAGGCAAGGGACGGAATTGATCCACATGAACACCAGGGACAATGGACTAGTGATACTTACCCTTCTGCAGACCCGGAGTTGGAAGAGAGCCATGAAATGGCACACTGCGGTAGATAACCATTGGGACTCCCCTACACTTGTATCACCTCTGCCGCTACTGGGGATCGGATGACCGGGCACCCACAACCACACCCAGAGATCCTGGTAACTCACTGAAGACACTGAGCGAAGGGACATGCCTGATAAGAGACTCCCCATTTATTGTTGAGGAAGTACTAGCTAAGCTTTGTTTATTTAGTTGCTTATAATTTTGACCTAATCGGTTGCACAGTTTACTATTCCTAGGCCCAGAACCCAGTGGTATAATGTTCTTAATGCATGCCAGACTCAATGTTTAACTAGCCTGTCTACTCACAGACACATCTGCCTAGAAATTTTCAGTCCGATGTCACTAGCCTGTATAGTCACACAAAAAGTCATAAGATTGTAATCAACTGCTCGAACACAAGAACATAGCACGTCTTGGATAGCAGTCTATGTACATTATATATACACTACTACTAACCTAACCACACTAGCCTGTTTTATTATCTAGCATATTGTACCCACGCTACCTATACTGTTACTAGAGCAGCTTAAGTATTACCTTGACAATTGTACCTTACAGTTATGGATGTGTTAACAATCTACTTACGCTTAAAAAAGCTGAAGCTTCACGGAGATATCATCAACTGTATTGTTATACCCCCGTTTGGAATGTATCTTAACTGTCTCCCCTTCTTTCTTCTGTTCCCATGCAACTCTATGCCTCAATAAAAGAAAGATTGACAAAAAAAAAAAACTATCGTTATTTATGTGTGTACCTGTTTTATATAAATTCATTCTGTTTACAGTCTTCTATAATTTTGAAATAGAGCATTTTCGTTTGTAAACAGAGGGAAGCTATTTTGTCTTTCATTTTCTGCAATGTAAAAGCTAAACCTATTTTATAGAAAGATGACAGCTTGACTGATTTGTCTTCTTATTTCTAGACTCTCCAGGCGTTCCCCCGAGCGCAAATGCTCATCAACTCTTTAAAGGTTTCAGCTTTGTAGCGACATCATCTATTGAAGACCATAAGATTTCCTCGATTACAAATGTGTTGCCAATTGTACAGGTAAAAAAAAAACCCCCCAAAAAACGACTTTATTCCAAATAGAATGCATAGTTTTTGTTTTGATACTTCATTCTCTCTTTCTCTGCCAAAATCATTGTAAGATGGTATTTGATAATGATCTATACACTGGAGGATTACCAAAGATGATCTTTAGTTCCACATCTGATCATATTTTTCTTTCATTTATAAGACTTCATGGTGGCAGAATATAGTTTACACTTTGCGTATTTTGTGTTTATGTAGTCTTTTTGTAACTTTGCAGTCTATTTCACGATTTTGCTTGCATATATAAATACAGACATTTAGTGCAGTGAGAGCTGCTGGTGATTTCAAACTAGTTATCTGTTTTCACCTTGTTAAAAATATCAGGGACTTTTTTGTTGGTGGGTCATTAATTCATAGGGCTTTCTGCAATCTTAGCACTTGTTATGGCCGAATAACTGGCAGATTTTAAGCAATAAACATGCAAGTTTCCCTTGTTTCTAAGATATTAATGTTTATGTACATTATGGTTAAAGGATCACTACAGCATTAGGAATACAAACATACATTCCTAATGCTGTAGTGTTCCCTGCCCCTAATCAGAAATAGATCCCCCACACCCCCTTCCCCTCCCTTTACAATCAAGATAAAAACATATAGTGCTTTATTTACCGTTTTACAGCCCCCAGGCTCCCTTGGTACTGCTTACCTCCCAGTCTCCCACAATGTCATGGAGGACGCAAGACCTCCTCTGCCGATATCCAATTTAATTCTCTTCAAAGTTCTGGGAACATAATGTGCATGTGTGATGAATGCCATGCACACATTAAAATTTCCCCAGAGGAAAGCATTGAATCGCAAGGAATTGCCACATGCTCAAATCTACTTTCACCAGCCCTCTCCAAGTATACTAAAAGAACATGGTAGTTCTTTGCATGTATTGACTTTCCATGTATACATTGTACTTGTCAAACCGCTAGCAGAATCCAAAATGGTGTGTATTATAAATTGAAGTTTGCAGCATATATATCTCTATGCGCATCAGATAAGAAGATATATTGTACACCTATTCTGTGCTTTGAGATAAGCAGACAAATTGTCCGTTACCTTTGGTTACCATAATTGCAATGCCATTATACAAAAAAAATGGCTGTAAATCCTACATACTCCTGAATACCCTCAAGGTGAAAATAACTCTTTATTCTACTAGTCATTTCTTTATTTAAATAGGATGTATTAATGTAGAGAGCCAGAAATGGTAACTTTATCTCACTGTGCAAATACAGACCACAACTAGAGGCACTTCCTACTTTTAACCTTTGATTTTCGAAAGGCTTCACATTCAGACCGAATGCAGCTAATGCTTTTAATAAATTGTATGTGAACAGCATCTATAATTGCTCAAAATTCATCAGAATTGACAGCTCACCTGAGGGCGATCCTGCTGAAGACAGTCTCAGCGCTTGAATAATGGAAAGTTTCACTAAAATTTTTTATTTATTTTATTTAGCAAAAAAAAACACTCCATCTAATCCTAGAGCAAACCTATTTAATACATTTTTTTTAAAATTGATATTACTTTGTCATTACATCTAATGGGTTAATGAGGATTTTATATCATACAGGTTAAGCTGTGACTCACAGCTGCAGAGTTGAATCATCTTCTATTCCTCTTTTTCTTTGTAAATATCAGGTATAAGGCAAACCACGCAAGGGTCAAACCGGGGTTTTATTAAGTATTTTGTGCTAATTTCCTTCCCATTAGCACTTGCAAACAAGGAAAGCATAATGGTATCATCCACAGTTGCATGCAATGTGCTCTATCACACAATGTTACTGTCTGTAAGGGGCTGCTTGTGAGTTTGTCTGGTAATGCTGAGCCTTCGATGTGCACTTTAGATGAGGCATCAGCAGCTTTATAATGGGATTTATGGTTGCGTGTCCGTTCCTGATGACTTCACATTTAAAGACAGTTATTAGTCAGGCACCCAGTGTTCTCAAGCAGAGTTTCCAAGTAATATCTGGCTTTTTCCAATACAATTGTGTGTGTACAGGGTCACATTGTTTGCCTGGAAAAGCTCCGCTTACACTCTTAGATGCCCCTGCACAGCTCTGTGTAGCTCAGTGGAGCTCACCAGCAGAATCCAAACGCAGGCTCTGCAGCAGTGGGTGCAACAGTTCTCTTCCCTCGTTATATCTAAATTTCTTCGATAGGAAAGAGTTCATGCTTACTTCATTGGATGAAAACACTTCTAATTTTACTTTCAGATATGAAAGGCTACAATAACTAAACCTGTTTGGCTTCCTTGACAGCAGAGCTCGAGGCTAATAAGCATCCAAGTTATAAATTGCTAGTCTGATTAAAAGTTATGTTAAAGGAACACTCCTAAAGCATTTTTAGTTTGCTGAAGTGCTTTATGTGTGAAGAGTATCTCGTCTTATTTTTATTTTTGAAAAAGTGCAATTTCTATAGAAAGTCACTTTTATAAATTTTACCTGGTTACATTCCCCTGGCTGTCATTACCATGTTACATTACCCTGTCCTGTTGCTTTCTGGTTTCTCAGTGAAGCTAAATTCAAGAGGCAGCAATTGTCCAGATCACCTGCCTTGCAAAGACTTCTCATTGAGCTGCTTTGAGAAGTCTGTGATTGGACAGCCACAAAAAGTCTGGGCGGGGTTAAAAGGGGAGGTCTTTTCAAAGGCTACAGACAAGACCTCTGCAGCTTTTGCATGCTGATTTAGATATACTCCCAATGAAAATAAATGCATCATTGGGAGTATATTTACTAAACAGTGATTTGTTCATTTATTTTTAGTTCAAGCAGTGAAGTGCTCTTTTAAAGAAGCAACTATCTGGATCCATCTCTTACATTGCTGAACTAATATCATTCTTCTTACAGGAGAGCCTCTTTCTGAGCAATGCAGAGTTAGTCTGGAGCTTCAGTAGTGCCGTTTTGCAAAATATCTACCATGTCAAGTATCCGGATTTTAACTACATGCTGCTTTTAGGTCAGGGCTTAAAACCTCAACTCCTATGCCACTAGAGTGTCCTTGGGTTAATCTTGACACATTCAGCAGGAATTAATATCCTCTCATCAGGGATATATTTTCAATCACCATTGGCTACTTCTAAAAATGAATTATCAGTCACACACTGCCCTCAATGCATAAGCGTTTTATATCTTATATTTATCTCATGCTTTCATGTCACTTTAGGTATATTGGTGACAGTACTTTTCTTTAGGAGTTTGAGTTACTAAATTCATCTGAACCCAGGAAGGGACTCCTTGTTTGTACGAGACTTCAAATAATTTTTTTTTTTTTTTTTAAAGAATTAATGGTTTCTTTAAAGTACAAACCGTGGTGTTTCTATAGAGCATATGACATGTCTGTACATGTGAACATTGCATTATTTGAGTGCCTTTTATTGTACAAACATGGTATGCTGTCAATTATTAGCAAAATTTAATAGATAGCGGTGAAGTGAAAAAAGTATGTTGGCATTTAAAAAAAAAAAAAAATTATAATTTTTTTTTTTACTTGTTTGTGAAATTGCTATTTTAAATAAATGTTCTGTTTCTTGACAGCAATTTCACGGAAGCCGAGCTCAATTTACGGACATTTATGATCTCAAAGAAGATATTGGAGTTGGTTCGTATTCTGTTTGCAAGCGTTGCGTTCATAGAGCCACTAACATGGAGTTTGCTGTCAAGGTATGACCACCCGTTTATGTACGCCATTGCTGATTTGTAAAGGTTCACTTGCCTGTTTGTCGATTTGCATAGAAAGATGTCTATTTGAATGGAAGCTGTTGTTAGCATCCATTTTTGTGTGCATATTTTGTAGTGGAGCTAGCGATTCGAATGCATCCTTTCTAAGAATTTTACATATATTTGTACGGCTGTGTGCGTCAGTTTTATTTGTAGACCTGCATGCTTTGTTTGCTCAGTCAGATTATGTTTGCAGCAAAATTCAGAAGCGCTTTAATTGGCTTCAGTAGCATTTCGTTTGCACATATGAAAACTATAATATATAAATCATTGCCAGGAATATCTTCTACAGTAAAATGTGTTATTTGAGAATATATCTAATTTTCTCACCCCTCCTGGGTGGTATGTTTATTCCTTATTTTCGGGTCCTCTAACCAGAGGCTTAGGAGTTTGAAGGTTCTGCGCAGTATCTTAGCTGTTCCTAGAACTGCATTCTTCTGGACAGCAATCTCAGATGTCCCAACTGGAATCGGTTGAAGTCCCCAACTTGAGTCACAGCCCTGAGGACTACTACTGCCTTCACTTTCCACATCCTTTCTAGTTCTTCTGTCAGTCCTTTGTATTTCTCCACCTTCTCATGTTCCTTCTTCCTGATGTTAGTCACTGGGTATTGCCACATCCACCACGACTGCAGTCTTCCGTTCCTTGTCTACCACCACGATGTCGGGTTGGTTGGTTGGGCAGCACTTGCTTGTCTGTCTGGATCTTGAGGTCCCACAGGATCTTAACCCTGTCATTCTCGACTACCCTTTTGTGGTATCTCCCATCTGGACTTAGGCAGTTCCAATTTATATTCTGTGCCGATGTTTTGTTATACAATCCCAGCAGCTTGGTTGTGTATGCTGTTCCTATTAACATCTTGCATCCAGCTACTAGGTGCTGAACTGTCTGAGGCCTCTTTGCATAGTCTGCACCTTGGGTCTTCCCTGGTGTGGTAGACTCCAGCTTTTATTGATCTGATGCTGAGTGCCTGTTCATGTGCTGCTAGGATTAGTGCCTCAGTGCTAGGGATCGACCGATATTGATTTTTTTAGAGCCGATACCGATACCGATAATCTGCGAACTTTCAGGCCGATATCTTGCCGATATTCTGTACATTTACTATTTTGAATAAATAAACTAATTCGAAAGGTAAATGCACAAAATATACATGCCACATGTAGTGGATGAAGTGTGTTTAGACAGGGGAACTGTGTGTGTTTGTGTAGTGTGTGTGGTGGATGCAGGGTGTGTGTGTGTGTAGTGTGTGTATAATGAATGTAGTGTGTATATAATGCAGTGTGTGTAGTGTGTATATAATGCAGTGTGTTTATGTAGTGTGTGTATAATGCAGTGTGTTTTTGTGTATGTATGTAATGCAGTGTGTGTGTTTGTGTAGTGTGTATGTATGTAATGCAGTGTGTTTGTGTAGTGTGTAGTGTGTATGTAATGCAGTGTGTGTGTAGTGTATGTAATGCAGTATGTGTACTGTGTTTGTGTAGTGTGTATGTAATGCAGTGTGTGTGCAGTGTCTCTGTAATGCAGTATGTGTTTGTGGTGTGTGTGTAGTGTGTCTGTCTGTGTAGTGTGTGTATGTAATGCAGTGTGTGTGCCTGTGTAGTGTGTATGTAATGCAGTGTGTGTGTATGTAATGCAGTATGTGTTTGTGTAGTGTGTGTGTTTGTGTAGTGATGTAATTTGTGTAATTTTTTATTTTAATATTTTTTTTAATATTTAAATGTTTGGTTTTTTTTGTTTAGCCCCCCCTCCCTGCTTTTTACCAGGGAGGGGGATATAGTATCCCCTAGTGGTCCAGTGGCTTGTTAAGTACAGTGGTGGCTCAGCAACAGCAAGCGCTGACTTACCTTGCAAGCAGCTCCTACAGCTCCCTGTGTAAATCTCGCGGCTCTTAGTGCCGCGCGGAGCGTTGCCATGGTAACCCGTGGCAACGCTCTGCGGCCGCGGGGTCCCGCGAGATTTACACAGGGAGCTGCATGCAAGGTAAGTCAGCGCTTGCGGCTGGCCCCCACAGGACCGCCGGGCTTGTAATGGGCCCGGCGGTCCTGTTATATATTATCGGCAATATCGGTATCTGAATTGGCCGGTACCGATATTGCCGAAAATACCAAATATCGGCCGATAATATCGGCCAGACCGATAATCGGTCGATCCCTACTCAGTGCTGTCTTTCAGTCCTGCCTTTTCCAACCACTGGTAGGATTTTGTCATGTGAGCCACATCCACTATCTGCCGGTGGTACATCCCATGGAGAGGTTTGTCTTGCCAAGGAACCTCCTCTTTTTCTGCATCCTATATCTATTGAAGTCTCAGGCATTCCCTTAGTAGTTCATCTTTGGGAGCCATATTCATGATGTACTTGTGGAATGCTCTGTGTTTCATCCAGGTCTGTGGCCTTGGCACTCATCAGGCCCGTCCTCCTTCCTTTTGGCTGGTGTACAATCTCTGGGTGCTGGATTTCGGGTGGAATCCTCCATTCATAGTGAGTATGCTTTCTGGTCTTGACATCCATGGTGACCAGTTCTTCTCTTGGCCAGGTTATCATTCCGGCTGGGTACCTGATGACCGATCGGGGATATGTGTTGATGGCTTGGTTCTTGTTCTTGCCATTGAGCTGGGACTTCAGGACCTGTCTGACTCTTTGGAGGTACTTAGATGTTGCAGTCCTCCTTGCCTCTTCCTCATGGTTGCCAGGTTTGTGGTACCCACATGTACTTGTAGCTGTCCTCTACATCTTCTATTTGGCCTTCTGGAACTTCAACTCCTTCTCTCCTGATCATCTTCCTTCTTTTTGCTATCATCCGCCCGCACTTCTCTAGTCTGAACGACATTCCGATGTCCTTGCTGTATATCCTAGTTAGGTGGATCAGTGAGTCAATTTCCCTCTCATTCTTGGCATACAGCTTGATGTCATCCATGTAGAGTAGGTTGCTGATGGTAGCTCCACTCTTGAACCTGTATCCATATTCACTCTTCTTGATGATCTGGGTAAGGGGGTTGAGGCCTATGCAGAACAGCATTGGGGATAATGCATCACCTTGGTATTTGCCACATTTGATGTTCACTTGAGTTATTGTCCTGGAATTGGCTTCTAGAGTTTTCTGCTTGCCCATCAAGTTCTTGATGAAGGTTCTTATTGTCTTGCTGACCTTGTAGAGAGCCAAGCATTCCAGTGTCCATGTGTGTGGCATTGTGTCATAGGCATTCTTGTAGTCCACCCAGGCCATGCTCATATTGGTCTGTCTGGTCTTAGAATCCCTTGTGACTGCTTGGTCTACCAGTAGTTTGTTGTTTCCAATCCCCTTCTGAGTATTGCTCATATATTAACTGATATGCCCTTGAATCTTGGAGGCTCTGATGCCTGACAGGAGTTTCCATGTTGTGGGGAGGCAGGTTATTGGTCGGTAGTTGGATGGTGTTCCCTTGTGAGGGTCTTTCATGATCAGTATTGTTCTGCCTTGTGTTAGCCTGTTAGTAGATGATTCATTTGTGCTGCTAGGCATTTATGCAGCATTGTTAACTTCTTTATCTGATTGTTTTGGATCATGTCAGGTCCTGGGGCTGACCAACTCTTAATGTGTGCTGCTCTCTGTTGGATATCTTCGACTGTGATGGTGACTGGTTCCTGTACTGGCAGCATATAGTGGTCTGCTTTCTGGTCCAGTAGCCACTGGGTCTCTGTGTTATGAGAAGCTTTTCCCCCAGATATTCTTCCAGTACTGTTCAGTCTCAGCTCTAGGTGGATCTTGCGAGGAGATGTGATGGTTACCCTGTAGCTGTGCATACACCTTGGATGGTTCTTCGGTAAAGAGGGCATTGATTCTCTGGTGTATCTGCTCAGTCTGGTTGCCAGTGCTGTCAGTCTTTGCTTAGCTGTTTCCAGCGTCTCTGGTATGGGCATATCCTTGTACTTCCGCAGCAGCCAGGATCTATCTTTGATTTTTCCTCCTCTGTTAACAAGTTGATCCAGGTTACTAACTTCCTTCCGTGTTGTCTTTATCTTGGCTTCCAGTCATCTCCATGGTGGGCATTGCTTCTCCTTGAGCCTGATTTTGTTGTCATACATACATATGTTCAGAAGGAGAGGCCGGAGCTGTATTGTACACAATCACCAAAATTGTAGACTACTTGCACTGTCAAGGGGTATGGGAAACATTTCAGATTCAATTACACAACTTCTTACATTCCCCTTGGCAAAAGTTGCTATGAATCACTGCATGTGCTGAGTTTAACCCGTCTGCGGCTGTAATTCCACCTCTGCGTCATTAAAGCATCATATGCCAGCCCATAACAAGAGTTCCATGCTGGCTAAAGTCAATTCTGTGCATATTTAGCGTCTGTCATTGGCACGCACAGCATGTCCTCTCCTCAGCCCATCCTTCCTGGCAGGGGAGATTTGGGCTGCAGGGAGAGCATAAGGTGAGTTTTAGCTGATTTCTTGGAGGGTGGAACCAGGGTTACTCTACTCAAAAGCAGTTTTTTGGGTTTTTTTTGGCTGGAGTAACACTTTCAATATTTATATGACTACTACTATACTAGACTGTTACTAGATTTTACATCATTAGAGAGTATATTTTAATGTATACAGTTCATTGTATGATTTGCATGTTTGTTTTCTTGCAGATAATTGACAAAAGTAAAAGGGATCCATCAGAAGAGATAGAAATTCTGATGCGCTATGGGCAGCATCCTAACATCATTACTCTGAAAGATGTAAGATGTGATCTGTATTCTTGATTCTTTTAAAAGAAAGTGACTTTTCTGACTTTATTCCTTTTTTTTATTTTTTATTTTTTTTTTATTACAATCGTCTCAATTTTTTTTGAGGAAAGGCAATACCATGTTGTTGTTGTTGTTTCTTACTTTTTACAGGTATATGACGACGATGGCCGGTATGTTTACCTAGTTACAGAGTTGATGAAGGGTGGCGAGCTGTTGGATCGCATCCTGCGTCAGAAATACTTTTCTGAACGAGAGGCCGGAGCTGTGTTGTACACAATCACCAAAACTGTAGACTACTTGCACTGTCAAGGGGTACGTGAACATTTCAGATTCAATTACACAACTTTACACCCCCCTCAGCAAAAGTTGTTGCTCAGATTTGTCTACCATACAAAATCTGATCAAATAGCAATGTTCTTAACACCATAGCAACCTAGGTTCTTGATATCTTATCGTTTGAAGAGCTCCACTGTCATTCTCTCCCTGCACATAGTTACTTAAAACTGTGACAAATTGCAAAACTTGCTGCAACTATAAGTGCACACATCCTGCTTAGATATCACAGGAAGATGTGTAATTTTTAAAAAAAAAAATTTTTCGTTAGTTTTTAGTTTTTGTTTTTTTTCACTACTCGTCCAAGTACTTATGCCATCTGGTGAGCAGTAGTTTGTCATATGCTCTATTTTCACTATGAACAATGGAAATGCTACAATTGGCTGAAATAGGTCAATTTCTTCCTAGTCTGGGCAGAGCTCACTACATGCATTTATTCACTAAAGTCTAAATAGGACCCATGACCAATGGGGTAAGGGGGGGGGGAGAGAGAGAAACAGCCAGCTGTATACCGGGCCTTTTGTACTGCAAAATCCAGACATTGTTCATGATATTTAACAATGTCTTTATTTTACAATGTCAGCTACACCAAACACTGCTGGCCCGGGCCATATTTAAAAATAATCTGAACTATTTGTCAGCTGGTAGTTAAAGCCTATGGGGTTAAAAAAAAAAAAGCTCTAATACTACAGACTAAAGTTATTCAAGAAATTATCATAATTCAGAGAGAAATTGAAGATCTATTCATTATAAAAGTTAATAATATGAAAATGAAACAAATTGTATTATTTGGGTAATAGAGCAGATAAAACTAGAAAAGCTACAATTTCTGGGGAAATTGTGTGAAGTGTTCTTGCTTCCACCAGTAGTCTACAACTGGAGTGGGCGACGTAACTGTTATCATTTATATAACACATTTAATTGCAAGGTTGTTGCACAGTTACATTAAACCATACATTTATAAAATATTAGCAGGTGTTCAAAAGGCCCTGTCTATGACATCACTTGCTGCTGCAGCCTGACACAGGTCAGAGTATTTTGGTGGTTGCCATCTTCAAACGGTCGTATCTTAAAAACTATAGATCCTACAGCGAAGAGCTTTATATTGTGAGAATCACAAGACCCAGACCTACATTTGGATGCAGGCCCGGACTGGCCATCGGGCATACCGGGCAAATGCCCGGTGGGCCGCGATGGCCGTGGGGCCGAGGCCGGCAGGGAGATCCCAGGATCTCCCCTGCCAGGCCAGCGCTATCCGAGCGCCAGCCCTGCTATGTGAATCCATGGGCCGGTGGGGAGATCAAAGATCTCCCTCACCGGCCCACAGACAGTGAGATGCGGCCGCCGGCTGGGGAGAGAGGACCGGCGGAGCTCTAACCCGCAGCTCCGCCGGGTCCTCTTGCGAGATTCTGAGCGTTGCCGCGGTTACCGCGGCAATGCTCAGATCTCGCGAGAGTGAACTCTAACCCGCAGGTTAGAGTTCACTCTCACCACTGGACCACCAGGGAATGCAGCATGGTCCCCCCTCAAGGCTCCCCCTCCCAGGCAGAACGGCTCCCTCCCCCTCCCAGGCAGAACGGCTCCCTCCCCCTCCCAGGCTAAAGGTAAGAAGGGGGGGGGGGAGCACAACTTTTTTTTAAATTATTCATAAAAATATATATATATATATTAAAATAAATTCCCTAACAGCCCCCTCACAAACAGGACCCCCAGACACACACACAGCACCAGATACACACAGCACCCCAGATACACACAGCACCCCAGATACACACAGCACCCACACAGCATACACACAGCACCCAGATACACACAGCACCCAGATACACACAGCACCCAGATACACACACAGCCCCCCCAGACACCCACAGCCCCCTCACACACAGCACCCCCAGACACACACACAGCACCCCCTGACACACAGCACCCCCAGACACACACAGCACCCCAGATACACACAGCAGACACACACAGCACCCCCAGACACACACACAGCACACCCAGAGACACATATACATATACATATATATATATATATATTATATAAAATAACCCTCAGTGAGTTAACAGACAAAGAAAATTAGAAACCTAGAATGTGACGGCAGATAAAAACACCCTCACACACAGCACCCCTCTTACACAAACACACTGCGCACATCACACATACAATACGTCCAAATATATATATATATATATATATATATATATACACACACACACACACTACAGCACCCCTCACACTGCACCACTACACACATTACGCTCCAAATACACGCTAGATCCCTTACCCTATATGCACTCTTAATCCTCTACACACATTCACACACACACACACACAATCGTCTATACACACTCTGGGTCCTTTACACACTAGATCTCTTACACACACACACTGCACCACCTACACACACACACACTATATTCCTTGTAAGGAAAGACATACAACATTCTCTAAACACACCCTCTCTACAACCCCTACACACACTACGTCACCTATACACACACACTACTGCCCGTATGCACACACTCACTACATCCCCTTTAACACTATGCCCCTATACACGCATTCTCTACAGCCCCTAGCAACACATATTACACCTATTTACACAATACCACACTACACAATTTAAAAGGAAACACAGCGCAAGCATGTTATTACATTTGCTTGCGCTGCGCAGAACAAATTCAGGGCCTTTTTCTAATGCCAGAGCTCTTCAGCGGGGCTCTGCGCATTGAACCAACATGCTCACTTTGAGAGGGGGCGTGCTTGTCATTAGTGATGACAAAACACACCCTCTCTGGCCCCGCCTCCTTCTTGGGGGGCCGCTCTAATTGAAAAAATGCCCGGGCCTAATTTTTTTCCCAGTCCGGCCCTGTTTGGATGCATAGTATGTCTCTGAAGTATTAAAAATGAAGGCACAGTCGCAGTTTAGAAATTGCACTTCAAATTTGAGCTTTGTAGAGGGAAGTTTCAATGAATGTCAATGGACGGCGTTAGTTGCAAACAAATGATTAGATTGTGAAAACTATCAGGACTATGGCTTAGCCGTTGACATGTTTAGTGGCAGCAGGGATTGCTGAACGTTTTGATATAAGACTTGTGTAGGTGGGCCTGAAAATAAGGGAGTGGTGGCAGTTTAGAAATCATGTCCTGATTTTTCAGCTTTTGCCAGCTCCCACTCTAGCTTTGCCATTCATTCCTATAGGACAAATTTTGCCACAAGAACGACGATATTCCGTGAACCATTCGGCGAAACGTTCCTAGTAATAACAATCGATCGGGGAACAATCTGCGTTTTGGTAAATTTTTGTCTATGTAGTGTAAAACTGTGGGAGGAGTTAGGGTGGCAAATTTTGCTATAATAAGAATAATAATATAACTAGAAAGCTACAATTTCAGGGGAAATTGTGTGAAGTGTTCTTGCCTCCACCTGTAGTCTACAACTGGAGTGGGCGGAGTAACTGTTATCATTTACATAGCACATTTAATTGCAACGTTGTTGCACAGTTACAATAAACCATACATTTATAAAAACATTAGCAGGTGTTCAAAAGGCCCTGTCTATGACATCACTTGCTGCTGCAACCTTGACAGGTCAGAGTATTTTGGTGGTTGCCATCTTCAAGCGGTCATATTTTAAAAACTATAAATCCTACAGCGAAGAGCTTTATATTGTGAGAATCACAAGACCCAGACCTACATTTTGATGCATAGTATGTCTCTGAAGTATTAAAATTGAAGGCACAGTCGCAGTTTAGAAATTGCACTTCAAATTTGAGCTTTGCAGAGTGAAGTTTTAATGAATGTCAATGGACGGCGTTGGTTGCAAACAAATGGTCATATTGTGAAAACTATCAGGACTACGGCTTAGCCGTTGACATGTTTAGTGGCAGCAGGGATAGCTGAACGTTTTGATATAAGATTTGTGTAGGTGGGCCTGAAAATAAGGGAGTGGTGGCAGTTTAGAAATCATGTCTGATTTTTCAGCTTTTGCCAGCTCCCACTCTAGCTTTGCCATTCATTCCTATGGGACAAATTTCGCCACAAGAACGACGATATTCCGTGAACCATTCGGCGAAACGTTCCACAAAGTAATAGCAATCCGATCGGGAACAATCTGCACGTTTTGGTAAATTTTTTGTCTATGTAGTGTAAAAACTGTGGGAGGGGAGTTAGAACAGCAAATTTTATATATATGTGCGTAACATGTATATATATGTGAGATAACATTAAGTGGATGGCTATGCGACATGTAACTAAACTTCTAATTTCTAGGGAAATTGTGGCAGAGGTAATTCTTGCCTCCACCAGTAGTCTACAACTGGAGTGGGCGGAGTAACTGTTATCATTTATATAGCACATTTAATTACAACGTTGTTGCACAGTTACATTAAACCATACATTTATAAAAACATTAGCAGGTGTTCAAAAGGCCCTGTCTATGACATCACTTGCTGCTGCAGCCTGACAGGTCAGAGTATTTTGGTGGTTGCCATCTTCAAACAGTCATATTTTAAAAACTATAAATCCTACAGCGAAGAGCTTTATATTGTGAGAATCACAAGACCCAGACCTACATTTTGATGCATAGTATGTCTCTGAAGTATTAAAATTGAAGGCACAGTCGCAGTTTAGAAATTGCACTTCAAATTTGAGCTTTGCAGAGTGAAGTTTCAATGAATGTCAATGGGCGGCGTTGGTTGCAAACAAATGGTCATATTGTGAAAACTATCAGGACTACGGCTTAGCCGTTGACATGTTTAGTGGCAGCAGGGATAGCTGAACGTTTTGATATAAAATTTGTGTAGGTGGGCCTGAAAATAAGGGAGTGGTGGCAGTTTAGAAATCATGTCCTGATTTTCAGCTTTTGGCAGGTCCCACTCTAGCTTTGCCATTCATTCCTATGGGACAAATTGCGCCACAAAAACGATGATATTCCGTGAACCATTCGGCGAAACGTTCCACAAAGTAATAGCAATCCGATCGGGAACAATCTACTTGCGTTTTGAGTAAAATTTTGAGGTCTATGTAATTTAGCAACCAAAAAACTGTGGGAGGAGGATTTGGGGTGGCAAATTTTGCTTTATAATAATATATAATATATATGTGAGATAACATTAAGTGGTCTTGCTTATGCAAGAACACTTAATAACTAGAAAAGCTAAAATTTCTGGGGAAATTGTGTGAAGTGTTCTTGCCTCCACCAGTAGTCTACAGCTGGAGTGGGCGGAGTAACTGTTATCATTTATATAGCACATTTAATTGCAACGTTGTTGCACAGTTACACTGTTACACAGTTAAACCATACATTTATAAAAACATTAGCAGGTGTTCAAAAGGCCCTGTCTATGACATCACTTGCTGCTGCAGCTTGACACAGGTCAGAATATTTTGGTGGTTGCCATTTTCAAACGGTTGTATCTTAAAAACTATAACTCCTACAGTGAAGAGCTTTATATTGTGAGAATCACAAGACCCAGACCTACATTTTGATGCATAGTATATCTCTGAAGTATTAAAAATGAAGGCACAGTCGCAGTTTAGAAATTGCACTTCAAATTTGAGCTTTGCAGAGTGAAGTTTCAATGAATGTCAATAGACGGCGTTGGTTGCAAACAAATGGTCATATTGTGAAAACTATCAGGACTACGGCTTAGCCGTTGACATGTTTAGTGGCAGCAGGGATAGCTGAACGTTTTGATATAAGATTTGTGTGGGTGGGCCTGAAAATAAGGGAGTGGTGGCAGTTTAGAAATCATGTCCTGATTTTTCAGCTTTTGCCAGCTCCCACTCTAGCTTTTCCATTCATTCCTATGGGACAAATTGCGCCACAAGAACGACGATATTCCGTGAACCATTAGGCGAAACGTTCCACAAAGTAATAGCAATCCGATCGGGAACAATCTGCACGTTTTGGTAAATTTTTGTCTATGTAGTGTAAAACTGTGGGAGGAGTTAGGGTGGCAAATTTTGCTATAATAATAATAATAATAATATATATGTGAGATAACATTAAGTGGTCTTGCTATGCAAGAACACTTAATAATAATATATGTGAGATAACATTAAGTGGTCTTGCTATGCAAGAACACTTAATAATATATATGTGAGATAACATTAAGTGGTCTTGCTATGCAAGAACACTTAATAATAATATATATGTGAGATAACATTAAATGGTTTTGCTATGCAAGAACACTTAATAATATATATGTGAGATAACAATAAGTGTTCTTGCAAGAACACTTAATAATAATAATATATGTGAGATAACATTAAGTGGTCTTGCTATGCAAGAACACTTAATAATATATATGTGAGATAACATTAAGTGGTCTTGCTATGCAAGAACACTTAATAATATATATGTGAGATAACATTAAGTGGTCTTGCTATGCAAGAACACTTAATGACTAACCAACTTAAAAAAACATAACTACATTAAATCAAAGCTAAAGGATAGAAAAAAAGCAGGTAAGTAGAGGAAAGACATATGTCACTGGGCTAATTGAGGGATATAAGTAAATACCTCTTTAACCCCTTAACGACCAAACTTCTGGAATAAAAGGGAATCATGACATGTCACACATGTCATGTGTCATTAAGGGGGATCTCCCCAAGACCCAAACCCAAGCAGAGACCACTAATAAAAGTGTCCTGTTCCTGTGTACCTCGGCACTGTGGTGAACCACACGTGCCTACCTGTAACCCTCTCCCTTCCTGTTCAGATAGCTAGAAACAAATTAACTTAAATTAAATAATTCATAACTAAGTGCTACCAAAGTGAAAAAAAAAAAAATAAATGTAAGCTCGACGCGCATTTCGGTGTTCTAACATGCCGCCGTCAGGAGCAATAAACTTTGGCATAACCTTGTATCGGTTTATATACCCATTGTAGCAATCAACTTGTAAAGTATTGTCTGCTGTGTGTGCCCCACGTGTGCTTGTACTGCCGTGTTTACTGCCTTCTGATTGGTCACTAATCAATAGACACTGGTCCTGATTTGATACGACGTCTGTCACAAGGCATGTGACCAGGGGGCGTGACGGCAGAATCTGCTGACTGGACAATGCCCACATGGGGAGACTAGTCGTATGGAGTGGGAGTGGTATGGTCGCGTCACCTAGTGACGAAAGCTGCACCACCTAAAGACCTCCCACTAGAATGATCCCGATTGGACACTACAAATTCCAAACGGCAAGACGAGTACTCTCCCCCCCCCTCCTCATCATCCTCTAAAATCACGGAGGATGGTAGTGAGGTAAGGGGAGAAGATTTACAACACATAAACTGCTCAATCATTCAGTTCACATATCAATAGAGCAGAATCTCCCCTCAGTCACTGCACGAGCCATGAAAGCTTGTTAATAAATGTTATCCTGCAATGAGAGTACACCCTGATGTAAAGGTATTCATACTGCAGCGTATCAATCCTACTGTTAGTGTAGACATAGATTCATTAATTTACCCAAACTTCTAAATAATAGGTAATAGTATAATTACCCCAACGGTTATTCCATGAACCATAAAGGCTCCAAATCAACTGTATTAAGCAGAAAGTTATTGAAACTTCAGCATATCAGTTATTACCTTCAGAGTAGAAAGAATAAATGGATACTAAAAACTGTCTAAGTGGTCAATACGCTCACATCAGAGTTTAGTGGCTAATACCATAGTCATTAAAAACCGATACAAGTAACCAAAGAAAAGAAAAAAACACTCAGTGGTGTATACATTTTAAATGAACAGTAATTATATACAAATGTTCAACCTACTGTCCATATATACGGACTTGGTAGGGATATCATTACTCTGTATCACATCAAATATAGAGTGATCAAAGGAATGCGGCAAATGAAAAACCCTCGTTCAACAGGGGAAAGGGTCTTAAGTCTATAAATCCAATAGGATTCTCGTTGTCTCCATTTCATATCCCAGTCACCTCTCCTTTGGGTCTGTGGGATATGCTCAATTCCCATGAATCTCAATTTTTTAGAGGAATTTGAATGATGTATTTCCAAATGGTGGGATATTGGAGTTTCTAAGGGTCTCCTAACTGAATTGACATTTTCCCTAATCCTTAATTTGAAAGGTCTAAAAGTTTTCCCCACACATCTTATGCCACAAGAACAGGTAAGTAGATAAATAACACCCTCTGTTCTGCAATTAAAAAATGAACGGACCGGGAAAATTTCGATGTTATTACTATCTGTGAATTCTTTGGCATTTTTTTCAGTGAACTCACATGCACTGCAATGCCCGCATTTATATGTGCCCTTGGGTAAATAGTTATTGAGCCCTCTTTTCAGACTTGAGAACACTTTAGTCTACCTCAATACAAAAAGAAAGCGGCCCGATCCTCCTTTTCCTACAGAGCGCCACAATTGTGGAACGACCTTTCCTGGTAAAATATTTTATAAATAAATAAAAATACGAACAGATACATAGAAACACAGCACTAAAAGTGTTGAGGCATCGCTATATCACCTGGAAGTGAAAGTAGTTTATCACCAGATCTCATTTATATTCTTTATATACTTAGCTGCAGGTATCTCTACACTGGATAGAGACCATTACGACCACTACTTTGACTTCTAGGTGATACAGCGATCCCTCAACACTTTTAGTGTTGGGTTTCTATGTATCTATTTGTATTTTTATGTACTTCGTACACCAGCAGTATGAAAAATTTCAAATGATTAGGCAACCGTGGCTAACAAAATTTCCTATTTGACAAAGCCCTGCTTCGTATTTATACTCTAATATAATAGACAATGGTTAGGCTGTTCTGTTATATCCCCATTACGCGCACAACTTAATTTAAATGTTGAGTTTAGTATGTATAAGTATGCAATGTCTTGTTGCATGTATAGTTATGTCAAATTCTTAACTATATTGATCATTTCCATGATAGTATGATTAATACTTGAATTCTAAAGATAAATTATTTGAATGAAATTGTCTGACAATTGATGTCTAGGTCTCTGTTTTGTAAGACTACTTGTTAAAAATAAATTATTATTACAAAAAAAAGCCTATGGGGTCAATAAGATCCCCATTTTGCTATAAGGGAGGATTCAAAACTCCTTGTGAACTTACCTGCAGCAGGTGGGGGCATATCTACTAACTAGTTAAAACTATCAACCACCATAGTTTGCATATTGCTAGTAGGGCCTCATAGTACCCACACCCTTTATACCAATAACACTGTTCTTTACATAGAATCCTGGGTTAGGCTGCAGTTGCATAGATTATGTAATTGCAATGCAAAACCTTTGACAAAAAGGAAGACTAGCCAATATGATTAACCAACTCACTACTAATTTTCGTTGTACTTTCCGAAGCAAAAATTATCAACAATGTAATAATTACTTTTGTAGTAACCAAATTAAAGTGGCACTGTGTTTTGCTTTTCTTTTTGTTTTTTCCCTCTATAGGTACCCGAACTACTTCATATCAGTGTAGTGGTCTGGGTGCTATGTCTCCCCTGTGTTGTGTTTTTTTTTTTTTTTATGCTGCAAATGAAGACATTGTCTTTCTGTGGGAACGGCAGTGTTTTCAGTGCATGGTTAACTTGCCTCTAGACAACCACTAGAGGCACTTCCGAGAAATAGCAGCATAAAACTACACTGTTTTAATCAGATTGTGTCAGAGTGGCGTTTTGATGTGCATGCACATTAGCCTCCCAATGCTTTTCTATGGGAAAGCATTGGATTGGCTGAGATCTTTGATAAACTCACCTTTTTTAACCCTGACAGTAAACTTCATTACAATTTATACACATTGGTATTCCTGACACTATAGTGTTTCTTTAATGTAAAACCACTCTGTGTCTGATTACGGTACTTGCTGCTTTAGATGTTCTGAGCATGGCAAGTGTTTTTTCTGTTTTACAAACCTTTTATGTTAATTCCTTCTCAGGTGGTTCATCGTGACCTTAAGCCTAGTAATATTCTGTATATGGACGATTCCAGTAATGCAGATTCAATAAGAATATGTGATTTTGGTTTCGCAAAGCAGCTGAGAGGAGATAATGGACTGCTCTTAACGCCGTGTTACACTGCCAACTTTGTGGCACCAGAGGTAATTTAATTCTTTCAGTTTTGTTGTCCTTTTTTTATTTATTTTTTTAATTTTTTTTTTAATTCTTTATTTTTTTCTGTGCACAAGATAATACGGAGGTTCACAAAGCCACGACAGCATAGGCAAACAGTAATATCAATGTAGAGCATATACATGGCATTAGTAAGTGGCACAGTTTTTAAGTATATTAATACATAGGCTAGTTACGTTTGTCTATATAGGAGTTACATGAGTAAAAATAGATGCAGGCATAAGACAAGTAACGATAAAGACCTCGCTTGGTATGTGTTAGCACGGAAACAAGATTAATAGGCAAAATTAAAAGTATTGAGGCATATACATAGCATGTTCATTTTGTTTAGTTATACTAGCTGAGTCATTGAGCTCAATATAAACAGGGAATAACATACAGGCTTTTGCGGGCTAGTCTCGCTTATCTGTTAGGGTGCTTAAACTGAATCTGATGCTGTGCAATCTACAGTATACTACAGTGACAGGTTATGATAATTCCTGCTCTAGGCTTCGTAGTTAAATGACAGACAGTAGGACATGCATGTAGGTGGCTGTACAGACTTATGGTAGCCTACGACAAGACATAATATCTGCCTACAGGGAATCAACTGAGAGACAATATGTGCACTTTGCTGCCTGACAGCAGGCTTGAGAAAAGGGAGATGAAAGCAAAAAAAAAAAAAAAAAGGAAATTATAGTTAAAGTAAGTTAAGTGAGAAAGACTAAGCAAAATGGAATGGCTAGTGTTTGCATAAAAAACTGAGGGAATCATGCCATAGTGATTAAAGAACCCTGGGCCCCCGAACAGAGACTCTCTTCTCAGTGGAAAGGTAAACGTGACCCTGATAGTTGATACTCAGGAGTCAGGGAGTAGTCAACCCCAGTCCTCATGCAGAGAGCAGCTAACTCCCATCACTGACAGGTTACAGTCCTTTGCTTCTCGGCTCCATCTGCAAACAATTCCCTGATGCTGTGGTATCAGCCGTTTGCGGTTGGGAGCTGGATATGTGCAGAGTCTTCATAGTGATTCGCAGCTATCGGTTGTGTTTCTCGGCATCCTGGGACCGTACCAGCTTGCCGCCTGATTACCTCAGGAGCCACTTTGCCAGTCAGCCGATCTCTGCATAAGGTCCTCAGTGTCGATTGGTAGCACCCCAGGCCGGGTCTCAGGATAGGTAAGTTGCTCATACGATTTCTCCCAGAGTTGCCCGTTGCGAGTGCTAAGAGCCTTGAGGGATCGCCCTCTCTACAGCGTGCTGGTCAGGCTCAGCCGCCATCTTAGGTGTTAGGCGAGGTCTCCGATCAGAGTTGAGACCCAGGGTAGGCCGGGATGACCCCCCCGGCCCAAAGGGGGGGAAGCAGGGCATTAGGGGACCCCCATGGTGCAGTCAGGCAGGATAGCAGGGCGGCGGCCGTCCACCCTACTCACCACCTGGGTAGGCTTGACTAGGCCTCGGTCACGTAGCTCAGTTTTCTCCCCAAAAGGGGCCAAGAATCAGGTCGCTGACTGATCTCCAGAGCTAGCACCTCATAGTGCAGTTGCCTGCCGTGTCTCAGCGCCAGAAGTTGCGTTTTGGGACCAAATTACCTGTAAATTGCAGGAGCTAGAGTACCATGCGTCTACTCTGCTTGGCGGTCCGGCCCCGCCCCTCCCTTTTTTTCTTTTTTATGTTTTTTTCTTCCAAGTTTGTGATTTGCCTGTAAAATTTTAAATGTTAATTTCTTCTTTAGTTACTTAACTGTTTCAAAACAGAATGTTGAATTAGCCATTATGGTTAATGGATATGAAGGTCACATGAATGAGAGAGAATAGACAAGATAGAGGTTCTAAATCAGACAGATTACATGGAGGTTTTTTGGAAAATAAGAAATCAAAAAGTAGCTTACATTTATTTGAGGCATGGGGTGTATAGTAGCATAAACAAGTGTTTATTACGTATATTTGCAACAAGTATAAAACAGTCCATTTTGTGCTCGCTCCTTTTTTATTTTTTTTTTATTTTATTTTTTTTACTATGTTGAATATTTTGTTAATTTTATGCACCTGCATGTTTATATCAGGGCACTTTTAAAGAAACATTGATGTTTCTAAGAAGTATTTTCTTACCCATCCTGTAACAATGTTCTGTTTCAGGTACTCATGAGGCAGGGTTATGACGCTGCGTGTGATATTTGGAGCCTGGGTGTACTCCTCTATACAATGCTTGCAGGGTAAGAATTCACAGCTTCCGTTGTATAATCTAGTTCTATAAAAGATCTGTGATGAAGCCCTAGTGTAATTTGCCTCCAATATAGGCATAAATGAATGTTATATGATTTGCGAGTGTCGTAGTTTCCCATATTTCTTTGCTGCGTGCAGGTGTGTTTGGTAGAAGCCCGATACAAGTGTGACACAGATATGTCATAATTTTTTTTGAATTGTATTTAAGAATTTCAGAATTTTTTATTTTTTGGAGGGGTAGAGGGGGCTAAATGTTAAATATGACTTCATCCATTGCAGTTTAATGGCAAAGTTAAGCATGTGTAGTCATACATACCAAAGGTTTAATGTATTTAAGATGTACTATAAATGCACCCAACATCACAATGATTAAAATAGCAAAAGTTTTAACAATAAGTTCTCGACAAAGTAAGCCAAATAAAGGACCTGGCAGGTACTACTTTTTGATAAGCTTAATGCTCTTGCTGAGCCCCAAGAGTTCCTGCAGTAAAGCAGAGGGATTATCTATTACATACATTTTATTTCAAGTGTGAGCCAAAATGTCTGCTTGACAACTTACTATGAAATTAAGAGTTAAAAGACTGAGCTCCGGGCCAACAGCAAGGTAACTAATAATAAGGGGCACACAAAGAATGTCATGACTGAGGAGGTGTATAAATAAAAAAAATAGATGAATACCGCACTTATTAAAATCTTGGTGCAAACAGACCTGGGGTTGGCTATCCCTCCTGTGATAGTTGAACAAAAATTGCACTCCAGGCACTCAAGGATCAATTTAGCAGGTTTATTGGAACAGAGGGCAACGTTTCGATCCCACAAGGGATCGAAACGTTGCACTCTGTTCCAATAAACCTGCTAAATTGATCCTTGAGTGCCTGGAGTACAATTTTTGTTCAACTATGACTGAGGAGGTGTGATTGAGTAGGGGACTGTGCAACCCTTTTAAAGCCAGACACTGCAGTACCCAGGTTATGGTGGAGGTCACAATGAGCACAGCTCCAACTGGTAAATTGAAAGAAAAATGGGCCTTGTGGGTAGTATTCCACCCCCCAAAAAAATTGGAATATAAATGAGTGGAGTGTGAAAAAAGAATGTAACACAAAAGCACTATAACAAATTAAGAGACTCTCTCAATGTAAAGGACCCCAAACACAGATTTCTAACAATTTAAAGGTAAGTGAAATTAAATTAAGAGAACATTTATTTTCATGTTGTACATAGACGGTAAGATCAAGATAACATCCACAATAGTGACGGTTCCTCTTTAAACAGGGTTGGAAAGAAAATCTGCTCCGCTACATGCCCAGGCCACTGCATGGGGGTCATATTTATCGGGGTGCTGTTTTGGAGCAAAGTTTTAAAGATTTATCACCATTGTTACCACAAGAAGCCTTGATAAATACAGCCCTTGTATTATCTTCTGGAATCCAGTTAATATTGGTGCATTGGCCATGTACACTTAACACTTAAATTTTCTTGTAATCCATGCCCAGTTACCCTATATTGTTAAAGATCAGAGCGGGAAAAACATAATTTAAAGTCAACTAGCACACATCCCTGTTCAACTGCTATTTTCCAGGTAGACAATCCTGACATGCATCTTGTCATGGGTAGATGCCAATACAAGTACTTGTCACTAGATGGATTGCAAATTTAGATGATAAAGACCGAATGATTTCATTAGAAAATATAGTTATAAAGTGTCACTGTTGCTGCTTTGGACAGAATCCATTGAAATGAGACAATTGATTTTTTTTATTTTTTTTTTATTTTTTTTTTTGGGGGGGGGGAAACTCAAAATTCTCTACTCTTTTATGAGATCACTGTTTAGTGTTTGGATAAATCAAGTTTAGCCACTAATCTAAATATAATCTAGCTGAAAAGAAATAATAAAACAAAACCAAAAAACATTAAAAGTAATGGATATAATCAATTGTGAAATCTTGCATGAGAAAGTTAAATCTATTTACAGAGAAATGGCTCAAGGGCACTCCAACACAAAAGTGTTAGAAAACATTAAATTTGGTTGCTAGCTGCTTATATACATTATATTGGAACATTTGACGTTATTGTTGCTTAGTGATATTGGGCTTAGCCTTGGAAAAAGAATAGATGAGATTCTGCTTTCTGCAGTAACATTTTATATAACCAAGCGTTTAGCATTATGAACACCAAACAATCAAATAACTTAATGCTCCTCGTTTGAGGACACCATATAAATTGATGTATATTTATTTATGGATCTGCCCTAATTCAAACATGCAGGTTGTTTTCAGATGCTTTACTGCTTGGTGGGTAACTGACAGGGTGCGGTGTGGTGCCCCTTATCTTAGGGTGCAAAGGCTTGCAAAGATTAATGTATATTAAATTAAGTCAGCCATGCTGTTTGCAGCTGCTACGGTTTATCTAGTCCCTTTGCGTTAGTGCCAATTTTCTTACCCCAGCGTCAATCTCTTCACATTAATCATTGTAGAAGCAAATCACAGTTGTTGCCTGGGAGTGTAACTCCAACAAGTCTCGTACAGTTGAGGTGTGTATGAACGTTAACCATAGCTTCTGAAAAATTATTTCAAATGTACCCAACGCTAAATCATTTACTAGGCGAGACATTCCTCTATAAAATATATCTAGACACTATCATGTGTATATAGTTAGAGAGATTAGTATAAAAGCAATCTAAATATTTTTTTTTTTTCCTTAACAATCCTGTAAACTATGGCCAATAATAAAAAAAGGAAAATCAATTTAGAGCCGCTCTGGATGCTACTAATGTTTGGCAGTCTTATTCTGGAGCTAGCACTCTGGAGAAGGGATTCCCACCCATGTTCTTAAAGCTCACCAACAGTTCGGGATGTGGGCTTTTCCTAATTGTGTTTCAACTATTACAAAAGATGGACTATTGGTGTGCCTATAGGACTCTGTTGGGAACCTCTGCTCTAGACTGTGTTTAGTCAGCCCATAGAGAAGCTGGAAGACTCTTAAATTCACTGTTCCAAATGCACCTTCAAATATTTATTTTAGTCTTATTGTAGAGATTTTTTTTGTTTTTGTGTTTTTTTTTGTTCTGTTTCATGATTTTCTTTGGAATTTTTAGGTACACGCCTTTCGCCAATGGGCCGAATGACACCCCAGAAGAAATCTTACGGAGGATAGGAAGTGGAAACTTTTCATTGAGCGGAGGAAACTGGGACACTGTTTCAGATCTTGCAAAGGTAGAGTAAAAGACAGGAAAGCATAATTGCTGAGAAATGTATGCCAACAGATTTTGGAGACCATTTGAACTGAAATCTTGTTGTGCACTTCTGGCTCACATTTGTTTCATTACATTTGATACACATCCTACTTTTAAATGGGAAGTATGTGTGTATCTTAATGTATCACTCTTGATTATTTTATAGCAGCAGACTTAAAGTGTGCGCTGACATCAGAAAAGGTGTGGGTGCAAAGTTCACTGTGTTCGTGCAATGAATTGAATTTTGTTTCTTGGTTCCTAGGATTTGTTATCACACATGCTTCACGTCGATCCACATCAACGATATACAGCAGAGAAAGTATTAAAACATTCCTGGATTGCGTGTAGGGACCAGCTTCCTCACTACCAGCTTAACCGACAGGATGCCCCTCATCTTGTTAAGGTGAAAATTCTTGTTTATTGAAAGAAAATAACTTTCTCTGTAACATGTTAATCACAGTACAGTGATCAACACTTGTCTTTCTAGCATAGAATAAGACCAGAAATACTAACTAAAAAAAAAAAAAAAAGTTGAGTCACCAAAATAACGTTAGGAACCTTCTGATAAAATAAGTGTAGTTAATTTGTGCTTATAGTCATAATATTTTTTTACCCCCACAGGGAGCTATGGCGGCAACGTATTCTGCACTGAATCACAAGACATTTCAGCCCGTTTTAGAGCCTGTTGCAGCATCAAATTTAGCTCAGCGTCGGAGTATGAAAAAGAGAACTTCAACGGACATGTAAATAAATCCGTGCATCGTGGCCAAACTGAAGCTAAAGAAGTCCTCTGTCCAGCCTGTGGTTGAACGGCAATTAGTCTTTATCAATATTACTTGAATATTGCGTACAAGTCTCTCATGGAACATAATTTTTTTTATTTTTGTGGGTTCATTCTGTGCTTTTTTTTTTTTTGTAGTTTTTATTTGTCTTTGAAGTCTTTTTTTTTTTTTCCGCTGATTTAATTTAAATATCTGGGTACTTCATCAAAATGTAAAAGTTTCTGTGCATCCAATACTATCTGCTCATTGGCTACTGTTGAAAAGATGCTTAATCTCCTGGAACCTGCTGCACTTCAAATGCTTCAAAACGTGCTGTATATTTCTGCTTTATTTTTTTATATTTCACTTTTCATTCACATTGTTGGGACTGATTTCATATAAAGCTAGAAGTGGAAAGAGAAAAAACTTCTGATCCAAGTACTTAGTAGCTTAGCATTGTGTTGCACATCTTTGCTATCTACTTTAATATTGAGCAGGTTGGCTTTAGATCGCCCCAGTAGTTAGTGCTACTACAGCTTTAGATGGTGATACAAGTATCGACCCCACTGAGCGTGGCCTATCATCTGTTTTCCTTACGTACTGGAGTCACGTGTTCGATGTCGGAGCGTTTGGTGTAAAGACTAAAATATCACTGTGGATGTCTTGTGGATGTTGTCTTTTACAAATCCAATGGTTAAAAATGGTCCCTGCATTTTGTGAAAGCTTTCCTTCCCCTCCTAAAAAGTCACTAAAGTCTCTGCTTCTCTGAAATATATATGCTGTTCTAGACCAGGCTGTGGCAAATTAAATAATTCACCTGGTTAGCTTGCCCCTATGACCCTGGCATTAAATGAGGGTATTCTGCAGAAGAACTTGCTTTTTGGAGGCTTCATGTATTAAAGTAACTTATCTTGGGTGGGGCTGTATATAAACACGTTGTATTATGTTTTGTACCTATTGTACAAATTGGTCAATATTTTTGTTGGATATTTTTTTTATTTGTTTTGATTTATTTTGTTTGTTTTTTTTTTCATTCTATTCAAGGTACCATACAATGATTTTTACCAAGTAGGTAAAATTATATTTTTATAGAACTAATTATTATTCTTATTGTTATCTAAAGAAAACCAAAATAAAATTCAAGAATCTGGCTTGCAAGTGTGAGCTTTTGCTAGCCAAACCTGTCTGTTGCATGAAGAAGAAAAATATGCTGGTTATGGAAATATAATTTGTAAAAGAAAAAACAATGTAAAATCGCTCACTTGTAAGTTATATATGACAAATATGATTATGGAAATGAAATAGAGCCTCTTTCTGAATACACAGATATGTTCTTTTTGCTAGGAAAAATGTGTTTGTGTCTGTCTGGTTCAATGCACTCATTAGAGAGGGCTGTATTCAGCTCATAGAGGAGACGACCTATTATAAAGACTGGAGCTTTAATGGCACTCTAAAATGGTTTGTCACGTGCCATAGTCTGCCTCTTTCTTTTCTTCAGAAGATAGAATAGCACTAGTTGGCCTTTTTGTGGCTGTATTCCACAAGTATATCTTTAACTCATTGAGTGTGATCTTGCATCTTGTGCCTGAAACTTTTAATAAGTCATGCCAATCTTTGAACTTTTTGACAATCCTAACTTGGTGATTGATGACTCAATTTTAGCTCATAATAAATATATTTCTTGTTTTGGAATCAACACATGACCATTATTTGGCCCGATAGATGGGCAATCCTTAATTCTCTGGGCTGGTGCTTTGAGAAACTTGAAATACAGTAATGGGAGCCGCAGCACCTTACTTTTATTATGAAAGTAGTTTATTGCGCAGTTGCCAACATTTCAACCCACTGTCAGGTCCACCTGTCCACTGGTGGCATAAGTCTCATTAATTATTAGCTTCTGGTCCTATTTTATTTACTTGAGGGATTAAAAGGATCTTGGTGCCCCACACCTAGAACCTGGTCTAGATGTGCTTATCCCCTTGTATATCTGCTCATGGTACACATCACACACATCATTGCATTGAAATTTGCCAGAACTCATTTGTTTTGATTCTTTAAACTGCAGAACCCTCTCTAACTATAAACTAGTCTCACATGGGCAATATCTGGGAAGTATTGATCAAAATACACCACAAGGCCAACGGGAGATCTCAATGCGCGCAATTAACCCTGGTGACTGCATACTTCTGCTACGCTGCAAGCAATATTACATGACCGTAAAATTTATATTCCCAAAAAATGTTCCCTCTATCTAAACACTTGATGTTTAGGTAAGTCAGTAATAGCTAAATATTAGCAGTCAGAGTTTTGTGAGTGTTTTTCACGTGTGCAGTATATGTATTTATGCAACCGATTTTGTATACTCCATGTAAGTAGAAAGTAGCCACACCTGATGGTAATGTTTGTATGTATTTACAATATAGAAATATTGTTCCCCATCTAGTTTATTTGAATGTTTAGGGGCCAAATCTGTCAACATGTGTTCTGTATGATTTAAAATACTTGAAAGATATTAAGGGCTGTTCTCGTATGTAAGCATGAGATATTGAAAGATGTTTGATATTTCTCTGCACCTTCTAAAAACTGTGAGATAAAAAAAGCTTTCATTGGTCATACTTGTGTTTTTTTTTTTGTTTTTTTTTTTCTGTGATCAGACTGCTTCTAGAGACTCAAACAGATTGAAATTAGTAAAAGTATCAATTCTTCTTACATTCTATTAAATGTGTGTATATTACATCAAAAACAATGACAAAGTATATTACGTACTCTGTCATTTTAACACATTTTCAAGCTGCATAATTTACATGGATGACATCACCCTTGCAAACTATGGGGTTTGCAAACTTTATTGAATGGGGTCTTGTAGACTTAAAACCATAGCATCCTTATGATGACTGCTAACTCTTGTATAACTCTTATTTACCCCTCTAAAAAAACAAAGTTTTAAATTGTACTTTTTGCAAGTGCATTCTTCAGATTAATACAATTTCTACCATCTTTAAAAGTTACAAAAATGGATGAGTGGAGGTTGAGCAGGTTTGTAGTCAGGACTATCAGGTAGCCGCTGGTAGTAAAATTTTGCAGCAATTTCTGCCAATTCAACTGCTGTGGAACAAAGTGCTTTTCATTTCAGTAAAATAAAGTATTCTTAAAAGAACATCAAAAAAAGTTAATGCACTTTAAAAGACACAAAACTAAAACCGTAAAGTGTGTTGTTGAAAAATGGTATCCCTGGGTTTTAGAGACCCACATAAACAATTTGATCTTCGTAGTTTGATGTAAACTGAACCCTGCGAGGTCATTCTATTCCCATTATGTTTGCAAGCATTGCCTTCAACACCTGCTCGAGGTAAAAAAAGTAATTGTTGATCATACACGATTCTACTTTAGTAGCAAATGTGCATTTATATTTTATTATACATTACGCACACATTATTTAATGTTAGTTTTTATTTTTTGTCCACTTTTCCCCTTTGTTGTACGATGCTTATTGTAGAAACACAGCTCAAGTAATGCAAATGAATCTTTAGTGAGGAACTAATATACATATATATTTTTTTCCCCCATAAGGGTTGTGTTTTTACAGCATTACCTCCGTAAGCAAATGTTATGGGTCCTCATGAAGGATATATTAAGGGGTGACTTTTCTGTTGAGGCAGGACATTTCACTTATCTGGTATCTTCCTGTGTCATTGGCTTTTCTAAAGGAGCCCTGGCACCACCCTCGCCCTAGTGTCAGTAGTCAAATTGTTTTAGAACATATTGGGTTGCTGGGTACTGATCCACTACAGCCTACAGTAGAGCTGGAAGCTCTCTCTGAGCTAAGCAGAAATTAGCTCATTGGCTAGGAATGATCACCTGACTCTCTCTGCCAATGAGCTAGTGCTGTGCTGCAGGGCCGAGCTCAGAAGGCTAGTAGGAGCGGAAGGAGGTTGCCAAACACATTCTTGGTAAGAAGACCATCATTCAAGTATGGTTTGACTACATACAATAGGGGAGGGAGAGGTAGTGAGGGCACTCCAGCCTCATAACTACTACAGGATGCTGTAGTGGTTATGGTATGTTCCTTAATTGGCTGGCCCATTCGTTCACTGGTATAGCACAAGTAAGCAGGATTTAATTTTATTGTTTAGTTTTTCTTACATATTTTAATGGTATGAGCAGTTACATTGGAAAATGGCTTGATCACTATAATCTAATTTATCTAAAGTATTTGGTTCTGTGTATATTTTATATTTCATTTTTTCCATATTTATTCATCACGAAAGTGCAAGATCATGACAACTGAATCTATTTTAATGTTGAATTGACTATGTACATCAGCCAGAACAATAACAACATTCTCACCTCCCAGTTATAAGAACTAACTCATACTTCTAATAATGGCCTCTATAGTGGACTGATGGCTAACTACAACTCTTGTGTCTGTATATTCCTTTTCCATGATTTTCCTCCAGCTTGCAGGAGAAGGTTTACAAACCTCTTCTGTGCCTAATCAGCCTTAACTTGTCAGTTCCTCTTCCTTTGGTTCCACATAAACTCCTCATCCTTCCCAGTTTATGCCGTAGTATAATCCCATGCAGGTAAATTCCAGTGATCAAGGCAACGTGTTATGGCACATGGGTCTTGCTACATCAGCCCTGTTTAAACAAATTATTTTAACCCCTTAAGGACCAAACTTTTGGAATAAAAGGGAATCATGACCTGTCACACATGTCATGTGTCCTTAAGGGGGTAAAAGAGTCTCTTCAACTATAGCCGTTTCCGATATACCAACATGTAAAAGATATTTTTGGTTTGTTTATTTCCCTCTTCCATAACTATTTTTTTTTTTTTTTTTTTTTCTATTCTCATTGTAAACCTAGTCTGTATTTGTTGCATCACAATGTGGTTTATTCACTAAATCTTTCATTGTAATTGAAAACCGTATTGCAAAATTTAGTCACATTGCGGATTTGGAGAATTTCTCCCATGCCGTTCTAGTCATAGCAAGTCCATTGATACAATTATTTTATTTTTATTTTTGGTGCAAATTTTGATTTTTTTTTTTTTAGTTTGGTACAGTTCTAGGTTTACTGAACAAACCCTAATGTGTTCATTAGTGTGGACCCATGTATATATTCTGATCCTATTACATATTACCTCTGTAAATTCACAGTTAAACAGATGGATGTGTAAACACAATTGGCATATCTGATCGGTCTGCCTGTGAGCCCCCAAAATATATAGTTTCAAAAATTAGAATGCAGAAAGTAACTTTTTCTTCAACATAATATTGACCATATTGTTGAGTTATAGCTGCACAAATAAATTGCTTACTAAGCCTTTAAGAAGTTTCTAATCACAGAGGAGTTAAGTGGGAACGTAGACCCTTTCTATTGCCTTAACAATGTAATTAGTACTAGCCTATTAAATAACATTTTAAGAAATGAAAATGATGCAAAGTATTATCTAGATTAGGGACAGCCAACACTCTAATACTTAGCTATGGTGTCACAGCACAACAAAAGTTGTTATACGTAACTGTTCAAGCCCTACCTGTTGGGTATTCCTGATCTAGAAGGATGGAATCCATCCCTAACCAATATGTAACCAGATTGACCATTAGAGCCTCACTTCAATTGAGTTAATCAGTTGGTACCCATCTGTCATGTGACCCCTCATATCACTGGAACATTTCTGGATGGCAGTCCCAAAGTTCGGGCTAGTTGACAGCTCTCTTGATGACTTGAAAGGGCATTATGTAAAATTGGTGGTGCAATGACATGTTGTCTTAGGTACTTCAACTGACACAATGTTCACATACTGTATTGACCACTCCTCCTGTACTCATTTTGTGCATTTTGTATCATAATGTATTTATTTTAGATTTTTAGTTTTGTTTTATTTTTAGAATGTTAAAGATGTTTCTTTTAAAGCTATGTATATACGGTCATTAAAATTTGCATTACACTACGTTTTTCTTGTACAGCTGCTTTTACTGTTTACTGTTTTTATTCCAGTGATGCCGGAAGTTTAAAAAAAAAAAAAAAATGGAATCTGCCTTGTGAAATAAAATTTAAAAAAAAACATACGAAAGTAGTGAAACATCATCTTTTAAAGTGGCCCTTTTAAATACTCTAAAGTAAAACTGCCTATTCTTAAAACTATGTCTTGTATATTTTATGCTGCACAAATATACATTTAAAATGCATTCAACTTTTACCCTGGCCTTTTCTCTGTTCTATTTAAAATGATCTAATTCTCTAATAAGGTAGGAGCCATTGCATTTATTCTTTCAGGCCAAAAGATTTAGCAGTGCTAAAATGCTGACACATCCCCACACCAAATTATATTGTTTATTTTATTACTTTTCATTTGGATTCCCTTCTGATTTTTATAATCCTTGGTGGTTGTACATTAAACAAACTGACTTTACATACATACATACATACATACCATGGCTCTGTCATTCTTATTTGTATAGATCAAAACCTTTTTTTTGGGGGGAAGGGGGGGTTTCCTCTCTGCAAAGTGACGGGATCTTAGTCCAGGATGTGGAGAGCCTTTACCTTGAACCCTCCTATATGACTATCAGTGTATCTATCAGTCTATCTACTTGCTGATTGGAATAGTGAAGCTGGGTGTGTGAATTGAACCGAACTGTGATCTGATGGCTGCCTGAATAATACAGGGTACAAACTTATGTCATAATTGCTACTTTTCCAGTCACTGGACCACTTGGGATCTGGTAAGCTATCAGAATGGGATCTTGTGCACCATGATAAATGGTGGTATATTTAGTATCAAATGAGCCAAGTTTGTGTCCTAGATTAGGATGAGTTTTGCAAGTTCGTTATTCACTTTCCCAGCTCACCGTTTAGGAATAATCCAGTATGTAAGGTTATTTTGGAGGTTTAAAAAATAAAGAATTCATAACTGCAAAAAAAGTAGCAATAAACCAATGATATCCCACTCTGGCAAAATAAATACAAAATATGGCATTATTAGAAGACTGATGCAGAGCAATAACAATGAAAAGATGTTCTTCAAACAACTTGTACTACAAAAGCTATTCTAAGCTGTGAAAAAAAAAAAAAATATATATATATATATATATATATATATATATATATTACCCCAGAAGTGAGAGAATAGATACTTTTCTCAAGCAAACTTAAAAATCTTTGTCTACACATTATAGATGCAATAAGGGTTACTATAGATCAACATCAATAGCTGTAGCTCCTGTTGTCCATACTTGGTACACAAATTGCCCTTTAGATACAATCAATCACTCTCATTAATGTTCAATCTTGATTTATTTTCCATGTAAAGCCTTTCTTTGTGGTGGATTCTGTGAAAAGCATAATCTAGATTAACTAGATTTAGTGTTAAAGGAGCACCACGTATTCCTGACCTCTAGGGGTTAAAACCACCATCTAGCCACCCTGGTCCCCTCATGCCTCTCTAAATATATTAAAATCATACTTGTATTAAAGTCTGCAGCTGCTTGCTTTGTCACGGTTTCCTTTTGACCTGCCTGCTGACATCAGAAGTGGTAGCCTGATCCAGTCACAATGCTTCCCCATAGGATTGGCTGAGACTGACAAAGAGGCAGATCAGGTGCAGAGCCAGCATGATTCAAGCACAGCCCTGGCCAATCAGCATCTCCTCATAGAGATGAATCTCTATGAGGAAAGTTCAGTGTCTGCATGCAGAGGGAGGAGATACTGAATGTTTGGATGCATTTTAGGCAGCCATGACCAAGGAAAGATCTCTAACAGCCATCTGAGGAGTGGCCAGTGAAGTTATCACTAGGCTGTAATGTAAACACTGCATTTTCTCTGAAAAGACCGTGTTTACAGCAAAAAGCCTCAAGGTAATGATTCTGCTCACCAGAACAACAATAAACTGTAGATGTTCTGGTGACTATAGTGTCCCTTTAAGCAGACTTGTGCACATCAGAAATTTTTGTTTAATCAGAAATCAAATTTGTTCAGTATTTTCTGTTTGGAATTTCCATTCAAACAATCGCTGGTAAATCTTTGCTTTAGAAAGTACATAAATCCCTAATTTTGTAATCTTATTCAGGATTGCCATACTTAAGGGTATTTGGGAGGGAGCAATGTTTGATAGCTCTGTATTTTGGTATACTTTAAATATGGCAATCTCACATAAGAATACAAAATAACAAAGCTGTCTACTAAACTACGGAAAGATTAATTATAAATCATGCGACGTTTGAACTCAGTGTATACACACATAATACTTGGTATAATGAATAGTTCCAATGATTAGTTCGACCATATCCAGAACAAAGACAAAAGTATGTAAATTTAGATAAATGAAAATAATGATCAATCTCTGTTTAGATAAATTTGTTCTGGGTTCTGTTGACGTTATCATTGGAGCTATTCATTTAAAGGACCACTATAGGCACCCAGACCACTTCAGCTTAATGAAGTGGTCTAGGTGCCAGGTACAGCTAGGGTTAACCCATTTTTTTAATAAACATAGCAGTTTCAGAGAAACTGCTATGTTTATAAATGGGTTAATCCAGCCTCCAGTGGCTGTCTCTTGACAGCCGCTAGAGGCGCTTGCGTGCTTCTCACTGTGAAAATCACAGTGAAAAGACGCCAGCGTCCATAGGAAAGCATTGTGAATGCTTTCCTATCGATGGCTGAATGCGCGCGCAGCTCCTGCCGCGCATGTGCATTCAGCCGAAGAGGGAGGAGAGGAGGAGGAAAGCTCCCCGCCCGGCGCTGGAAAAAGAGGTAAGTTTAACCCCTTCCTCTCCCCAGAGCCCTGAGGGAGAGGGCACCCTCAGGGCACTATAGTGCCAGGAAAACGAGTGGCACTATAGTGGTCCTTTAACTAAGTACTGTGTGTGTGTATACACTAGGTGCAAACTTCACACAATTTATATTTTATGTTTCTGTATAGGTGTTGGAGTTGCACACGCAGTGTATTATAATTTATCGCAGCACCAACACACTTTCCGCATCTTTTTTCTTAACAGCGGAATGATGAAATTTAAGAAAAGCCCTTTTAATCGTGTTGGTCTTTCAGCTGGTAGGTAGATTGTTCCCTAATTTATTACCCTTATGTGGGATTGCTATATTTAAGGATACTAAGATTCTTATCGAGCAGTGTGTTTATTAGTTTATTCTTCCATTGTGCAATTCAGAATTTTAACAAATAGATGCCATTCTTTGAATTTCCACTTTGCTAAAAACACAGACTTGGGCATTCATTTTCCAAAGTGAATTTAAAATGTAAGGCCGGAAGCATAGCTGACTTGGAGAATTTGTCCACTTTGGCTACTTTGACCGTACATTTTGAAATGCACTTTGAATTCCAGATTGAATTCATTTTTTATTTAGTAAATAACACTTTTAGTTGTAATCGACTATGGGCTGATTCTTCAGTATAGTTTAGGCTTATCCTAAAATGTTTTCTTTTTCTTTTTACTCTCTTGCCACATTATTTACTCCCTTTTTATCCTACAACAAACCTTGTTTTTCACTATTTTACCCCTTTCTTTTTACATTTGGGGCACTTGTTTCTCTCTCATTAAACCACATTTATTCATTCTTTGTTTAGGCTTAATTCACTCTTTTTTTCTCTATTTACCACCTTTTGACATCAAACAATTCTGTTTTCTCAATTTACTCCCATTTTAAACCAACACCCCCGCATACTGGTTTAATTTTACTTACGTTTTTACTCTACTTACTTAAGTAACTTACTTTACTTAGTACCAGCATAGCTTTTCATGTCTCCAGATCAATAATGTGAGTATCATTGACTTATGATCATAACATCTAACAATCGACTGTAATTTCATCCAAAATGTGAGATCAATCATTAATGGGACACTATAGGCACCCAGACCACATCAACTCAATTAAGTGGTCTGGATGTAGTGTCCCAGGTCCCTTTACCCTGCTAAGGTAATTATTGCAGTGTTTGATAAACTTCAAAAATGACATTGCAGGGTTAACTCTCCATTGGCTATCTATAGTGTTAGAAAATCAGTTATAGTTTCCCTTGATCCATTTTGAACGCCCATGGCAGAGATAATCTAGAAGAATTTGCATACGGTTCTGTTTTCTGGACGTTTACACTCTACAGTTGTTTAAGAATCACAAATATGTTAGCTCTGTTTATGAATAAGACTGCGGAAAATCAGTTTTTGTAAAACCATGTTAAGGAAATGCAGAATTTAGTAAGACTCAATGTTAAACCTCTGTATACATAGAGCCTTGTTATTTTACATCAACACCATGAGGGGGCACTGTTGCTCTGTTTTTTTATTGGAAATACCAGACTAAGATTTGGTTTCGCTATATTAAATGCAAACCACATATAAAATATACAGGTTCTTCCTGTGTCACAAAACAGAATTTTATGTACACAGACACACATCAAGGATTATAAGCCTAGACTCAGTTTAAAGTGTTTGATATTCCATCTGCATTTTATCCTTATTACTAATAGTATATATATATATATATATATATATATATATATATATATATATATATATATACACACACACACACACACATATTTAAAGGGACATCGTTTGATGCTTTTATTTAGCAAATTTAAGATTTTAAGGGGTATATTTATTGTGTTTAATATTTAAGTAAACATAAAATGATTAGAATTACAGATTATAACACACTATCACAAGAGGAGAAGTGTGCATGTTTACTCACAAAGGGTTAAGGTACACTTCAAGCTGTGGGTGAAACAATCTTTTAATTTTATTTAAAGTGTGCTTATATAGTCAGTGCATTAAGAATATATGCAAATACAGTATATGAATTCAGCTCTTAACAGTGAAGTGACCTAGCCAATCATGACGCCGCTCAATTTATGTTCTAGATCAGGGGCTCTCAACTCAGTCCCCAAGTACCCCCCTAACCAGGGTCGGACTGGGAAAAAAAAAATCGGCCCGTGCATTTTTCAATTACAGCGGCCCCCTGAGAAGAGGGCGGGCCAGAGAGGGCGTGTTTTGTCATGACTAACGACAAGCACGCCCCCTCTCAAAGTGAGCATGTTAGTTCAATGTGCAGAGCCCCGCTGAAGAGCTCTAGCATAGGAAAAAGGCCCTGTATTTGTTCTGCGCAGCGCAAGCAAATTTAATAACATGCCTGCTGTGTTTGCTTTTAAACTGTCTCTGGTGTCTCCATAAGTGGGATACCAGAGGACAAGAGGGCCAGGAAAGCATATGGAGCCTGCTTGTGGGATTGCGTGTGTGTAGAGTGTGGTGTGGTATTGTGTAAATAGGTCAATTTCATTCATGTTTGTGGTGTAATATGTGTGGCTAGGGGCTGTAGAGAGTGTTTGTGTATAGGGGCATAGTGTGTATAGGTGACAAAGTGTGTGTAGGGGTTGTAAAGAGTGTGTGTTTAGAGAATGTTGTATGTGTTTGCTTACAAGGAATGTAGTGTGTGCATGGGGGATCCAGAGTTTGTATGTCAGGAATGTAGTGTGTGTAGGAGATCTAGTGTGTTAAGGACCCAGATTGTATATTTTATGTTTGGACGTATTGTATGTGTGAGGGGCACGTATTATGTGTTGGGTGTATGTGTGTAAGAGGGGTGCTGTGTGTGTGAGGGTGTTCTTATCTGCAGTCACATTCAATGATTCTAATTGTCTTTGTCTGTTAACTAACTGAGGGTTAATTTATACTATATATAGATATGTGTTTATGCTGTATATGTGTGTGAGGTTGGTGTGTGTCGGAGGGTGCTGTGTGCATGAAGGTGCTGTATGTGTCTAATGTTGCTGTGTGTGTGTAAGAGGGTGCTGTGTGTCTAAGGGGGTGCTAGGAGTGTCTGAGTGTACTGTGAGTGAATGTCTATTTAAATATGTCCTTTATTTTTATTTTTTTTTAAAAATAGTTATATTCCCCCTCCCCCCCTCCCTTCTTACCTTTAGCCTTGGAGTGGGGGGGAGCCGTGCTGCCATGGAGGAGGATGCCATGCTGCCTTCCCTGGTGGTCTCAGTGGTGAGAGTGAACTCTAGCCTGCAGGGCTAGAGTTCACTCTTGCGAGATCTGAGCGTTGCCGTGGTAACCTCGGCAACGCTCAGAATCCCGCGAGAGGAACCCGGCGGAGCTGCTGGCTAGACCTCCCAGGGTCCTCTCCTGCCTCCTCTTTGATCTCCCCACCGGTCCATGGAGGCACACAGCAGGGCTGGCGCTCGGATAGCGCTGGCCCTGCAGGGGCTGGCAGGGGAGATCCTGTGATCTCCCCCGCCGGCCTCGGCCCATGGCCAACGTGGCACACCACATTGATGGCGAGTCCGGGCCTGCCCCTAACAGTCCAAGAAGAACCGAGCGTGACTCATTTATAACAATGGAAGCACAGGTATGTTTAGCTCTGCAATGTAAACAGTGCTGTATCTCTGAAAACTAAAACTACAAGGCCACTTCGACCCACGCCACTTCAATGAGATGAAGATGTGTTGGTGCCTACAATGGTCCTCTAATGATTTGGGTTCAAGGAGTGTCCTTTCATGAAATATAAATGTGCAATGAATTTTTCTTATTTGCTATAATTTGTATTAATTTATCAACAATGAGCATTGTTCTATCTATCTAATATGCAAAAGAGTAAGAAAATCTCTCCAGCATTAAATTGTGCTGGACTAGAGTGATATAATTTAAACATATTGTTTTGGAAATAAATTGCAACCATTTATAGATTCAAAGGAATTGTTATTTAAGTACTGAATGCAATCATGGAGTTCCTTGCAAATTATTGACAAAGGAAAAAAAAAAATATAATTCAAATAAACATATTAAAAGGCTGCTGGCAAAATTAATATTTTAAAATCCTTCAACGCTTGGCGCTGTGTTGTATTTGACTTTCTGCGCAAACACACATTGCAAGCCTAAGGGGAAGAGAAATTGAATTTTCTGGATACTTTAATTATCTATAAAGCAAATTTTAAACTAGGAATAAGTCTAGGGTGAGTGATTAATTTTGCACCAAATTAAAGAAAGCCAATTTCTTTTCTGATTTAAACTAGTGCTGCAATTAAAATTATGAGAGCACAGACTTGGCTACCCAATGGCTGTTGGGTTTGAAAGTAGCTTAATGTTATTGAGCTAATTTCTTAGTGTTAGAGTTACACCGATAATATATATTACATTTATTTTATCTGATGGTCTGTAATAAATGAATGTTAAGATACCCCAAATCTTCCTTCTGTTTGGCTTTGACAAACAGCGAGGTTGCTTTGAGGAATTTAATGTCGATCCTATTTACTAAAATGTTACCTATTAAATATTTCAGGTAAATTATTATTATTGGTATTTATATAGTGCCATCTTATTCCGCAGCGCTTAACAATAAAAAGGGCAATTTACTAAATGAGACAATAACAAAATGTAACAGGAATAATAGGTAGTTGAGGACCCTGCTCAAACGAGCTTGCAGTCTAGAGGTAAATGTGTTCGTATTATTGTGGTGTGACATGTTGTGCGTATGTGTGCGCAGATGTGGTGCAATATGTTTGTATTTATGTGCGTGGCATGTATAATATGTGTGATATTTTTGTAGCACTGTGATTTGGTCACATCAAAATAATATTGTGCTAGAGAACTGATAATGATGCATGGGTGCAATGGCCATATGTGTTTATAGTTGCATTATTATTATATAATTGGTATGAGGGGTATTGATATATGGGTGTGGTGAGATAGCGTGTGGGATAGGGTTACTAAGTTACAATGTAGTTGTGCGAGGAAAGTGATAGTGGTATATGAGTGTGTTGCATTGTGTGTGTTATACTGTTACATAACAGAGAGAGTTGGCAGCCATTTTGGATCTGGACCACCCATTTGGGTAGAACAAGTCAGATATACACCTTGTTCAGTTTCTCTCTATGAGCTAAAACCAGCTTGAAAACCCTTCAAAGGGCAAGCTATTTGAGTTGTCAATTCACTGTATTTTCTTGCAGCCTATTTTGATTTGTTTGCAAATTGCGTAGGGTCTCCCTTAGGTAAACGTGTAATCCATATGTGGACCCTCTGCTCATTGTGCCTATAGGGGTATCTACCACACTACACTGATGAGGTGCACAAAGATCAACATGATTGTCTGGGGTTTCTGTAGATCCCATACAAAGGGGATCTGGACTGTCCTCAGACTTGTATGCAAAGGGTTTAGTTTCTCTCTGTAATAACACAAAATGAGTGAAAACCAGCTTGATAACTGAGAGTGGACCCTCCAAAGGACAAGTTATTTAAGTTGTCTGTTGTTGGTGTTCTCTTGCGCTGTGTTTTTGGCTGTTGTGTCATTGTGATATAGTTGAATGGTAATGATGTACAGGTATAGACAGGTGTCTGAGCAAGAGAATTCAAAGTTGAGTTGTGATACAGGGGTTAAAGCGACATGAGTGGAGATTAGACACAGGTTTGATACCCTTGTATCACAACTCAACTTTGAATTCTATGTGTCGTCTTGCTCAGGAATGCTTTAGACTTGAGAAATGGAGGAGAGAGGTTCTTCCCGAAAGCTTGTCATTAAAAATTCTGTTTGTCCAATAAAAAAGGTATTACAAGATACAAATTTTATATGATTTTTACATCTACATCACCGGACTAATACGGCTACAATCTCTAGTAGAATTATATGTAATCTATAATGATGTAGTTGTGAGTGTGATGATATTGGTGTGTTGTGAGATGGTTGTGTACATTTGGAATAATACTGGTGTGTGAGCATAGTGTGATATGGTCATATAAATGTGTGTGCGCGTCAGTCTTTTATTAAGAAGCCGCCATCTTGAATTTTACCATAGGCCTTAACCAAAGGTAACTTTTTATATTCTTAATTATTTGTCTCAAGATCCCATAACAAATGATCACACGCAATTATTGTCGTCTAAATTATAGAAGACTTTGCAAACAAATGTATCTCATAAAAATTGATAGATAGCACAGAGTTATTTTAGATGCAGGCTGCTGTAAGAAATATGGCGTTTCTTTTCATTTTGCTGAATTTATTGTTTGGCATGCAGCGGTATTAATACATCGGCAAATTACCCCATGCCCTGCGTTCAGGCGAGCTAGAAGCTGGGAGCGGGGCTGCATTCATAATGAACATAACAGCCCTGCAAACAGGACTCCTGACTAGAAGGGGTTAATCACTAAACACCAGACTGTGATGAATCAAAGTTTAGGACAAAAATGCTTGGTAGGATTGTAGGCAGGTGACAAAATTTCTTAAACTTTATTTTAGCTATAAATTTTGCAATATTTTTTTTCTTTATCACAGCTCACAGTTTGGCAGATTAACCTCTTAGACATGCTCCCACTATGATCAGTAACCATTGATATATATCTAGTAAGCGATTATTTGTTGATGTACATTGACACTTTAAGGCCTTAAAGACTAATGGAAGTCTGTATCGTATTCTCTTTAAGAATTCTTTTTTCTATAACAGTTAAGGGAACATATTGTAATGACTAGCAATATAACTGGTCATGAAGGGGTTAAAGAAATGGTCCTGCAGTAAACGGCTCTGAAATAATGAGTTAAATATAATATTTATGCGACGTGCATTGACATGTGAGACGTACAGCGGTTACAAATGATATGATCACCAGAGTCCAAGTCTTAGAATTTTTTAATTCCTGTAAACAAGAATGCACCCTCTTCAATCATGTCCACAGCAATCCTCTCTCTTTTATTTTCTACATCAGGCTACAAAGCCCAATACACATAGGCGTGCGCACGGGGTGTGCCGGGTGTGCCTGGGCACACCCTAATCCCCGTGGCACGCCTATGGTTTGAGTCCTGCAGGGACAGCGTTCCTGCAGGCACTCAGTGCCCCCTGTTTCACCTCTTGCCACTGTCATGGGAGGGCAAGAGGTGATGATTCCACCCACCCTGCAGTTCAGCGCGCGGCAAGGGAGCTCTCTGCTCTCTGCTCTCTGCTCTCTGCTCTCTGCTCCCTCTCGCCGCGCGCTGATGCCGGGAGCCGGGATATGACGTCATATTCCGGCTCCCAGCTGCAGCAGGCAGCCCGCGCGGCGAGAGGGAGCAGACAGCAGAGAGCTCCCTTGCCGCGCGCTGAACTGCGGAAAGGCGCCCGCCCCCACTGGACCCCAGGGAAAAGGCCACCAGCACTCCAGGTAGGAGGCTGGGTGGACATTTTTTTTTTTAAATTAAAATATAATAATTTGTGTGTCAGTGTGTCTGTGAGTGTGTGAGTATGTGTCAGTGTGAGTGTGTGAGTGTGTGTCAGTGTGAGTGTGTGTCTGTAAGTGTGTGAGTATGTGTCAGTGTGAGTGTGTGAGTATGTGTCAGTGTGAGTGTGTGTCTGTGAGTGTGTGAGTATGTCAGTGTGAGTGTGTGTCTGTGAGTGTGTGAGTATGTGTCAGTGTGTGTTTCTGTGAGTGTGTGAGTATGTGTCAGTGTGTGTTTCTGTGAGTGTGTGAGTATGTGTCAGTGTGTGTTTCTGTGAGTGTGTGAGTATGTGTCAGTGTGAGTGTGTGTGTGTCAGTGTGAGTGTGTGTGTGTCAGTGTGTGTGTCAGTGTGTGTGTCTGTGAGTGTGTGTGTGTCTGTGAGTGTATGAGTGTGTGTGTGTGTCTGTGAGTGTGTGTGTCTGTGTGTCTGTGAGCGTGTGTGTGTGTATATATATATATATATATATATATACACACACACACACACGCGCGGCGTGTGTTTGTGCTTTAGGGTGCACACCCTAATGCAATAGGCTGCGCACGCCTATGCCAATACATTCCCTCGCTCAGTGTGTGTACTGCAAACTGCAGCTTTACAGCAGTCGTAAAGCAAATCAGTGTTCTCCATGGCTTGCACATGGCTAGTTAAGCATTTAGCAAAATAAATATTGCATACGGTGAAACTTTCTTTTACACTCCACAGACCTCGAATGTTGGAATTGCTATCTTGTTGCATCTAATTAACTTAATTTGTGATTATGTGATAATTTTGCTTTGAGTGCCTAAAAGTCTTCTGTAAAAGGTGATGTGTGCAGCTAAGCAATGCAACTGCAATTTCCTTTAATCACTATTGGGGAACTGAACACTTTGCTTATTTCCTGTACTGAATTTCACTAAGTGCCTCAATAGAGGGCTGAATGAACAGGTTATAGGCTGGGATCTCTGAGTAACCTCTACGTGCCCAGTCACTGTGTGAAACAATGTGTTTCCCAGGGGACAGCACACAGATGACATTTAATGGTTCCGGGTTAAATAGTGTTGATGTCAGGAAGTTGGACTTTATTTGCCCTGTCATTACATACCTCATTAGTCTGGCTGATTAAACTATACATTTACCTTTTCCGATCTTTCCTTTTGCTTACAATGTCTGGTATGGTAAAAAGGCCTGTCTGTTTCAAAACCACCTGTCCTGATTTCAATCACAGGATAAAACAGGCTTTAATGGTTTCTATAATAACAGTCACTTATGTTTAAGGGAAAAAAAATATTCAGAATCAGTTGTAACCCTCTTTTTTCACCATATACTAAAGGCCCAGAGACAAGTTTATAAATTCTTGTAGCGTGCAATGTCTCACAAGAGCCCAAGTTAGTTCTGTGCAAAAAATGTATTTCGTTCATAGAAGATCCGAATCGTCCAAATAAAAATTACTTTTAATCCACACTCAAGTAAATCAATTAATCTGGAAAATAAAGGCAAATTAATTCATTTGTTGTGGACTAAAAGGATTTTGATTTGGATAATTTGGTTCGTTCTTAAACAAACCACATTTTTTCTACGTCTAGTCTGAGTTCCCACTTAGCATAGGAGACCCTTTGCATAGGAGATTGCATCTTTTTTTTTAAATTCTTCCACATGTAGTGGCTCCACTCAGTGACTTTATTCCTTGTGGAGTCCACAGCACTGTGATAATGATCTCCTCTGCACCCAATAGCCACAGACACAGACATAATGCAACTCTGTGATATCACGCAAGACAAAACACTACAAGATTGTCAGTTCAGCATACTCTGGAAACTTAAAATACTCAGTAAAGATAGACACAGCAGAACAAATCTGACATGCAGAGAGTATACGGAACATTTTCCTTCCTCTTTCTCACCCTCTGACTTAAGCCTGAAGCTAGCCCTTGTTTGGTACTGTGCTCACAAACTCCAGGAACATGGGTAACTGTTTTTTTTTTTTAATTTCTACTTTTTGACATTTTGCAACTGGACTTACTTTATTTACAATGTGTATGTATAATGTTTCTAAAGTCCAGACATTATACAGTATTTATCCAGGGTAGCCTTAGTGCCATGTGCCATGTACATGCGCGTGAGGAATAGAATAGAAGAATTGCTTGTACACTGACAAACACACTGGCACCAATGCAATGTTTATGCTTTTTATAGCTTTTAGTCTAAATAAGTGCCTGTATTTTCTACATTTAAAAAAAAGCCAAAAACAAAGTGCCCCCATTCTGTTCATCTCTCCTAATCTCCAGCGTTCAATAACAATAGATATTATCAGTTTATACCTTTCATGAGTAGAACGCTAATAACTTATCTACTTAGTCCCAGCAACTCCTGCTCTGTGCAGAACTGAAGCTTCGTTTAAAAATCTCCTAGCAGGCCCTCCCCCCTTTACTTTAGCCCTAGCAGTATTTAGATGAACATGTCCAGCAGTTTGGTCTTCGTAGACCAGAATGAGAGGCTCATGACTAGACAAGCTTATTTACTAAAGTGGTAAAAAGCCTCAGGCTGATAATTTAATATTTGTGGATTTTCACTAAAAGAAGGAGCTTTAAAAGTAATTTTATTTTAATACCTTGTATTATTTTAGATTTGTTGTTTTAGCATATTTTAATATATAGAATGAGTCAGTTCCAGCCTGGAGTGTCGTTTCAGTGGTGCTATCACTTACCCAGTCACCTAGAACCTAGATGTTCTCTTGAATATTGATGGTTTTGTGTTCACAGGATCTGACGCCTTTCATCCAAAGATCTGGAAATGCTACACCGTTTTGGGTAGATGCTTGCCAAAAACTGCTAAGACTGCTTTAACAATTTAAATACTGGAGGAGTTAAACCGTAATAACGCTCTCTCCTCTGGCAATTTACAGGTTAAGCCATGATGAGACATATGGCCAGTTGTATCCAGTGTTGCTCCACCTGCATCGAAATTACCTGATTAGTGTGTCAGGAATAAGAAAATGCTAATTACAGCTATGAAAGAAAAACCTTAATATGCAACCACCTCTTAGCGCAGCAATTGCAAAGAGTTCATTTAGATATTTACCTTGATCATGCCTTGAAAGCTAACAACGCAATCAAACGCTAATTAAAATTGGCAAAACAATTTTTTTAAATTTTATACACCACTAAAAGGGCCAGCAGGTTGTGTAATTGAGTTAGATTGAACATAGGCACAGAAAATGTGTTGGAGACTCGACAATCTGTATACTGGTTTAAAGCACAGAAACCTGGGATCTTTGTTCTGGGATTTTACTATCATAAGGGAAAAAATCACATTTAAAATTTTATTTTCACATTTTGTTTTTTTCTTTATTGTTGAGGAGGTGTGTTTGATATTGCTACAAAACATCTTTGGGAAGCAGTGTCAGAGTTTTTTTTTTTTAAACCATTATTCAGATATAAGTAGAGGATAACCCTGACAGTACTTAGGAGACAAGCTTGCCCATCATAAAACAAAACCAGTGTTTCTTAACCCAGGGTATCCAGACTTTTTTTTGTATATAGGACTGGAAGTGTAAACAATGAAAAAAAAGAATGTTAGATTAAAATGTAAGTTATTAATTATCAAAGTTATCAACACAGAATGAGGCAGCGAGGCCACTAACCACTAAAAATGGACGTCTTTCTACTTCCCTGAGTCTCCAGTTGATATATTGATGGCAGCATTGACTTTCTATATGATTTTCTCAGCTTGGCGAACGAGGCATAGGAACATACTAAGCAATCCGTTGCAGGTCTGTAGTCATGTGTATTAGTAACTACAACCCCTGCTCTAGGTACTAATACACATGTTAAACTATAAGAATTATAACTTTGCATAACTTGTGTGTTTTAAACCACTCTACTAGTTTAAAGGAACATTATAGTGTTAGGAATACAAAACTGTAGAACTAATGCTAGCGTGTGCCCCTTTTGCTCCTCCTCCACCAACGTCAGCCAATGGGGGAAGCTAATATGCATGCATGGTGAGTGCTGGGCGTGCATTAGGTCTTTTTATAGGAAGAAAATTGACTCAAGGCTTTCCTCTTGGGATTTTAAAGAGGCTGGATGTCTTCATACAAAGCATAATGATGTAGAGTGTCATTTCATGGAGCCAAACTCTGTTAAACATCAGAAATCATCTTTAGTGGCTGTCTGGTAGGGAGGCAGGGACACTGTACCCAGAGTACTTCAATTAGATGAAGTGGTGTGGGTGCCTATAGCATCCCTTTATTACATGTGATGCATTATTTACCCAAGAAGGCTTAAATATCCTTGTTTGGGATGATTAAGAGACCAACATTGAGTGAACCTCCTAGTCTTTCCCAGTTCACCGGGAGAAAAGAGTCAGTAAAGAGTCTAGGCTTGGCTGAACTCTTTTTTTTTTTATTTTTTTTTACGCTAATATTTGCATCATCGAATACTTACAAGTTAGACAGCCAAATGACACAATGTCTTCAGAATTTGCTGTTTGTGCGCCCTTGAGTTGGCCAATGCTTGACATTTTAATGTCCCTACTCACAAGTAAGGCTCTGAAGGCTCTGGGTGGATTGGAAACTCATTTCAGAATCTGTGCAGTATGTAACGGAATGTATTGATTCTTACTCTGGTGTTTCATGTTTGAACTCAATACGGAAAATGAAATCATTCATTGCTGACTGCCAGCAGTGAAGTAGTGACCTGAAGTATTTTATAACAGCATTTCATGGACCTTCCAAGGACACGAGCATGTGTAGTTGTCCCATGACATAGAAAGAGGTGATATGGGGACAAGACGAACCAAGAAAAAATTGGACATTCAATTTCATGAGCTGACCACATTAAGCCAATGTATACGAAGTAACCTTTCTATAGATACCTTTATACTTTTTGTGTTAGGCCAAGTGATAGCCAGGACATTCAGAGGGATATCTGCTTAGACTCTAGCATCACCAGGCATAGCTAATCTTTCAGACAGCGGGGCAGCAGGGAGGTCCATAAGGCCCATGAAGATCTTCTGGTGGGATCCACTTGCAGTGCTTTATAATGTGAAAAGATGAACTTGTTTACTGTACTGTACATTGTTCTAAAACTTACATTTTTAGCAAAATATATTTTGGCATCTCTCATTTAGAATATGTAGAATAAAAGATAAGTAACTGTTTAAAAATTATTTGCAACTTGAGTTTTATATGTTATAATACATCAATCAGTTTTTGTGTCTGTGGCCAAAGTAATAAGGGTAGTTTGACATCTTAATCTTTGAAATACAACAAAAGATGTAACGGGGGCTCTCTTTATTGTTTAATCACTGCGCCTTTCAAAAGAAAAGATCTAAGATGCTAATAATAATAATAATAATAATATAGCACTATAGGTCTTTTTATTTAGATAGTTTCACCTCTGACTTTGGTGTCTTTATTTGGCCACAAGATTCACCCCCACAAAAGTCGAAACCAGTTATTGGTGTAATCAGAATCAGCGAACCTTGAAACCTTTACGCATTCTGTCAGGTAAGCTTCTAATTAACTATCTGAAAAGCTTTCTCAAAGGTATAGGAGACCTTTTGTACCCCAGTGAACCAGGATGAGCATCATCCGGTCCTGATAAATTAGAATCTCAGGGTCTTGCCTATAACTGATAAGCAGTCTATTCCAAAACCTCATGCTGAGTTAGCCTTCGTCATAAGAATGAGCATATTCCAATTAACACATCTGGAAATTGATGTGATTTTATTAAACCTCTGTAAAAAAAAAAAAAAAATCGAAATCATGGTGGCCTGAAAAAAAGCCTAGTTATTTGAAGTCCAGTAGGGACCAAGGAATTGGTGACCAAGAGCCTGTGATTATGGATAGAATAGGTCAGGAATCATTTAATTGTTTCACTTAATTTGTTTTTTCCATTATATTATTTATGAAAATCCAGTAGGTGCTCAAGCAAATAGTATACAGTTAAAACGTCATAGAAAATTGAGCATTTTAAATGTAAATGCATGTTTTCATTAGGGGTAAACCTACTCAATAGTGAGTTTAAAAACATATTTCATTTGGGCAGTAAAGTGTCCCTTTATCAATCGCATTGTTTATTGTATGGTAAGGTTAGATATAAAGGAAAGGTAATGTTATGAGGTATTTAGGGTTATGGCGTTTAGTAGATTTAGTAGTATAGTGTTTAGTAGATCAGCAGTTTTATGAAGACTTTGGGTCAGGGGGTAGCTAGGTCCAACATGCTGTGGAACAGGGGTACCTAAATGGTAGATTGTCAAAAGAACTGCAACTATCATTATGCTTAGCCAGCAATATCATGGATGCTGTAGTTTTACCTATTTGGACACCCCGGCTATAGAATGTAACTCTCATTCCTTAACTTTGATAAACTTTATTGCTGAGTCCCAGAAGCTGTTCTTAATCTTTGTTAAGTAGTATTTCACCACATTACTCCTCAGTCATCCACCGTCCAATATTAGAAATCCATCTTCTACTGCCCTTCTTATTGGGAATATTTGCATTCATTGCCTAATGTATCCAAAGGATTCTTTCCCTTCTTCTTTCTCTCTCTTCTCCTCAGAGGCAATGGTATTAAAGCCCGTTTTCATAATATCTATATTGTTATCATGTGCACAGGTTCTCCAGAGTGAATGCAATCCAAATGATTTTGCTACAAAGTAACTAAATGACGAAGGATGTCTATCTGCTATGTTTCATCACAGCCCTCTCCACCCAAGACATCAGCGGCACCCTGTTTTAATTGCCATTTTCAGTCTACCGAGTCTTTTATACATCGTTCCTTTTTTTACATTCACATCAGACAAATAACAGGCCCTTCAATTCACAATCTCTTGCCCCAAATTACAGAGTACACGGGACAGCCACATCAATGCAGAAATGGGACAATTAAGCAAAATCCGTGGTGTTGTGCCAAAATGATAATGTCACTCCTATGTTAATAGAGGTCTTGTCCTATCATAAAAGGACCTGACCTTCACGCAGAATAAAAGCTATTAAAAATGTATAGAAGTAGTGATTTTTTTTTTCCGTCCAGACAAAACTGTAGCAGGAAATTATCAAACATCATGTCATTAGCTGAAGCATCATGGCTTAAACTTTGTCAGCCCTTGCGGCTCTGCTTCATACAGGCCTAACAGATGGTTCCTTTGTTTGCAATCTGGGGATACAGCCACGATAAGCAGAATAAAGTATTTTGTATTTGGCATTCGGTTTGAAAGAAGTCCCCGGTGACCGATGGCTGCACTAGGTCTATTGGTGTATGAATAAACTCAGTCTTACCTCGAGCCAGAGTAAAGTAGATTGTGATGAAATGTATTTGAACTCAAAGAGGTAAATTTAAACCCAAGTTCCATCGTCATAGTCCAAATGAAAGGGTGTACGCAGTGCTCATGTGCAAGAAAAACAACCCGGTGTATAAGGAATATGGTTTATTGCACCATATTGATGCAGTCACAAATATTATTATTGGTCTAGTAACAATACTTTAATCCTCTTGTTAATATTCAGGATATGCAAAGGTTTGCTTTCACACATACTTACAGTGTTTCCAGTATTTTAGAAAAAAAAGAGACTTTCTGGGAACTCTCTGGGATATATAGTATACTGGGTATATTGGGGTGTATTCATCTGCAAGTGATCCTTAATCTCCCCATTGATCTGTCAATCCATTATGTCTATGGACAGTAGCGCCAACTAGTGGTGAAAGTAAGGAAAAGCATATATTAATGTAGGAAGGCAATGGTGGCATTGGGTAAACTGCGTGTGGTAGAGTGATTGGCCTACTCAGTTCCTTTCAAATTTCATCCATATTGTTATCCATGGTCTTATTTATCTTGTGTGACTTTTCCCCAAACTCATTGATTATAAACTTCTTTGAGTATAGCCTTCTTCACCTCTTGACTCTGTTGATATTTTGTATGTCGAGTAATTGTTGTCAATTATCCACATTCTTTGATTGTAAAGCGCCGTGGAATATGTTGGAGCTGTATAAATAATATTAATATTCTTTCAAAACAAACCCATTTTTACTGTGCAGGGCTTTTTTTTCACGTGAAAGATCTACCTAGTTTTTGTCCCATGACAAATGAATGTCCCATTCATAATAACTCTTAAAAGACCACTTCAGCCACCATAAAAAAATGAATTATTTGAAGATGTTTTGGGGTGAGGAGTTGCCTGGCACTGGCTTACCTGAATGAGTGAAACCCTTTGCCAGTAGTTTAACCTGAAAGTCTTCAAGCCAGTGTCCAATCTTATTACCTCTGAACTTCTGCTCAAGGACCAAGTCTTCAATCTTTAAAGCGTCACTGTCACCACCCCACCCATCCCCTGCAAAACTAGTATTTTATAAAGATAATATATTTATAAAATACTCAGACTGACTATGTTGGAATTTCATTGAAATTTTAACCCACTCAAAAGATATACCAAGACATCTGCTGTCAAGTCCCTGCTTGACATTGGACTGAGCTACTGTTGTCAAGCCTTGTCATTTCCCACAGCAGTCACCAGTGACAGCTACAGGGAAATTAGATCTATCTATGGAGGATCATCCATGGACCTTTATGCTGTACTTTCATGCATGTGCGAGAGTCCCCAGAAAGTGACAGATCCACTTTAAACCTCAGACTGGGTGCCTAAAGTTTCAGCCTATCACTAGCTCTCCATTAGGAAACATGAATTAAAAAGGTACAAGCCTTCCTCAATCTCTTTCCTAAATTAAACTCCACTGATAGACTGAGAGCTGTGGTCTGAGCCTCCCGCAGGACTGGATTTACATGTCAGAATTCCTCCCCCCATGAATAAAAGTAGACGAGGCAAGTTTAATGTATTTATTAACTAAACATTACAGGTGTAAAGAAAATCGAAAGAACGTGTATTCAAATTTGACACCTGCACACGTGACAACTATACATGTAGGTATGTGTCTATTTCAGCTTGTTATGGATTGTGTTTGAAAATGGGAATATAGTGAGTTTATTCAGCTGTATGAATCCTTAAATGGCTTAAATAATGTTCAAAGTGGTTAAGGTAAAGGGGGGGTGGTAAGATTACATAGAGGTTAATGTCAGAATTAGATTACATAGGGTGAAGAGGGTGAAGAGGATTAAAAGCTCTAGAGGGGGTTTAGTTGTGGTAAAGGGGCTGTCTAGAATTATTGAGTTTAGGGTTACAGTGGAGTTAAATGTAGTATTGGGGTACATGGTGTGTTTAAGTTTTAGTTAAACCTAGTATTAAGGTAAAGTGTTTTTTCGATTTAGACTTTTAATTCTTAAATTTGGGAAAAGAGTTTGCTTAGGTTTTGGAAGGGGTTGAATACAGGGTTAGAGAAAAAAATGTGTTTAGGGTACAGGTATGTGGAGTTTGAAGGGTTACTTTCAAAGTTCTAAGGTTGGTAATAAATAGAATTGCAGAAGCTATTATACAGTGTAAATCACTCAGTGCCATCTCTGCTCCTCCTGCAAGGACTTTCCTGTTTGAGAGGCTGTTAGTGGCAGATGGGAAGTAATTCCATTCCACTTTTACCTCCTCTATAACTGTTCTTGCTGCTCTTCTAACATGCATGGGAGGCTAAATAGACTACAGAGGACACTGGTACATATCTCCTCTCACCAGGGCCTATCTAGCAACTAGAAACAATAACTGCCCAGTCACTAGTTTTAAAAGTTTAGTATATGTAGATATACCCCCACATGACTCATTTTAGTTTAATATGGAGGTCTTTTTTAACCCCATCGACTTTCAAATATTTATTTACTTAACTGTAGCGTGCCATATGCCTAGCAAGCGTTGGTTTGTCGCCCAAGGGTAAATCCTTAAGCCACCAAGCGTTTCTATTTGCTCGCTAGATGCCAGGAGTCAAAAAATTCAGTTTTGAAGCATTTGGGTCTGGATTTCAGTCTTCGGGGGATGTTCGGTCCAGCTGAACTCCAGTACTAATAGAGCTTCATTCAATGGTTTGCCCAGTTTGGTATGGTGACATTTGGACTTTAGTGAATAAACCTATCAGTATCTGCCACGATTGTCATTAAATTCACCTGTACTTGTGGACATTTTTTCCTAATAAATGCACTCTTTGTTATTTGTCTGCTTTGGAGATACCAGTGGTTTGTTTTTCTGGCTGCGTTTAATGTTGCGTTGGAAGTAAATGGACTTGCCTTTCCAAATAACAAAACTATCACCGACCCTCTTCTACTACATTACCACAAGTATCCCTACCCTGAGTTCATTTTTTTAAATTATTTATTTATTTTTAAATATATCACCATTTCTACCCAGTGTAAACCTGTGTCCCCAGCTGCCCTGTTTGAGCACGCGTTGATCGATACATTTGCTCAACTTGACCACAACAGTTCTGTAATCTTGTTCTGAATTTTTTTTTTTTAAACAAGAATCCTTTCAAGATGGTTTCTTTTTAACCCTTTAGGCAAAAATTATGCTACCACATTCTTTCTGGACCATATTTCAAAATGTAACTTTCACTTATGTAACAACAGCTGGATTGCACAAATCTTCCAAACCTGAGATAAACAGGATTTTCTCTCTGGCATAAAATCTTTAGGGACCAGGTTGAGATAATGGAAAAATGTGCATTAAATCATCTTTAAGGGGTTAATGAGAAAATATGCCCCGCGTTTGTAGTAAGCAAATTTCAGGAGCTTAAATTTCTGGAGTAAACAGAACTTTGTAGCATAAATGTTTGCCATAAATTCTTCACAATTTTCTGGCATCAAAGTGTTAATCCACAAAGGCAATATTTGAATGGTGTAAGGAGTATAACAAATAAAAAATGGTCCGCTTCGGTTTGTCTCCCAATTCTTTGCCCCATAAAAATATCAAAAACTTGAATATCTCAGGCTTTTGATCATGATCTGCGTCTTTTCTCAGTTCACACAGAGGAATCGAGCTACATAAATAGACATAAAACCCCCCATAAAAGACATGAAATACTGCATGCAATTAAAATGCGAAAAAATGGATAGGAAAATTTCTGTTTTGTTTTATCTTTACTGCAGCAAAGTGGCCGTCCTAACAATAATTTATAGCATGTTGTGTCTCAACAAGAAAACAGCACAGATGGAAAGATCTAATTACTCACGCCTCCTAGTACAGCTACATCCAGTCATAAAATACAGACATAATACCTGAGGACGATAAGCATGAATTTTAAATATTTTCATCCTTCTGCCACAAGACAAGAATCAGCAACAAATACCATCAGGTAACAAGGAACATCAGGTTAATAATTATAGGGGAAACTTCCTCTTAAGGCACAGTATTTAGGGGTGCGAGGTTATGATATAATAAATCTACATCTCCAGGTGATATATTCTAGGGCGGAAATGCATGCACAATGTTCGATAGTCAAGCTAAAACATGTTCTAAAAATGGACCCCTCAATGGAAAGAGCACCATAAATCTAGCTCTAATTGTAAGGATCACCCAGTTGTGGTGGTCAGTAGTTGCTTATTTGTATTTTGTAACTGTCTCAGTAGAACCTCTAAGGGGAGCTCTGGATAGAAAAGTCTAGGTTAGACATCCTTCTTTTTCCTTTTGCATGTTAGTGGAAGTCAGTTATGGAATGCTGGGTCATACTCATCTAGCCTACAAGTGAGAACCAGCGGAAACTGTATTTATTCATGCTTCTAGATGGTAAGGGAGTAAAAACTTAGTTCAGCTTTACTTAGATCATCTTAGATTGTATTATAGCACTGATACTATGTGATATACTACATTGGTTTCCTGTAAGATATAGGGCTCAATTTAAAATTCTGGTTCTTGCTTTCAAATCTCTACATAATGCTGCTCCCAACTATCTATCCTCCCTAATACACAAGTATGTCCCGTCTAGGCCCTTACGCTCTACTGAAGACTTGCGTCTATCTTCTGTCCGTACTCCCACCTCTGATGCTCGCCTTCAAGACTTCTCCAGGGCTGCACCGTTCCTGTGGAACTCACTTCCCTCCTCCGTTAGATGCTCCAGTCTCCACTCCTTCAAAAAATCATAAAAACTCACTTCTTCATAAAAGCGTATCAATTAAACTGTTAATAGCTCCCGACTGATTCCTCTCTTGAAACTGTCACTAGTCTAATACTATCCTTACCTTTTTGTGTCACTTTACCCCACTCCGTCTAGCATGTAAGCTCATTGAGCAGGGCCCTCAACCCCTCTGTTCCTGTGTGTCCAACTTCTCTGGTTACAACTACATGTCGGTTCGTCCACCCATTGTAAAGCGCTGCAGAATTTGATGGCGCTATATAAATAATAACATAATAATAATAGTATGAAATAGTTGCAATCTTTATGTATGATGTTTGGTGCAACAGCAATAGGGGACACATGAGTGGACAACCCTTAAAAGTGAATTGGGACAAGTACATTAAGACCTGTTTGACCAAAAGATGAAAGTCTTTGAAAGACCAACATGATGCAACATAATGGTAGAAACTGATCTTTGTGCTGTAAACTATAATCCCGTACATACCCAGTATTTGTCATGATATGAGGTCCTTGAGCTGGATCCCAATCAAGGATAAGCACATCTATTTGAAACATTATTTTACTTAGAAGGCCTGTGAGGTGGGCAGGCTGAGTAGTAGCAACTTTTGTTAGTTTGTGTTTATTGCAACAGCACCACCCCCAATCTTCTTTGATGCTTCGTTGATTGAATATCAATCGGAATCGAATGCGATAAAACATACTTAAATGGCGGAATGGCAGAAAATAGACAAATTGACCATGGTCATTAATCACTAGTCAACTGAAACTAAATCCATTTTCCTCAAGGGATGTCTGATGTAATTTCAGGGAATTTCTACTATTATTTTTACTATGTGATTCACTATCCAACAGCAGTACGACCAAGGTTTGACATGACCAAGGTTCTTCCTGTCAAATTGATTTGGGATGGGGGTAAAACTAATTTGTATTAAAAAATAGGACAATCAAAGCCATAGCCTTCTTAAGTTTCACTGCCCAACAACATAACAGTGGACTATATCTAGTTGTTATAAGTAAATGTGAGATGTGTCTTTACGACAATAAAAAATATTTCTGTGATAACTTACACCATATTAAAAAAGTGCTTGGTTGCAATTGTGAATAGGGCATAAATACAATTAGGTAAATTACTGATAGTATGTGCAGTGATATCATTTACGCAAACCAAATGTGAATACAAATTAGTGCAATATTCGTGTAAAGTGAATCACACTTTACTTACAACTTCAGAACATCAAACCGAACAATATGCAAAAAAGTAAAACAACCACATATAGTGCAATATTGCTGTGAATAACATGTGCTACATATTAGTGCAAACACACTCACACGTAAGGAGCAGACGAGTCTGCTCAAGCTGTAGATACTCCTCTCCACCTTTGCTGTGTATCAAAGAGACAAATAGATAGGTGAGAGGGAGATTTTATACTTAATCAAGTGCTAGTTTTCAGTCAATATCATGTTTTATATAGTGTTCATCTTGATATAGTGTTTCAAATAGAACACTTTGGTTTTTAAACCCAGTATGTCTCAAAGTTTGACTGACTACTGGGCAAGATCTATCATAACCCTCTAGACGAAGGGTAGACAGCCATTGGCACTCCAGATGTTGTGGACTATAACTCCCCTGATGCTTTGCCAGCATTATGGATGTAAGTGCATTATGGGAGATGTAGTCCACAACATCTGGAGTGCCGGAGGTTGCGTACCCCTGACCTAGACTCTCCCTCACTCAAAATAGTCAAGTAAACTCTTTATGAGAAATTCAATGTGAAAAGTTCCATTGACCATTAGATAGTTTCTACGCAAATTGCAGAGTTTGATTTCATAGCGTCTCCAACAAGAGGCTGAAGTGCCAAACTGCTCTAGAGTACTAGCTATTGCCCGAGGGTCAGCCCAACCATGATCCAATCTGACTATTCTGATTATTTGTACATGGTTAGGCAATAAGGTGATTTGTATGCCTTGCTGCAAACCGCACTAGTGGAAATATTGTCTAAAACCTGTGTCGAAAGAAAAGAGAGTGGACTGAATATAAACAATGCAGCAAATGGGGACAATTTTATTCTAATGTGGTGTTACCGGGTCAAGAATTTGGATCCTTTGTTCAGGTGGCAGCCACATCGAGGCTATTATATGCACAACAACATTTCTCTTCAATACCCTTAGAAAATGTTAAACTCATTCTAAAATTCCATTTAAATAGCACAATGCCTCAGGTATTTCATTTATACAGCAATTTGGAAGGTATATGCAAGTATCAGCCTTTATCCTCGTAATCCTTTCACAAAGGTAGAACTTCGCACAATACGGAGGTGTGCCACGGAATATTGTGTGCTGTTTTACCCTAATATGTGCAACCGCTTCTTGATACATACAAATTGGGTTCAATGTATTCAATTTCAGCACTTGTTCTATTTTGAAACAAGCAACAGAGCAACAAAGTTTTATTTTTTTCAACATTATTTGAAATTAATTAATCTATCCACATTTTAAGTGTTCGAGAAGATCCAATTATAAAGAATTAAGTCCTTAACGTGAGATTTTGACCCAAGAGATGCATGCATAACTAGAACGGCAGCTTGTTTGGCCTTGAATTTCAAGAACCATTTAGAAAAGGGTACCAAAGTAAAACCCCACTATTTTACCAAGACTAGTTTTGATCTAGAAGACATTAGCAGATCCATTGTGTTCCTAGGTGCCTGGGAACATGGTCTACATGTTCAAAAGAACAAACATTCTCCTCCACCAAGGCATATCAAAGTGTGGGCGCATATCACAGAGGCTTCGAGAAAAAGAAGAAATTCAGCATCAGGATGCATATGTTTGATGACAATGATATGTGTATTTAGGTTTTGAGAGGACCTTTAGATTAACTACGATTATATATTTTTTTCATAGTAAATAAAAAGTGTATTTACAAAGAAGGGGTGTGATATAAAGTTAAAACATGCACATTCTAAAATGCAAAACATATAACATAATAACCTTTGACTCCAAATGTAGTCCCAAACCCTCTAAAACTGTGGCTGACATGTCATGGGTCTTTAATTGGTAAATGCACCTGATGAGACTGTAGCCTAAATGTCATGGGTCCTTAAAGGGAGACTATAGGCACCCAGAGCACTTCATCTCATTGAAGTGGTCTGGGTGCCGTGTCCCTGTCCTCTTAGCTCTGCAAAGTAAAACATTGCAGTTTCAGAGATACTGCAATGTTTATATTGCAAGGTTAAGACTGCCTCTAGTGGCTGTCTACCAGACAGCTACTAGAGGAGCTTCCTGGTGCTTCACTGAGTTACCTTCTTGAAACAACGTTGGACGCAGTGGCCAGAGGGCCCGGCCGTCCCTGCGACCCGGTATGTATGCCAGTGTGGCCAGCCTCTTCTCTTGGGGGGCTCAGGAGCTGGCCACCTCAGGGCCCCCCCAAGCTGGCCCTGCTGTCACCGGGCGGCTGGTCCTGCGGGCGCGCGAGGGAGCACTCTCCCCTAAGTGCTCCCTCTTCAGCTCCCTCGCGCACCGCACTGATACCGGAGCCTGGAAGATGACGTCATCTTCCGCCTCCGGCATCAGTACGCGGCGCGTGAGGGAGCTGAAGAGGAAGCACTCAGGGGAGAGTGCTCCCTCGCGCGCCCGCCAGCCTGCCCGCCCGGTGACCTGCCGCTCAGGAGCCCAACAGCACCACTGGACCCCAGGGAATCCCCTCAGCACTCCAAAAGGTAAGTAGGCTGGGGGATTAAAAAAAAAAAAAAAAAACATGTGTGTGTGTTAGTGTTAGTGTGTGTGTGTGTGTGTGTGTTAGTGTGTGTTAGTGTGTGTTAGTGTGTGTGTTTGTGTTAGTGTGTGTGTGTGTGTGTTAGAGTGTGTGTTAGTGTGTGCCTCTCACTCAGGATGGTCCTGGGTGGATCTGAATGACCTATATCTTTAATCATTTGATTTACCTGTGAATAACCCTGCCTTAATTTGCATTTTTCCAGACCACTTTTGTAACCTCAAGAATTAAAGGACAACTGCCATCTCAAACCATTTCTAATATAATAATCATTTTTTTGTATATAAAGAAATGTAATAATTAGGAAAACATATTCATACCTACCTAGGATCCTTCAGCCATATGTATGCATCTTGGGTCAGACAGTGGTCTTCTCTGCTTCTGTTCAACAAGTAAACAGGGGCAACCATAGATATGTCTTATGAAAATAAGACATCCCCCGAAATTAAGCCTTAGCTTATTGTCGGGGGATCCTCGTAATATAAGCCCTGCACCGAAAATAAGCATTAGTCGCTAGATCGCTAATCTATGTTCGGGGAATTTTTCCCGAACATAGAGTCGCTGCATTTAATTAGCGAGTAAACTACTCTGTATTCGGGGATGTTTCCCTGAAGTAGATTAGCGGGATTCCATTCACGAGCAAGCTAATCTATGTTTGGGAAACTTTCCCCGAACATAGATTTGCGGGATTTCATACCTTAGTGAAGTGGTCTATGATCGAAGGAATTCCCCCGAATGAAGACCTGCTTTCTAGCACATGCTTGCTACCATTTATTCCCAAAAGAAGACACGCACTAGGGCTTATTTTCAGGGGAAACATTTATGTAAGACCCGGTCTTATTTTCGGGGAAAGATGGTAAGAGTGAAGGATCGTGTCGTATACTAAAGATAGGGATGAGTTTTTCTCATCTTTTTTTACATACACTTCATTATAAATAGAACGATTTCCCTTCCAGACTTGATGAAAAGCTTATTCTATAATTTTTTTTAAGGTATCAGTTGTCTTTTAATTCAGCCCGATTTCAAGCTTCATATCAGAACCCCGACATTTTAACTACCTGCAGGAAATTAGCTGGGGGGATATTTACATACCTATAATTTGTTATCTTTTTTTTCTTACTATAGTTTCTTTAATAAACATGTTTACAGCCTATCAGTCTGTTCTTATTTTATGGGATTTAATAGAAAGTGCCTGATTGCTTTGTGTCATTTTTCTTTGCACCTGTAGAACTGGTTTCTAGTGAAGAACTTTTCCCCTCTCTGACATTGACGACCTACATGAGAGACATTGTTCATCTTGGCATCCATCTCCTTGTGATTGGAAATGAATTGGGCTTAACAGAAAGCACTTTATCTTTGCAGCAAGTAGTATTTTACTCATTTGGATGTGATGAAAATATCAAGATTCCCGCAAGGAGAAACGGAAGGTGAATTGGGTTGTAGAAAACTACCTCTCAAATTTAATATTTATTTATTGTTCTGTTTTCCACAGAAGCAACAGTTAAACGTCAAACACAGCCCATATTGCTGGCTTTAGTTTTGCTGCCTCCTGCGATTTATTCATTTCTCATCCTCGGGGGAGAAAAAAAATATCCACCAGTTTGGTATATGTTACATCAACATCCTGCCGATTTCCCTGTTTTGCTGCTTAACATCATTCCCTTTTGCTGTCGTGTCTTGTTTTTTTTTTACTTGTCTCAATATTTGCAGTAGGAATCGTAAATGATGGTCGGATAACACCAATCAGTCATATGGGCACACAATCACAGATAATGATGGTGTGATGGCAAATGGTGAGCTCCAGGAGGTGTCTGCTGTTACAAATTACGTCCAATGTGATATGACTGTAGTGCAGACTTTATCTGTAAATGCTTTTAACTTCTTGCATCATCATAAAAATACAATCTCCAACAGTTCAACTGATAAAATTTGATCTTGAGTGTTGGTTATTTGGAAATTTAACAAAATCCATGTTAATTTTGTGTACTGTTCCTTTATCTGTATTAAATCTTTATCTATATTTTGGTGTGCCCCCAATTACCTTTTTTTGTATGTATATTTGGAATCCAAACAAACCAAAAAACTTACAAGTATATATGGCGCTAGAAATATATTGTTCGTAGCGCCACAGAACACTGAATAGAAAGTATCAAACCAAAATATAAAGTGCCTTTCAAACATACATGCTTTTAAAAGGCTATAAACATAAAAATGTATAAACTTTTATACTTGCACATATGTAGAACTCAACATGAAAGAGAAAAGAGAAAAAACATATAGTGTAATATTGTTTAGACACCAATAACATTTAGAGAACCAAATATGTATATCACGCTCACAAACAAGGAGCAGGTTAAACTGTACAACTGTGGTTACAGACCCGGGATGAGCTAGGGTTGGGCTTTGTGAAAGGGTATTAACCCTGTTCGCTATGTTCCGGGATACTCCAGGCTGGGTGGTATCCGGCTAGTCTAGGTGTTCCAGAAAGACGGGTGTGATATGAAGTTAGACAAAGTGTGAGGTTTGCTGAATCGTGTGGGGGATCAGGATGCCAAGGTACGTAGTATTGTCAGGCTATGCTGTCAGTTGGTCGTGAGTAGGTGGCTTAAGTGTGTGTATAAGCCCCTCTATGGAAGAGATGTGTTTGTCGTCCGTGTTGGTTGCCCCTAACTTTGGGGGACAGCGGGGGGGGGGGAGGTGAGGCAGTCATCGCCACGCTTAGTGTAGCATATTGGGAGTTGTCCTGTCAGGTTAGGGCTTAGCAGCATAGTGCTGCAACTATTCCAGCTTATAGATATGTCTATGGTCATCGCCCTACCTGGGAACTAGGGATAAATGCTTATCAACAGAAGGAAAAGGAAACAAGGAACGCAAAAGAATTAAAACACATTGTTCCCAATCTGGTTCAGGTCACTGGTTCATCTGAGCGGTGTTTCCTCTGTGGGTGTTTGCGACTCACCCGGTCTGCCGAACAAGGCCTCGAGACTGAGCAGCGGTGATGTGCGCTAGGCCACAGTCTTGCACCTCTGTCTGGGCTGTTTCAGGGCCTGGAAGAATGGCATCAATCGGCCTCAGGATTAAGATTGTGCTGGGTGTGGAGTAGGATGGGCTTCGGGTGAAGAGGTAAGTAGCTGGATTGTGCGGGCTGCTGAAGAGCTACCCGAGATGGCGTCTGCTCATAATGGCAGGCAAGCTCCGCCCCTTGTTTGAACTGTTTTAAGGCCCCCGTGTCCCCACTAAGGGAGCAGGAGTGGCACAGCTATAAAAACAATTACTTTGGTCTCTATACAGTATTTCCATAAGTGTAGGAAACATGAGAGAAGACAAGTAAAAAAAGGCGCTCAATACACGTCTAAAATAATAACAACCATAAAACCTATAAAGCAGCTCCCTTATAAAGTGCAATAGCCCATAAAACACTAAAAATACAATAGTACAAAAAAAGGGTGCGCTGTGTCTTTAAGACAAGAAAAGTGCAATGTTCCTTTGAAAACACTATGTGTTTTCAAAGGAACATTGCACTTTTCTTGTCTTAAAGACACAGCGCACCCTTTTTTTGTACTAGTGTAGGAAACATGTTTGTTTGTTTGTAACTTGATAAATATGAATGAAAAGCACTAATGCACGTGATCGAAGGAGCTTGCGGCTCTGTTGCAAATGTACTTTTCTCAGTCACTTGAAAGATAAATTATTGGGTGTGTGCATGTGTTCTTGTGAGCTGAGTAAGATTGGGAGATGTCATTGTTGCCAGGGGGGTAATGGAAAATGTCACATATGTAGTTACATTTTATTTTGTTATTGGTTGGTTATAGTGGTGGTGACTTCACTGCCTAAGAACTGTGAATCAGAGGTTCCAATCCCGTCAGAATAGTAAGTTTTCTTGGTAAACACACCTAACAATTTATTTACGTTTTTGATGCACTAGTTCTAGAATAGATTTAAAAAGAAACAAAAAAAAACAAAGTGCCAATGCATCTTGGAATATGTCTTCAAAGCTCTTTGCATTGGGTTAGGCTGAGAAACTCATGTCTATCCAGAATTAAAAATCAGAATATTTGTCAAGCACAATCATACATTATATTAGCATATATACCAGAAGATGGAAGGTTTGAAGGTTTGGTGGTGGACGCAATGCTTCCTGATGATAGTTTATGTCAGGTTACATTAATCATGTCTTATTACGACATTCGATAGATTGTCAAACGTTATCACATTAACAAACACTGTGATGTGACAGACAGAGACAAAATAATCATCTCTGTTAGTTGATCATATTCCTTCCTAGGTCATTCACTAATAATCTTCTCAATCTTCACCAGGAAAGACTCCTTAAATTACAGAAATGGGGATATATCAAAATCTGTCTGAAATATTCAGAAATTAAATTATGTTGAAAATGTATAAAGACACAGTGAGCGCTTCTGTTTTCAGTTCCTTATTATAAAGAAAGTGTTTAAATTAAGGGAGATGGCAACAAATTTAATAAAGAATGTCTGCAGGGATCTCTATTTATCTATGTTTGGAAAACTGTCAGACATAGAGCTCCCGGCACGACCAAAAGTTGGATCAGGTGTTAAACTTACTTATTGTATCCAGTCCTGTTTTTTTGACACCTGACATGGCTCCAGTTCTGCCTTGGACTTGTCTTGACCATTCTCTATGTTCTTTTCTCCTGTCCAATGCCTGTGGGCCTAGCCCAGCCACTCCAACCATGTGTGCCTGTCTGTCTCTATATCCTGTCTAAGTTTGATTACTCTTTCAAGGGACACTATAGTTGCCCGAACAACTACAGCTTGTTACATAGGCTGAAAAGAGACGTGTCCATCAAGTTCAGCCTTCCTCACATTTCTGTTGATCCAAAAGAAACCCAGTTTGAAGCACTTCCAATTTTTCAACAAACAAGGGAAAAACCTCCTTCTTGACCCCAGAATGGCAGTCAGATGTATCCTTTGATCAAGCAGTTATTACCCTACATTGAAAAATGATATCCTTGAATATTCTGTTTTTGCGAGTATGCATCTAGTTGCTGTTTAAACATCTGTATGGACTCTGATAAAACCACTTCTTCAGGCAGAGAATTCCATATCCTTATTGTTCTTACAGTAAAAAAATCTTTCCTTTGCCTTAGACTAAATCTTTTTTTCTTCTGGGGGGGCGGCAGAGTCTGGCAGCCAAGCAACCCAGACGTGCTCATTAAGTCCTGCATCTGGAGACAAAAATCGGGGTGCTTTACCTGGCCATCTGCACTCACAGTCCTCAACTTCCACCTATTCTACTTGGGAGAGGTTACTTTTCTTGGGCTTCTACAATGCCACTTGAGGCTTGGGGTCTACACGAGGCTGAACCACGGGAGAGACAGCCACTCTCCTGGCTCTTAAGCTGCAGCTAGGACCCCTGTGAATCGATTCCCCTCTCCCCCTGGACCAGCAGGGTTATCCCCGTCCCCACCAATCAGCTCCACTCACCATGCTGACCGCAATCAGCCAATACTGCAAGGAATCGAGCTCCAGCACTCCTCCTCAAAGTGGTGGACGCATCTTCTCCCTGCGATCCTTCATTCTTCATTAACTAACACCCCCATCCAGCTTTTTAGTGTACATACACTTTAAATTGTTGGCTTTTTAGAATTTATGTACTTAAAAAACGCTTTTAATTTGTTTTTGCTCTCTTTGGCTATCATTTTTTCATTTTGAAGTTCAGCTAATCTAATCGCCTTTTTTGCACACATTATTGGCTTCCTTATATCTTTTATAGGATGCCTCTGATTTGTCAGATTTAAAGGCTTTGAATTCCCTTTTCTTATTTTTAATTTGTTGATTCACTTTCCCACTAAGCCACATTGGTTTCAATATGTTTCTTTTATATTTATTACCCAATGGTACATACTGAGAAATGTACCTTTGTAATATTTGTTTGAATAGTTTCCATTTATTCTCAGTGTTATTTTTTTACTAAAGAGTTTATGCCAGTCAATATACTGTAAAACTCCCCTTGAAATTGGCCTTTTTAAAATTATATGTTTTAGTATTCCCCATGTGCTTTTGTTTTTTGGAGTTTATTTCAAAGGACACTATATTGTGATCACTATTTCCCAAGTGCTCACTTACTTGAATGTTGGTCAAAAGATCAACGTTGTTTGTTAAAACCAGGTCCAGACAAGCATCCATTCTAGTTGGTGCTTGTACAAGTTGTGACATGAAGGTGTCATTTAACAAGTTCAAAAACCTAATTTTATTTAAGGACACGGAGGCTCATATTATGCTTATTCTCTTTCTTTTATTCCTCAGCAGCAAGAAAATTTATTTTAGAGAAACAAATCAAACATGTAAACATGCCCCAAAGGGTTAGTCCTATAACAATACAACCAATCAGCATGCCTTCAGCACCCTCAACTCCCCATGTGACCTTAAGCCACCCCTCTTTCTTGCTGCCTTCCTTAGCTAAGTACATTTATATTTTCTCTGTATGCTACCTATGTGTTTGTCATATTCATTCATTTTGATGTGGCATTTACATTTTTCATTTGTTTGTTTCTGTTTGCTGTAGGGCTTCTGCCCTGCTTCCGCACAATCCCTCAACCCTCCCTCCCCTCCCATCTCTGGCTCACTCAGGTGGATGATCACCTACTGAGCCAGGGCGGCTAGCAGCTCTCCGTGTGGAGGCTCTTGCCGCCCAGTCTGTTTTCGTGCCTCAGAGATCTTCCTCTGGGCCCCCCCCAGTTTGCGGCTGTAACCGCGGCTGGCGCCGTTCGCGCATGCGCACAACGCTAGTGCGCATCGTTGCGGCCATCTTGCGGTTGGCGGTTTTGCCGTGGTTTTTCTTTTGGAGCCTGTGGGGGTGGGAGTGAGTGCTGATTGGACAGCACAGTTACTGGGCAGCTCACCAGTGTCCCCAGGAGCCATTCCTGAGGGAACACTTGGTGAGCTTGCCTTTTTCATATTGCTGTATAGTCTTTCTGGTGCCTTTGGTATTTTGTACCCATACTGCTGGTGCATTACTAATACCCAGTTTGCCTAGTATCAGTGTGGTCACTCCAATGGTTATTTGGGTCCCCCCCCTTTTTTTCTTGGTATACCAATTTATATTTGTACCTAACCACAACCACCGTCAGAAGTACTATTTAGTTATGCAATCTCGTAAGGATTTGGGCATAGCCTCCGGCGATTCTCCCATTAGGGATAATATACCCCCTGCCCCCCAGGTTGTCCCCAGACCGGCTGGCTTAAATGTCACTGATGTGACAGACCAGGAGCAGTTGAACTCGGAAGAGCTTCATTCTTTCCTGGATGCCACTATGACGAAATCCGTAACCCAAGCTGTTTATTCAGCCATGGGAGTTATGTCGGACACTCTGTCCCACTCTATAAGCCATGCCCTCATGGCCGCCCAGCGGGCCTCTACTCACATTGCTCCTAACCCTATGGAGCACATTACAGGCAAAGCCAGTGGGCGCAAAGCCGCCAAAAAATCTCGCCACATGGACGAGGAAGCCTCCAAAACTTTACGGACAGACAGGGAACGTCCTGTCAAAGATAATGTGGTTGCACCACAACAAAGAGCCACCCACCGGGTAAAATCGGTGCGGAGTTGGAAGAGGGCAAAAGCCCAAGTGGAATCATCTGAGTCAGATTCGGAACAGGAGGAGGCATGGAGCGAGTCTGATGATGAGGACTCATTCAATTTAAGCACACTATTCCCTGACCACAGTGCTATATCTATGTCTGGGAATGAGGACGAGGATGGTGTGGAAGGCTCCACCATCCTTGACCCACAGGGCGAACCATTGTTTGACCCTGATAGTCTGCAACACCCAAGATCAACTGAGTGGTTCCCGCTGGACCATGTGGCAAAATATATTGCCGCACGGATCAGGAAACCCCTTCATAAGGTGGCAAGAAGTAAGATGCGGGCAGAATGCCCACGCCCCATGCTCCCAGATTTAATATGTATCGCCCATGTAGTGGACCCTAAGATTGACCAGTTCCTGGGAAAAACTGGGTGGAAGGCAAGGAAGGGTCTAGACTTTGCACTTCGCCATTTCCAGGATAAGGTCCTGGATGTCCTCGGACCCAGTGCAAAGATGTTTGACATGGTTGAAACGGCATTGGCAGGTGGTGCTCCCGTAGACCTGCTAGCTATCAGGGGCTGGATACAGCGAGCCATATGTCTTCTTGGAAATGCCAACGTGGCTCTAGCCACTGAGAGACGAAAGGCTATATTAATTAAGATCGAGCCAAAGCTAGTTGCCTTGGCTATCACTGAGCCTGGGCCACAGGCCAAAGGCCTTCTTTTTGGGGATAGTTTTGTGAAGGAGCTGGGTACCTATGTGGGCACATTTACTGCTCTGGACAAGGTGCAAGCCAATATAAAAAAGTTATTCTCCCATAGAGTTTTTGGCGGGGCCAGCAGATATCGGGGCCGTCTGCCCGGCCGTTCTTCCCGGGGCTCGTACCGGGTTTCTAGAGGCCCCTTCCAGTCATGTTACCAGAGTGAGGTACCCAAGTCCTCTCCATTCTTCCCAGTTCGAGGAAGACCCTGGCAGGCTCGTGGATCCAGAAGCGCTTCCTATGGCCGACGCCCTTATGGTAAGTCCACATCCTTCATCACTACCTTCAGTAACGGTGGGGGGCAGGTTAGGCCACTTTATCGATGCCTCGCAAATGTTAACTTCAGATACTTGGGTCCTACAAACTGTAGTGGGTTATGCCATAGAATTTGTACAAACACCTGCCCAGATATCCCTTCCCAGTCACATAGTCTCCTCCACCCACGACAGGGCATTAATCGCAATGCCTGGAATTCATGGAGTGGTTGGTGCATGGAACAACACATGGATCCCTTATCGGCACCTATAAGTCACGTTTTGAGATTTCTCACTTCTCTGTTTGACCATGGCCTAGCCTATCGCACAATAAATGTGTACCGATCGGCTATTTCCGCAGGCCACCAAGGGTTGGATGGTGCCCCAGCAGGTAAACATCTCCTCGTATGCCGACTCCTGCGCGGCATTAGATTTGCACGTCCACCGCAACCTAGGTACTCTTCATCATGGGATGTTGACCTTGTCCTCCAGCTTCTGGGAGATTGGCCAAGGAACGAAGATCTCTCACTGAAACAACTCACAGCAAAGTTGGCGATGTTGTTTTGTTTGATCTCCTGTAAGCGGGTGTCGGATGTGCGTGCGTCTCTGCACGTTCATTCACCCCCGAAGGTGTCTCGTTTAATATTTCCAGGCGTACGAAGACGTTAATCACCTCAGTTTTCTACCTGGCCTTTCCACATAACTCTAAGCTATGCCCAGTGGCATGTCTCAAGGAATACGAGTCCAGGACTTCTTCGATTCGTGGCCCTGCATATCCGGAGTTATTCCTAGCCCTTCGTCATCCATATCACCCTGTTTCAACAGTCACATTGTCTCGTTGGGTCAAATGGATTATGAAATTAGCGGGCATTGACACTTCTGTGTATGGAGCACACTCGGTCAGGGGAGCCATGGCGACTAAAGCTTTCTCCAAAGGATGCAGGTTGTAGGACCTACTCTGGGCGGCTGATTGGTCCCGCGAATCTACCTTCAAGGAGTTTTATTTTCGGCCAGTTTCTCATTTTTCAGAGGTGGTCGTGTCACAGCTTTGAACTAGCATAATATGAGCCTCCGTGTCCTTAAATAAAATTACCAGATTTTACTAATTTCATGACGTAAAGTCATGATTTTATTAAGGACACGGAGACGAGTATTATCCCACCCGATGCAGGTAAGTGGTGCCCTCCCATGGATAGGTGGTCAGTAAGTTGCTACGGATTTAGGTTACTACAGCACACTGCATGTATTGAAAGGTTTTGGTTAGAGGATAATCTGGTTTTGGTGGCATATATTCCGATGACTAATTCTGTAATATGGTGCTGTTCAAAGGTCCAGAAACATATTTTACCAGTTTGTTTCTCTGTTCCTTTCAGCTTCATGATCGGGTTTGGCACCATTGTGCATGGATTCCTTCAGGACCTACGGGAAGATCCCAGCTTCTGGAGAGTACCGGATTTTTCACTGTGGCGGTCTTGGCATTTTGTTTTTTCCTTCAAGTTGCCATGTTGCTGTGGATTTTTCGTCGACAACACCAAGAAAGAGGAGTGGCTTAAGGTCACATGGGGAGTTGAGGGTGCTGAAGGCATGCTGATTGGTTGTATTGTTATAGGACTAACCCTTTGGGGCATGTTTACATGTTTGATTTGTTTCTCTAAAATAAATTTTCTTGCTGTTGAGGAATAAAAGAAAGAGAATAAGCATAATACTTGCCTCCGTGTCCTTAATAAAATCATGACTTTATGTCATGAAATTAGTAAAATCTGGTAATTCTCTTTGCTGAGCTACTAGTCCCTTTATCCCAATTTATATCTGGGTAATGAAAATCTCCAATAATTAACATGTTACCCAGATTTGCAGCTTTCTCAATTTGCTCAAACAGCTGTTGTTCCTCATCAATATTAACATTAGGTGGTTTATAACATATCCCAACCAATAGTTGGTTTCCCTTCTTTTCCCCCAAGCAGATATTTACCCATAAAGCTTCCACATTTTCCTCATCGCATTCCATTTGCTTAAGATTTAGCTTTAACTCACGGTTGACATACAAACATACCCCGTCACCTTTCCTGTTTTTCCTATCCTTCCTAAATAACATGTATCCATTTAAGTTAAGTGCCCAGTCGTGTCTCATCCCACCATGTTTCAGTTATGCCTATTATATCATATTGTTTAGTGTATGCTATTGCCTCTCGTTCTCCCATTTTGTTATTTTGCTCCTTGCATTAGTAAGCATACATTTAATATTATCATGAGTCACTTGTACTTTTTGTGAATTTTTATCGTTATTGTATTTGTTCTGGTGAGTAGAATCATTCCTTTCAGGCTTTTTCAGAGAAAATGCAGTGTTTACATTACAGCCTAAGGATACCTCCACTGACCACTCCTCAGATGACTGCTAGAGGTGCTTCCAGTGTCTCCACCCTGCATGGAGACACTAAACTTTCCTCATATAGCTGCATTGATTCAATGTATCTCTATGAGGATATGCTGATTGGTCAGGGCTGTGTTTGGCTTGTGCTGGTTCTGCCCCTGATCTGCCTTCTTGACAAGCTCAGCAATTTCAATGTGAAAGCATTGTGATTGGCTCAGAACACAACTTCTGATGATGTCAACCAAGCAGGCAGATCAGGGGCAGAATGAGCAGCCGCAGGCTGCAATAAAGGAAAGATTGGTGGACTAGATGGTGTTTTTAACATTCCAGACCCTATAGTGTTCCTTTAATTGCTACACAGAGTTTGCAGCTTCCTATTTCCTAGATGACATCCTTAAGTATTACTCGCCCCACTGCATAAATGAGTCAATATTAACCCCTGCACTGCTGAAATACATTCCATCATTTGTCATCTCCTGCAATTTGTGTGCTGTACTGCCTTCCCTGAATGTTTGATACTGTATACCACTCTACTAGATCAGCCTCCTGGTGAGTTAAAAAAATAATGATCCATAGGTTGGTGAATAACCCCGAGTGTTAGTAACTGAACTCCATTCCACATGTTCTCCATGCCCCGATCTTTGCAGTGATACATGTTATATAGAGACAAATATTCATATTCCACCATAAATCACAAACAGGGTGTTATCGTGATACTTCTACCCCTTCCTTATGGAGCCTGGAAACAAAACATTTCATAGAAATGAAGGATAATATAAATATCATGGTATGGTCCAACCTAATGCGTGTCATCATTGTGATTTGGGATGTCTTTCTATAACTACAAACACAGTAAAAGATGAAAGAGAATTGCAAAGAAAACACCATTTTAATTAGGAGTCTGCGTCTGCCCTGCTCCTTCTGTCTACGGACTAAAACCTCTCTACTTACCTAAAATATCCCATTCTTATCCCATTGTATTTCTTCCGAATATCATTATGTTGTAAATGAAATTACAGAATGACAGACACTGCCCCCTACTGTTCATTTCAGTTAATGTTTTTCCGACCTCAATGATGGTAGGATGCCATTTGTAAATGAACCGACATTAATACATATTATTCCGAATAACATCTGTGGCATTAATCAAAGGAATAAGTCAGTATATTATTATTTTATTATTATTTTATTATTTATATAGTGCCAACAAATTCCGTAGCGCTGTATTATAAATAACCCAGGTTGTTGTTTGAGAAGTTGAATTGTAGCTTACACAACTAAACCTGAAATGAAAAGAGAGTCAGTCTGGGTACCCTTGGTTAATGATGAGCGGCAACTCCCATAAACCACAGCCTGCCATCCTGTAGAACAATAGGTCTAAATCTCATGGAAAATATTAATGTTTCACCCCAGCTGGGTTTACTCACAATCCAGGAAGTATTGAGAACTGAAAATGAAATAGCAAATTCCAAGCCAAGATATACAAAGAGATACAATTCTCCTGGTCAGCTGTTTTTTTTTAGTTTGACCAACTTTGCCCCCGTCATTAATCTCCAAGTTCCAGTTTAGTCAATAAAACCCCCGTGTCTGTTCATTGAAGTCCATGGTATGTAACAAAAACCATTAATAACTGGATTAGAATTCTGAGTTAATCAAAAATATAGAATGTATCATTGATGTCAGTCCTCGTGCCTATTCTTTGTTGTTTCTTCCTCTTTTCCAGAAGGATGTGAGCGTCAGAAATGTTTATTCAATAGTCACTGGGGAGGCTAAAATTGCAAACTTCGCCTCTTGAGTGAAAGAATAATATAGACTTGTATATAGACCGCAGCAGATACTAAATACAAAAGTTGAATATTTAACCAAGATTGTAAGGCTAACCCTATGAGTGCCTAAAATGTACCCCGCACGCTACAAAGAAATGTGTTGGACATACTTCCAGTACTTAGAGTTAAAAGAGAGAGTCATGATTACTTTGTAAGTGTTTTTGTTGGTAAAATCTAATATACAAGTTCCCTTATTTTAAAGAAATATGATGAGAGAGAAAAATATGAATGAAAAAGAAAAAACTACTAAAATAACAATTAAAATAGAACAAACTCCGGAAAGCTAAGGTAAGTGAGTCACAAATCCCAAACTAGTCTCCCACTAGCCCTACTTCAATCAGAAGCCAAACTCTCGTCAAAGAGTCATTTTTCCATTAAACTATTTTTTTACTATAGTGTATATTTTATGAAAACCTAACCTGTGATCTGGGAATATTTGGGGATAGCAGCACCGAGCTCAGTCTTAAAATCATTTAGTTGCCCTGTTAGAAAAATCTTAAGCCATTCCATGATCCAATACCTTCCAATATTTAGAACCTCCAATTCTTATTAATCCCAAAAGGAACGCTATAGCATTAAAAATACAAAAGGCATTTAAGTTCCTGCTCCCCTCATTCCCTCCAATCTGGGAGAAAAAAACTTTCTCTCTTACAGTGATGACCTCGGTCAATCCAATGCTTTCTTATAGGAAAGCATTTTGAGGCTAGTGCACATGCATGGCAAAACGTCACACTGCGCCAATCTCTATATCTATATTTCTATGCCACTAGTGGCTGATAGAGTGAGAGCCACTGGAGGCTTTTAAAACCTGCAATGTAAACATTGCCATTCCGGTAGAACTAATTGTCAAAATAATATATAAACACATTAAGGTGTAGGTACATTCGATAGCCCTAAAAAATAATAAAGTGACAGGATGACGCAGACCCTTTTTCCAGGTAGGTGCACCTGGATGCATTCCCCATGCATGTACATACATGTCTAAGGGCTGTAGAAAATATAAAGTGTGTGTGTGTGTGTGTACGTACACTGTAGTGTGTGTGTTGTAGTGTTGGTGCTACTAAATGTTTTGGGACCCTGTCCAGAGGTGGTCAAAAGGGAGATCCTCATCTGCCGGACAACTCCAATGATGCTTTTTCAATCAGTTGGACTGTAATAGAAGGTAGATGTATTCAAATGTTTTCAGTGACTCCAGGCAGGTGGCACATTGGATAGTTGCTGGGGCTGGCTAGTTATTTATGTAGGTGGAATTCTATAGGAGATAGCTGCTCCTCCATTTTGAGATGAGAAGAGAAAATATGGAATGGGAAGTTGGCAAATTTAGTCATTCTGTAGTTATATTGGAGAGCAAAGTAACATGATAATTGTACAAATAGGAAGCCAGTTGGTATACCATCCAACAAAACCAGAGGGCTGGAAAGAACAGAAAAACTCTGTAAAACAAGGCAAGAGAATGCAAATATTATAAGAACGGGGCTTGTCCTGCAGCCGACCTGAATGGCCGCTCACTGATCAGGCTCCGAGCGCAAAAGACGGAGATCGCAAACTACATTGAGGATTACACCCGAGATGGGGAATAAAAAGCAAAATCAGACCCCCCACCAACCTCTGGAGAAGCCTCCAGCGGGTAAACCGGGCTCGGTTACCCGACTGTTTAAAGATTACGCCGACCGCGCGGCGGTCACAGGGGATCCCAACATGGCGCCGGCGGCAACACATGCAGACGCCGAACCACTCAGCCCAGCTCAGTCAGAAGTCTCATCAGCATCTGCAGACCTGGACATTAAGGAAATCCTGAAAACGCTACCTTCCAGGTTAGATCTTGCACAAATGCTGGGTAAGCTGGAAACTGCCTTCCAACTTAAAATGGAGGACCTGGGCTCAGAACTCACACAGGTGGGCAGAAGGGTACAGGATTTAGAGGATGACAGGGGCTCCTGTCAGGCACAAATCCAGGATCTTTCCAAGCACTCACAATTCAAGAAAGGCACCTATCCATGATGCAGAGATCACTGGATGACATAGATAACAGGGGTAGAAGGAACAATTTACGCATAAGGGGGATACCAGAGGAAGAAAAAGAAAATTTAAAGGTACAGTTAACCACTTTATTCAACCTCATTCTGAAACGTCCCCCAGACACCCCAGTGTTACTAGACAGGGCACATAGATCCCTACGACCCAAAAACGGCACGAACGAGGCTCCACGTGACGTAATTTGCCGCATCCACTACTATACCCTTAAGGAGGACATCCTAAGGGCACTAAGAGACTCCACTATGCCACTATTATACCAAGGACACGAAATCCAGATATACCCTGATTTATCCTGGCACACCCTCCAGGCAAGAAGAGCACTACGGCCGATTACAGACCAACTGAGGGCACGTGGCATACGCTACAGATGGGGGTTCCCCTTTGCCTTGATTGTAAATCTAAAAGGGGTGACCTACACCATCGCCACACACCAGGACGTTATCCCTTTCACCGCAGCACTGAACCTGACAAGGGTTAATATAGAAAACTGGTATGCCCCAGACCCGGCAGCCACGATGGACACACAACTTAATGGCAGCACCTGGCGTACACCGTCGAAAAGACAAAGAATGGGACAGCAAGGCCCTCCCCAAAGAGAAGACAGGCGAACCAGAGGACCTAGGAATGAATAAGTCACATACCTGAGCAACCCCCAGATGGATGGATTAAGAGTTACAAGACACAGAAAGATGGGACTGAAACGAGACTGAACACATCAATGAGGTCCAAGAGACACAAATTGCCCAAGGCAAGCAGCGCGCCCGGAATGAGAAATTAAACGCCTAACAACTGGAACAAAAACTTAGAGACTAAACTTTAAAAAAAAAAAAAAAAAAGAGAAGACCCGGCACAGGTCGTATAATTTCTAATACTACTTTTATTTTTGTGTTAAAAACACTCTGCAGGCGATACCATATTGGGTCTTAAGCACAGATAGTAGGAAAGCGAGACACACACCTTGAGAAGAAACACAAATATCTGTCTGATAGTGACCTAGACATCATACACGACCCACACTCTCATGACTGGCATTTCGAGATACTCGACAATACTGAGTCGGCCCCCACAGACGGAGCCGAACACACAAAACAAAATATCTCCTACGACAGATGACCCGGTAGAGTAGATAGGCCCACATAAAGGTTGGCGAAATGCAACCATATAACACAACCAACACCAATTAAACAACATGAAATCCATCTGGGAAGGCACACTGAAAGAACAGGTGACCACACGCTCCCCACACACCACTACAGCACAACGCTTCCACACCAATATCCTCCTCCAAACAAATGAACGAAACAAGCGATCTCGCCTGAGCGCTCTACCCGACTTACCGATAGACGACAAATAACCGATATCTACACTGAGATCAAATCAGACACACCACCCCTGACACGAGACATGGTGTCGCTACAACACAGCCCACTGCAGATACAGGGACATCTCAGGGGCAGACGCCAGTGACTTTCACCCACAGGACAGGGTACCCCCTCCTGACCGAGGAGGACCCACTATCTTGGGTGCATATTTATATCTTATCATTGTATATAGTTGACTGACAATCCATAGGGAAACCAGAAGGGGAACCCGGACAGTCTCCAGGGTTAGATATAACTGTTATTTTAACTCAAATTGTGTTAACAACTGTTCTAAAAGTATTGTTTTACAAGAATTAATCCTGTACAGCTGTGTATTGTATATGTCTGTATGAACTTGCTGAACATAAGGTTGGAAAATACAGAACACGCACACTAGTCTGATCAGACATCAACACAAATCCCAGTACACGATCTAGAGACCACGCCAATATCACAACACCACACGTCCTACCGCAAAGCAATGACAACCATAACAGTACTAACACACAATGCAAGGGGCCTTAACTTGCCCGAGAAACGTCATAAAGCACTCGCGGACTACCGTAGGCAAAATGCAGACATAATCTATCTACAAGAAACACACTTCCGCAAAGATTCAGCACCTAGTCTCAAATCAAAACACTACACCAAGGGCTACTTCAGCAACTATAGAGGCTCTAAATCTAGAGGAGTCGCGATCCTACTCTCCTCGCAGTTACACTTCACATACACAGATCTTTACTCAGATGAGGGGGGTAGATTCATCTTCTTAAAAGGGCAAATTGGGAACACTACAACAACCCTAGCCAACATATATCTCCCAAATAGGAAACAAACTCCCACGCTCCGCAAAATACTCCATAAGTTAGAAAAATTTACAGAGGGTTTACTAATATTGGGTGGGGACTTCAACATCTCATTAGATGGGACGTTAGATACCACCTCACAAGCTCGATCATACCAGACCTCAACGAGGCACCAAATCCAAAAACTCCTAGACGCGCACCAACTCTTCGACACTTGGCGTATAACCCACCCCAATAGCAGAAACTACTCATTCTACTCGCACTCCTCGAAAACATACTCTAGAATAGACATGCTCTTTACCTCGCATAGGTTCTTGAACCTAATCAAGACCTGTGAATACGCCCCTATAACATGGTCAGACCATGCCCCACTGTCAATGTCGATAACAATCCCTACACTCCACCCCACTAGAGCTCAATGGAAACTAAACGACAACCTACTCAATGACCAAACGATACGAACCCAAATAGATGAACACCTAACTCATTACTTTGAAATAAACACAAAAGCGGACACACCATACCCTACCATTTGGGAAGCTCATAAAAGTGCCATTAGAGGTACGATCATACAAATAGCCTCTAGACACAAGAAACAACGCGAGACACAAGTAGCACAACTGACCAAAGATATCAGAGAACTGGAGGAAGCACATGCCCAACACGACACGCTACCCCTATACAAGAGACTCTTAGAGAAACGCACAGAACTCAACACCATCCTAAACATCCGCACCAAATATGCCATCGCAAAAACACGTAGCCTATACTATGCACAAGGAGGGAAAAGCGGGCGTTTACTAGCCACTGCCCTTAAAAAACAGAGAGAAAACACTTTCATACCATCTATAAAGGATAAAACAGGGAAAACATCCCACTTGGTAACAGACATAGCCACAGCTTTCCAGGACTACTACCATTCCCTATACAATCTAAGACAAACACCCCCACCAACCCTAGACATCCAAAGCTTCCTAACAAACAGGATACACGCCACACTACCGGCCAACCTGAGCGAAACACTAGAACACCCAATCACGATGGAAGAATGCCGCAACACGATCAAACTCCTCCCGGTAGGGAAAAGCCCAGGCCCGGACGGATTCACAACAAAATACTACAAGACATACGCTACAACCCTCATCCCACACTTTACAAAATCTTTCAACTCCCTTCTTCAAGACACCTCACTCCCCCCCCAAGCACTAAACGCTACTATCACACTTATCCCAAAACCAGGCAAAGACCTATCCCAGTGTGGCAGTTGTAGACCGATCTCCTTAATAAACGTAGATCTCAAACTCTTTACAAAAATTCTGGCCAACAGGCTCCGCCCCCTATTACCGGGGATTATACACGCGGACCAAGCAGGCTTCGTACCCGGACGGGAGGCAAAAAATAATACCATGAAAATCATAAACTTAGTGCACCAAGCCACACACATGGAAGAGTCCAGCCTGCTTCTATCTATTGACGCCGAAAAAGCGTTTGATAGAGTTGACTGGACTCTAATGCTACACACGCTCCAATGCCTAGGCTTTGGACCTAACTGGCTAAAATGGATCAAAGCAATTTACTCAAACCCCACAGCCAATATCAGGGTAAATGGTCAGCTTTCCGATAGTGTGCGAATTTCAAATGGAACTAGACAGGGGTGCCCCCTTTCCCCCCTCCTTTTTGTGGTGGTCTTGGAACCATTCCTCCAAGGAATACGAGACAACATCAACATTAGAGGCATTCGCACGGGACAACAAAACCATAAAGTAGCAGCATTTGCAGATGACATGCTTTTCTCTATCACACGCCCGCTGGAATCACTCCCACACCTGATGGAAGAAATGAACACATACAGTAATGTATCCAATTTCAAGGCAAACCTCACAAAATGTGAAATCCTCCCAATCAAAGTGCAAGCACACACCATAACAATACTGAAACATAAATACCAATTTGCATGGGCCCCCTCTAGCATCAAATACCTAGGGGTACATATCACTAGAGACACCACACGCCTTTTCGAAAGCAACTTCCCTAACTTACAAAAGGCAATCCAATCAGATCTAACAGCCTGGAACAAGCCACAATTTGGGTGGTTCTGCAGGTTAAATATCCTAAAAATGAATATCCTACCCAGGATCCTATACATGCTCCAAGTCCTTCCCATAACAATACCGAAGACATGGTTCAGCACGATACGCAAATTATTCACACATTTCATTTGGTCCCACAAAACCCCGCGATTGGCACATACACTACTCACACGGCCGAAAGACGAAGGGGGCCTAGGCCTATCAGATATAAGCAGATACTACAAAGCAGTCCACCTGACCAGACTCTACGACTGGTCATGCACAAACGCTGTGAAACAATGGGTAGCCATTGAAAATACTTTTTTCCGAGCGCCCATATTCACAATACCTTGGCACAAAACAGGACAGCCATTACTGATAAAAGGCCCGCACCCCACGATCACACCCACTCTGCGCATCTGGGAGACCCTCAAGCCCAACGACCAAATATCACCTCACCCATCCCCACTCTACCCGATCTCACATAACCCACTCTTCCAACCGGGGGCAGATGGCAAGGCTCTAAAACACCTTCACACAAGCACATACCTTACGCTGAAAGACATACTTATCGAATCAGGGGAACAACAGATCAAACCAATACGAGACCTTATCGAATCCCCAACGGAAATACAAAAGTTCCAATACAACCAACTAAAACACTTTATACACTCAGGACCACTAACACTGGGACAGAGCAGACCACATACGGCATTTGAACTCCATTGCTCCAAACAAGATATCAAAAACAAACACATCTCAATACTATATTCCACGATCCAAGCAACAACCACCCATAACCTACCAACGTTCACCACCACCTGGGAAAGGGAGCTGCAGCTAGAAATACCCGAAACTAAATGGAAACAGATTTTCAGACAAATACACAAAACATCGAGGAACACGATAGCACAGGAGAGCAACTATAAACGAATAGCCCGGTGGCACTACACACCGTCGAAACTCCATCATCTCTTCCCCACTACCGCAGACAGATGCTGGAGATGCCAGCAAACTGATGGCACAACCACACACATATGGTGGACCTGTCCCGAGATCCGCAAATACTGGACACGAATTTCAGGAGTACTGTATAGGATCTTCAGGATGCACATCCCATTGAACCCAGACACATACCTTTTTCTCCTCCCTCCCTCAAAAATGCATAAACACGAGAAAACGCTCCTAATACACCTCATCACAGCAGCCAACCAACTCATCCCAGCCCACTGGAAACGGCCACATGCACCCACCACACGGGAATGGTTACAAAAGGTAGAAATGATCAGAAATCTAGAAGAGACATGCTACTCACTCACACACCAATATCAGGAATACACACACATATGGGACCCATGGATCCTTTTTCTACGAAATAATTCTATCTAACCACTGGAACACGAAATACACTCCATTCACAGTCCACACCAAAACTAGTCCGAATATAGCTCATACAGAACGTTGATATGTACAATATATAACTGAAATTGCCTATTACTCAGTTATGTTGACTAAATGAATAACTTTGTCTAAGTACCACTGTTTTACATGAGACAAAACTGTAATAAATGAAAATTTAAAAAAAAAAAAAAAAAATATTATAAGAACTTAATAATCAAGAAAAAGTGCTACCTACTGCATTTTGTGCCCAGTGTGGTACTTACTCATAGAATGTTGTGTGTGCATATACTACGTGTCTATTGACATTAACAGTTTCGGTTCGGTTTTTTACATTTTATTCTATTGGCTTGTGTTTACTTGTTTTTACCTTGAGATGTGCAGGTGAGTAAATATCGCGATACTTGAATATCGTGTAAACAAAATATTTATTTGTCTAATAATTTTTTGTACGGACAAAAAAAAAAAAATACATTTAGAAAAAAGTATAAGGACATAATGGTACCTTAACTCTTTTATTTAGTTTCATTTTATCCAACCAATCACAAATTTGCACGTCTGCCTCAATTACCTTGCCTATGTGTCTAATGTAAATGAAATTAGAATTGGCAGCAGATTGTCCAATCCAAACCCTGCAAAGAATTGTGTATTACAAATGTAACAGTTGCCCTTTGAACAATCTTTGTTCTGGGAAGGGATCCAAACTGTGGCTGTGCCTTGTGGGATATGTGATCTTTCATTACAAGAGAATCAAAAGAAGCCTGGGAGAGCGTGGAAGGGCAGTCTTTAAATACTTGGCAGGAATGCAACACAAATAGACAACTTTCTGTCCTTCCTGTTAGCCTTTCAGAAGACATCAAGTATTCCTAATGTCTCTCTGTACTCTGCCAGCGACTCCACACTGACGTCTTTGTAGCAGTGGTTATTTACAAGTTAACAAATTTGGATATTGTTTGTGTTGTACGAATATATGGTAGCAATGCAAATCTCAGGTTAAATTCTAGCTACTGCTGACCCAATGTTTGCATCCAAAGCCACCGAGGTAATTTACCCAAATTACATTGCTGTCGAAAAGGGTTCTTCGAAGGTTAAGGGATGATGCTTGGGCATAATAACTGCTTGGCTTGTGAATATGAAATGTATGACAAAACAAAATATTGACTTAAGATTGTGTGTTGTAGAAAGACATTAAATACCAGAAAATGATCACATGATTTAGATCCAAATACAAAGATGCAAAGATAAAAATTGTGTAAATGTTTATAGTAGTTGTAAAAACAGATTTAATTTCCAGGTTTGACCCATGCCATGGTCCTTTGTCTGACCACTGTCCCTTTGTCCTAGTAGTCATTCTGAGCTCCAGGTGTGTGATGATGTTGAGAGCAGAAGACCAGTGTCAATAATGTGTCAATCTGTATATGTCAGTCATAATAAGCCTAAAGATGCCTGCCATGTCTATCAACATCTGCCATGGGTCCATTCACTACTCATTTCCTGCTCTACGTCCTGTTATCCATGTATATTTAACCATCAGGTTTATAAGCCTTTACCTGTGTAGTCAACCACAACGCAATGCTGTCTGCTCCTTAATAGAGTTGACTCCTGTGAGTCTCGAGGTCCTTGATCCCAGGCCTACAACCATGCTAAGACCTTCTTCAGGAGTAGAGTGTGGTCCATTCTTTATTCTAGGTTCCAGCTCAACAAATACAGTTGACTTCACCTTGCAGTCCAGTTGTCCTTTACTGAACACAGTTTCCATGCCATATTCATTACTGTATTACATATTCAGAGCTGGATGTTGCATACAAACTTCTGACAGTTGTTTAGAACAATGATGAGATATAGATTGAAGTAACACACACGGTTGAGGAAATTACAGTTGCTTCAGGTTACTCCAACCACAAAACAGTGTTTTACTAAACAGTGTTTTATTAATGTCTTGGGTGCTTGAGTGGAGAACAAACCATCATGTCTCAGGTGTATCTGTCTTGAGGTGAAGTATCCTTATACAAGCAAACTTAAAGGACCACTATAGTGCCAGGAAAACATACTGACGTCGGAAGAGGGAGGAGAGTTCCCCAGCGCCGGGCTCACTCCCGGGCAAGAGCAGCGCACGCATTCAATCAGTCCATAGGAAACTGCTATGTTTACAGTTGCAAGATTAACCCTAGATGGACCTGGCACCCAGACCACTTCATTAAGCTGGGTGGTCTGAATGGTACCTAACCTATATACTCAACACCTCAGCAGTCTGCTAATACTGTACAGTCCAGGAGGTTGGAAGACATGTTGTCATGGGACAGAAAGAGTCTTACAGCATGGGTCAATAATCAAATAGAACTGGAAGCACCACTCCCTCCACCCCTTCCATTTCCAGCTGACATCAACACACAAAACACAGGGATATACTCAAAATATATGAGATGAGAATATAATTTTGCCTCTTTATAAATCACTGGTAAGACCACATATTGAAAATGCTGTGCAATTTTGGGCACCTGTTCTAAAGAAGGATATTATGGCACTAGAAAAAGTTCAGAGGCGGGCTACAAAATTAATAAAAGGAATGGAACATATCAGCTATGAGGAAAGGTTAACAAATTTAAACCTCTTTAGTTTAGAAAAATGTCACCTGAGAGGGGATATGATAACATTATACAAATATATTCGGGACCAATACAAACCATTGTGTGGTAATCTATTCACAAACCAAACTTTACATAGGACTCGAGGTCATGCATTTAGACTGGAAGAAAGAAGATTTCGTCTAAGGCAAAGAAAACGTTTTTTTACTGTAAGAACAATAAGGATGTGGAATTCTCTGCCTGAATAAGTGGTTTTATCAGAGTCCATACAGATGTTCAAACTAGATGCATACTTGCAAAAACAGAATATTCAAGGATATAATTTTTCAATGTAGGGTAATAGCTGCTTGATCCAAGGATGAATCTGACTGCCATTCTGGGGTGAAGAAGGATTTTTTTTTCCTAGTTTGTTGCAAAATTGGAAGTGCTTCAAACTGGGTTTTTTTGCCTTCTTTTGGACCAACAGCAAAAAACAAAATGTGAGGAAGGCTTAACTTGATGGACACATGTCTCTTTTCAGCTATGTAGCTATGTAACTATGTAACATACAATCTATTAAAAATGGGAAGTCTGATAGTGCCCTAACTTTAGCCATTTCAGCAATATTGGTCACTTCCCCAGGGACAATCTGAAGGCATATATAAACCTGGAGGTAGATCCCCCAATGATGTTCTGGATAATTAAATATTATTGACACTTAACATGTTGACTAAGCTGACCACAGGTTTTAGCAGTAATCACAGACTGGTTTAAATATGAAAGAGAGCTCTCACTTTCCTCGTGAATCAAGAAGAATTCTGAGATGTTGCCTAAAGGGACTTAACACGTAACATGGCCACGTCCCGTTGCACCGTACATATTTGCACTTGATCTGCAGAGACTTTAGCTTCCAGGGCTCAGGCAAGACATTATTAAGTAACAGATGTTAGTTTCTGTAGGTTAGAGATTTGCCAATGAATCATGCAGGATGATTTAGAGCAGAAGACATCTGCTCATATCACACAATGTCACCTATGTTGCAGAAAAGTTAAAAGATGGTACTGTGATGTGTTGCAGAGGGTATTCCAACTGTCAGTATGTTACAGTGTATTGCATATTCTGATTTATCAAACTTAGAAGTAATATGACCTACATATATCTTTTCTTATCTACTATTAGAAAGACAATTGAACTTGAGGCCCATGACTCAGGGAGAGCAAACCATTTCTTCTCAGTACCAAAAGTGTGATAGAATAGCTTTGTTCTTTTGGCTTTTTTGATAAACACCAAATGTGAAAATTTACATTCTTGTTATATAATGATGTTTTCAAGTTAAATGTCTTATATAGCCTCTGACAGCATAAAAATATACCCTACATCCATCACTAAGTTAGAATTGAAAAAAACTGTAACCAGCTGTGAGCTGGAGACCCTAATTAGTTATTGTTTGACCCGGAAGGGTCACCATTTGGTTAGTGATGGATGTAGGGCATAGTTTTATGCTGTCGGCTCCGTATAGCATCCAAGGATTCCAGATTTTTAGTCATTTGGGTGGGAATTAAGGGAATAGGTGGTGAGTTCTTCCATTCACCTAATTTCTTCTACTTTTTGTCTCCATTCTAGTACTGAGATCTCCAGTGTACGAGGATCAGAGACTTTGCTGTTACGATCAATGGTGGAAGGCACAACATAACTTTTTCAGTTCAGCTATAAGTATGTCCATGTGCAGCAAGAGGACTTCCACAGGATTAGAGGATATCTGATAAACACTAATTGGCTGAAAGAAAGGAAGCATGTCTTCCCAGAATTTTTTAATTGCAGGATAGAACCACCAAAGATGAATGACTTTACCCTTATCTACACTGCACTTCCAACAACTCTAAAACAGGAAAGGATTCTACCTATGAAGTTTGTGAAGTGATACCATCTAGTGAGTAGTTTCAGGCCGACCTCCAAAAGTTTGATGCTTGTTGCTATAGAGTGTTTCATTTCAAAGATTTTTTTGCCACTGATGTATAGAGAGGGACATATCTATATATTTTTCCCATAACTTAGTGTAAGAAAGAAGTGAGTCCCCTAGAAAATTCTGCAATGTTTGTATGTCTCGGGTAGAAGTCATTTAGTGCAGGTTTGTGAAGTACAGGTCTGTTCAAAGTCTGGCATTGATCTCAACCTGGTCTTTGGGTTTGGTAAGGTTTGCAGGCAATGCAAGATCTGGTGGTGCCTAACTCTGTCATTAAATGTAGAAACTTTATTATGAAAGTATGTTTCTAAAGTCAGTAAGGAGTCAGTAGTGAGTATGTCTTGTAGTTGTCTATTTTGTTTGCTAGAAATAATTAGATACTTGGAGGGGGGCACTCCCTGCATGGTCCTAGTGCCCTCCCCAGATGCAGGACATCAGAGAACTACAGTAGGATGGCAGAAGAGGACCCCAAATTCTCCGTTATTGAAACTTGCACCCATTCTCTCATTTGTATGAGATCCTGGAAAGCTTAACTAATGAGATTACACAACAAGAAATAGGACCAAAATGTCTTAAAGTTTTTACGTGTGGCAAATATAGCCAGTTATCCTGGAGAAAGAGTATTTGTTGAAGAACAATGCACAATTAACATACCTGATACCAAACTTTACTGACTAAATATCAATAATTTTAAACAACATCCCTAGAGTGATGTGTCGTTATCCAAGGTCAATTGTGATAACTGAAAGATCTTTATTTTTGAGTGTAAAGTTCTTCAATATTTTTAGTCGATATCTGTTTATGGACAGTTTTTCCAGTCATGTCATTTTCCCATCCAAAACCTACTGATGTCAGTTAACATGTTGTCAGTATCTCCAGTCAAATCTTGATTACGATGTTCATTTTAGCTCTTGCTCTGACTCCTCCACCTAATAAAATGGTACATTCATATCAGGTCCACAAGATCTCATGGACTCAATTTAGAGGTGCCATGCGTGTTAAGGTGAAGTATTAACTGGTGCATCTATCTGTGAAAAGAGGATCGAGTTCATTCATGACAACGCAAACTCTCTTTATACACTGTACAAAGTCTAAATGCCAATGATCACTTATTCTGAATGATTATAGAATCCATAATCTATATCCCTAGGGTGAGATATCCCACCCATTATTTAGACTCCAGTTTTAAAATGTGGGGTTCTTCTTTTGAACTATTCCAAGATCTCCAAAAAAAAGTCATATTAGTAAATTATTTCCATTTTCTGTTTTTTTACCTTTCTGTATATTAAGTATATTTTTGCTAGAAATATCTTCACTTTAGTGACGTTACTTCTCAGAAGGTTCGTTAATGTCACAGAATAGTATCTCAAGTTAATTTAAGAAAAGCTTAAATGATATTGCTCTTCCCCCCTCCACTGTTAATTAATTTGCTAATTATTCCTATCTCTCTGGGCAGACAACTTTGTCCATGCGGTTAAGACAACGAGAGGAATATAACTCAGTAGCCATGATAATCAGTTTTAGAGATTGTCAGGAAGGACCCAGCTTGTCACAGATTCCTGAAATGTATGCTTTAAAATATCAGCAATATTTATGAAAACTCGTAACAGGGATAATGCATGCTCAGGTGCTAATTTATTTACATCAATTAATTTCAGTCCCCTGATGTAAACCAATTAGCATTCAACACTTAATGGAGTCATTAGCTGTCAGATTAGCTCTTCGAAACGCTTGTCACTGCTACAGGACCCAAACACTATCAGATGTGCTAACACAACCAGCAGAATTAATGGACTGAACAGGACAGATAATGAGTTAATGTGGAACATATAGCAAAGAATCTGATCAGTCATTTAACTACAATGAAGATCTCACGAAGGTGGATATATAATTGTGTAAAAATAATATCTAGTAAAATAAAATGTTTTAATTCTGAGTGATTTGGGGTGAAAGGTTACGATTTATAATCGGTTCTGTGTATTCTGCTCATAGTTTCAGTTTTGCAGGATATTAATTCAGAAAAGACATAGTAATAATATTTAAAAACCAACTGCATTCATGTACAGTATGTTATATTTAACACTGTAGAATCTGTTCATGAATTAATTCCCTTGAGTTATCGTGATCCCCCTGAATTCTGGGGTCTATGCATGTTAAATATGGCAGAGAATCCCTGGTGTGGAATAACCTACTCTGTCCAGTATGTACCAAAATCTTGAAGATTGTCTGATGAAAAGTCTGCCTTCCATTGCTTTCTGTATTTCTGCCATTTTCATTTTAAAGGAAAACTCTAAGCACCAAAACAACTTTAGTTTAATGAATTGGTTTTGGTATATAGATTATGCCGCTACAGTCTCACTGCTCAATTCTCTTCCATTTAGGAGTTAAATCGATTTGTTTGAGCAGCCCTGGCCACGCCTCCCTTCATTAAATGTGTACAGCCTTCCTAAACACTTCCTGAAAAAATAGCTCAAATGCTGTACCTTCTCTTATTGCCCAGTCAGTTTTAGTTACCAAAGTGAGAATTCAAAATGAATTTCAGATTTAAAGTCAAGATAGCTCAAAAGGAAAAATATTTAGCAATGCTTTTAGTTTGGCTACTCATGTCTTAAATTTGATTTTACTATTGATTTTTTTAATTTACATTTTTATTGAGAAGTAAGTTATAGGGTACAGGAGTTTAACCCCTTAAGGGCCAAACTTCTGGAATAAAAGGGAATCAGGACATGTCACACATGTCATGTGTCCTTAAGGGGTTAAACATTGCCTTTTGACAGGTAAAGTAATTGCAAAATCCCAAAGTCATACCCTACAAGGTGAATGTCACAAGCAATTCTATGATACAGGAAACCTGGAGTATGCTATATCCATTGTTAATGAATAAGTTCTGCTGCTTAATGTAGAAATTATAAAACAATACATTAGTTAGAAAACTACCAAATGACGCGCTAAATAGAAAAAAAGCAAGAGAAAAAATGTCTTGGTCGCCTAGTCCCATCCCCCTTCCCTGCACTAACAGCAACCAGTATACGACATGGCTAGATACAGGACATACAAGTCAGAGGTTATTAGCATAAAATGAAGTAGAAATGCAGCCCTAGCCCAGTTCCTGGTTCTTCAAGGACATCACCCATGGGTGCCAAATCTCCCTGATTCTCTGAGGATTCATAGTGGAAGAAGCCATGGAGGAGCTAGCACCCATGACAAGTCCTGTTTCATTTTACATTCTCACTTTGGTTAAAAAAAAACCGCTAAATTTGTTTAATTTAGAGTTTCTTATCTCCCATGCTGTTAACTGCCTGATAGAGTCTGCAACAGCCTGCTGTGTGTGACTAAATCAGAATTAACAGAACAGGAGATAATAACTTCTAAAGTAAACACACTGTGGTATACAAATGAAACCTTAATTCATGAAGGCTGTATGACTCCCAGCTGGGGGATGTATAGCTAGGACTACATAAATAAAGTGATTAACTACTATAAAAAAACATGAGGCTGCAGGGACATGGTCTATACACCAAAATATGCGTGCATGTTTTATTTTTGTATTGTTTGTTAAGATTATGTAGGAAATCCTGTTAAAATGAATGGGCACTACAGAAAAACATGACCTGTGTTTTAATAATTACCTTCTTATTAATAAGATTCTTCAATGAGATTTCAGAGTCCTGCAGTCCATGTTTGCATTAAAATTCTTCCTCTTAGCAATGAATTTCTACCATCTTTATGATACCCACAAGTAATTGACTGGAGAATAATTGCATATCGGGTAGAAAATTTGGCGTTTAAAATTTGCCAATTATATTCATTCATTTTTCTGTGCAGTTAATGCCCAGAAGGAATCTGGATGTTTTTCTCAATATTATGAAGAATATTGAATATGAAGGTCATGGGGTGTGGTTTTATAGTGTCTACATCCAATCCACCTATCCCTAATGTTCATAGCATTAAAAAAACAATAAAAAAAAACAAAGATAAGGAGCCTGCACAATGTATTTTTGAGTCTCCTTATCTGAGCTCATGTTTGATGGGGAAGTGAACCCCCTACACCAATCTTTAGAGGCTGAGGACTATTTCTCTTCTTTTTTTTAGCCCAAATATACCCAATGTTAATTAAAGAGTTGGAAACAAATTGTATCTTTCATTGTTATTGGACAAGCATTGGTCCCCCCACTCACATTTATTAAAACTGCACCAGTGGGATTCTCATATTCAGGATTTAGTTTTGGTAACTTGAACCACATTTCAAATATCCTTGAACTCATGTCACATGATGATTTGGGGAGAAATTACTTTGCAAATTACCTGCTGTTCAATAGTTGTATCTCAAAGCGTTAAAGCAATCACTATGGAAACCGATGGACATATATATGTGTGTATTTGTGCGTGCGTGCATGTGTGTGTGCATGGTAGGTGTTAGTGCTAAAAATGCTAAATGTTTCGTCAGTTTCCATAGTGATTGCTCTATGAGATGCTATAAATATATATATAATGGGGTAGACTGGCATTGTGGCAGGCTTATGCAATGTATGATCATATATTGTAACTAAATCCACATTAAGCACATTTAAATAATAATTCTGTGAGCTTTGAAGTATTTATGTGATATATGTATATATATACGGCAGGCAACTGAATCCTGGATAACTTGTCTGTGTTTTGGCAAGCAGGTCACAGATTGTATTTGCACATAGACATGTGTAAGCAACAAGTATCTTTTTTTAAAATACATTTTTAGTTAATATTGCTGCATTTGATTAATGAAAATGCATTTTTTTATTACCTGGTACATTCTACTCAATGTTATGGTTGGGATTAGGGAACAACAGCCAAGTTGTGTTTACGGAGTACTTTAATTGTAAATAATCAGATATAATTAATGATGTGTACGACTATTCTGCATATGGAAGCTAAGTAAACCATCAGACACCATTTAACACTACTGCAAATCATTACAATAAATCAGAATTAAACAAATCAGAAAAAAACAGTCTAACTGATGGAAATGGAGCAGTTCAACACCTGTTAATGTAAGTTATAACATGAGAATGTCATTATAATTATGGGTAATGTCAATATGTGACAAGGTTTGGGTAGCTCTACATGGCAATATAGGTCAAGCCAAGACAGTTGAGGTTGGTAACTTTTCCCACAATTTTTTTTTTACACAACAATTTTAGTTAAATTTTAAAAACTTGATTACTAGCGCATCTCCAAGCCTTTTCACTCATGTTGTCCATCAGGCAACTTAAAGGGACACTATAGGCACTAGAACAATGTTAGCTTAATGAAGTAGTTAGGATTTATAAATCATGTCCCTGTGGTCTCACCGCTCAATTCTCTGCCATTTAATAGTTAAATAACTTTTGTTTCTGTTTATGCAGCACTAGCCACAGCTCCCCTGGCTTTGACTGACACAGCCTGCATGAAAATAATTGTTTAATTTTTAATCAGATGTTAACTTGCTTTAGAAGTTTATATTTCCTGCTCTGTAAATTAAACTTTAATCACACACAGGAGGCTCCTGCAAGTATAGAAGGTTATTAACAGAGCAGGAGATACAAAATTCGGAATGAAACATAATATGCAATGTAGCGGAGTAGCAAGGGTTAATCCAAGAGCTCTCTGCTGGTAACCAAGATTCAGCATACAGAAGATAAGAAATACAGCATAATCCCTTTCCCCAAGGACTAGACGACACATAGTCTGGGAGTCAACTGGCTTTTAATGCACAAGCTCTGCTTTTATGTGTTTCTCCCATGCAAGGGAGGCAACTATCATAATTATTACATTACCCAATCACATAGCCGGTACCTCCCCCACATCTCCTCCCCTTAGCTTAACAGTTAACCTCATTAAAATGTATACATTTTTCCCCAATTCTTGGATGTACCCCAAATATGGGTGAGAAACATACTCAAAAATCACCCAGATCCTGCCAGGGGTTCGGGAGTTGTGGAGAGGCAAAGATTTGACCGACCACACAAAAATAGTTCCATGAGTTCTGGCCCTGCAGTCGGTCTCTGTTCACACATCAAAAGTCCGGAAAGTCTATGCCATCCAGTGTTAAACCGGCATTTGGATGAATCCCCTGATTCACGGGATTCATCCTACCAAACGGCGGGCCGTTCGTGGGATTTATTCGGTATTTTCTGCAGCCCTGGAGGTCTTAGCGGTGCTTGGTTAGTCGAGTGCCCGATTTGAGCTAACAATACAGCCATTTCAGAAGTCCTGAGCATAGTTCATTCGTATAACAAAAGTCCTTTTTCCAGTCCTTTAGTGGCTAGTTTTGCCACATGCAATAAAGGATATCTCTTTACAGGAAGTGTTTAGAAAAGCTGTGGAAGTTAGCAAGGTGTGACTAGTGCTGCATAAACAAAGTGATTGCAGGGCATGGTTTATACTCCAAAATGTATCAATTCAGCTAAAGTTCATAAGGAGATTATAGTGTCCCTTAAATGGAGATTCACAGATAAGGCACAAAGCACACTATTCCATTTTTTAGGCTGAGATTAGTGCAAGTTTTGGTCTTAACATTTATTTTTTGTTCAATTTGAAAAGCTCCTACTTATTCAGCTTGGCTATGCAATGGGTTAGCAAAACATACATCTAATGAGATAAAAAGGCATACAGAAACCCACTCAGTACAGTGAGTAGAGTACATGGATTATTTCCAGGCATAAATGGTACTCAAAGTCCCGTACAGAGTCAGTGTAACATGTCCATAAGATTTATATTCTGCTGGCATGTTTGGGAAATGTTTGCATGTTTCATGCAATTACAGAAAAGCCTTTTTATTTCTTAAAGACAACTAAGTGTTTTACCATTGTATCTGGTTTTGTCTTAGAAATTGTTATGTCTCCGTAGGAAGATTTTTTCTCTACTTTCCATGGGGTCATTTTATTTCTTTGCATTTGGTTATATTTGTTACACGCTATACTGGTTTGTATTATTTATATACTGACTTTTACACATTAAACGGATGTTCCTTTTTTTTATATCTACGTTAGAGTGGAACACATTCTATATATATACACATTCAGTGACCACGTTACAAAGTATACCTATACAGCTGATTAGTAACATAAATTTCCATCAGCCAATCATAAACCAGCTATTCAATACCTTCAATGTGGAATAGTTGCTGGTGACAAGTTTGGGTGGCTTTTAGAATCTCAGAAACCGCTAATCTCCTGGGATTTTCACACACAAGAATCTTTATAATTCATAAAGAATGATAAACAAACACAGAAAGCATTTGGTGAGTGTCAGTTCTGTGGGGAAAAATGTCTTTTTGATGGAGGAGGTCAGAGAAGAATGGTCAGTCTGGTTCTAGATGATGGAATAGTGACAGATTCTAGAATATCTGCACATTACATCAGTGCTGTGTACAAGAGCATCTCTGAACATACAACTGATGGGCCACAGCAGAAGGTAGCACTGGGTGTTGTTGATGTGTTCTGGAATCATCGCGAACCTTGGGTCTTGTGGTTTGTAAATGTCTTCAGACAGAAACCTGTGATGGCATTATTTTTGTTGAACTTCTTCCACAGTCTCACAAAGACACAGACGAGAAAACACAAGCAGACACATATACTCACAAAGAGATACACACTGTCCTACCCACATCTACAGATACAAACACATGCATACTCACTCATATTCATAGCTTTGAACTTCGTCTTGCATTATAAGGAAATACATGTCTGGCTGCCTGAGATTGATGGAAATCACACTCCCATTCCACAGCAGCAATTAGTTTTGTCCCTCTCTCCTTGCTGATAAGCTGGATTTGCTCGACAATGTCCTGGCAAACGAAAAATGGAAGGAAATTTAGTTAATGATGGTTGCTGTCACAAAGTGTTACTCCCATCAATGTTAGGCAGCACAGGATATGTGATTGACAGACCAATGATTCACATTATTTTATTGTATTGTGCAATATGGTTTCTGTTGTACAGTATGCGATTTGCCCATTGAAATAATGGACAATGCAGGCTATATTTAGGACACAACCCATCGCCCAATATGCTCCAGGGAGTTTTCACAAAAAAAAAGGTAAATCTGTTATTCAGAGTAAATTTCACATTTTAATTTAATTGGAAAAAAATATCTAAATTAGCTGTTTTTTTTAACCCCTTAAGGACCAAACTTCTGGATTAAAAGGGAATCATGACATGTCACACATGTCATGTGTCCTTACGGGGTTAAACCATTTTGGAATATACTTTAAATTCCAGATAATCCACACCTTAGTGAATAACTCTGTGTGGCTCTTATTTTGGTACTTTTATTCAGCCATTAGGGGGAGCTCCAATTTTGTATTATAAAACTGTAACATTTATTGTTATGTTCTGTAATGCTAAACGGCATATTTTAAAGCCATAGTCAGGTAGCAAACCTATGCCACAAATATAAAATGACATAAAATATAAATGTAAGAATATTTTGAAACATTACCATTTAGCCCTTTAGATGGCCAACAAATACATTATCTTAGAGATAAAGTTTTTGTGTCTTCAATAAGGAGGTTCACATTTGACTCAAACCTACTATGTATCCTTTTAAATCTGATTAGAAATGAGTCATATGTTCACAAACAGATTATATAGAACTTGTCTAGAATGTGGTGTATAGTGGGGCAAAATTCAGAAATAAATATGTAAATAATTTCTAAATATTTACTGAACTATACAATTTAAACCCCTAAATTTAGAGCTTTTTTCAATGCATATCGCTATAGCAAATTTTTAAAATGTGCTTTTTACATAACTAAATTTCCATTATATTTCACTTATTTCAGTTCATTTTCACATTAGTTGAGCATGAGCGTAGTGGCTGGGCTTTAGGAAGTTCCCCAGTTTGTGCCATATTATTACAAAACAGTTTGATACTATTTAGGGTGGCACGTTTCTTTAAGGGAAATTGTCATTCTCCAGGATTTTTAATATTAAATTCACTCATTCCTATTTTTAATTAAATATGTATTTACATGGAAAGAAAAATAACATGAAATACAAAAATCCAGACCTTTTCATCCTGCAACTGGGCGCCTCCATCTTAGCTCCCTGTCAATCATTGTTATAAACGCTGTCCTTTGCAGCTTGCAGTTAGCATAGAGAAAGCATGAATAGAAAAGCACAAATGAAACAATGTTTCTGTTTCTTCTCCACGTTTGCAATGTTTGCTTTGGCCTTGTCTGAACTAGGTTGTGATGTTATTTGCTAAATCGTTAATATAAATTTAAAAGAAAATAACATTGTCATATGAAACTTATCCACAGTTACTGTTTTGGCACATGACTCCAATACTCTGCTATTTGCACAAGCTGCCTTTAAAATGGCAATCATGTTGCAAATTTTGCTTTATGACTTTTAAAAAGTCCATATCACCAGAGCTCGAGCTACTTGAAGAGGCTCTTAGCTCCCTAGAGTCCTACTTGCTCCACTCAGTTGGCAAATCATGCTGCTCCAGCTCTGTAGAACAATCTCTCTGACACTATCAAAGAATTTCTTTCAGTGGACTTATTTAAAAAGAGACTGAAACACCATCTCTTAATTAAACCCTTTGATTAGCACCCATCAGTACATTTCTTAACTTTAATTTGAATCGTTACTGTGAAGTGCTTTGAGACAGGAGACACTAAAAATGCTACATAAATGCTGAATATTATTATCATTCCCATTTATCTCGTTTTTAACATTGTTATTTCATTTTGGTAAGCTGTAGTAGCCCTCATTAGCTTGTTTTTCTCATAAACATTAAGGTCTGTAGATTACCAATGCTTTAAACATATCTGTAGACTAAAATGCGCAAAGAATATAATCATAATGTTGAACAAAAAGGATTTAGTGATCTGTGATATCGAGAGCCATCTTCTGGAAAAACATTGAAGAGAAGACATCTTCTGACCAAAATGCTAATGATATTCCTCACCCCTCAAAAAAATACTCATCTAAAAGTGAGTATGGATCAATAATTTCTGAAGGTTCTGAAATGAAGACTGAGTTGAGATGAATAACATAAAGAAATTGTGTGGAGTAGCGATGATGGACCTTTCCTGGCTGGGCAGAATAGCATCTATTAAAGTTTGAAAAATCCCTAAGACCATATGCAGACCATACATATACTCATCCCATCCAGACTTCTTGATTCTATCCAAACATTGCTAAACTCATTTGTAATGGCAAAACATCTAGGGAATGGAATGGAAGTTCCAAGGGTGGAATGGAAGTTCCAAGCCTACATACATGCACTCAGCTCTTTACACGACTGGGCATCTAACAATGGTTGGACAAAGAGGATTCTGTGATAGATCCGTAGAAGATACTTTTTATTATAAAATGTCTTCAATGATATTAAATGCTGTATAATTTGTCAACAACTAAAATCAGGTATTATCCATGTTTATTACATTCCACGTATCGACATCAAATTATTGTTTCTCTCTCTCTGTTAATAGTCAACTGAATAAACAAAATGAAGATATTACCATTGTTGTAATTGTTTGAAAAATAAAATAAATTTAGAAATGGAAAAAATAATAATCTACGTGACACTTAACAAAAAGGATAGATCCAGATAAACAATGTATTAAGAAATGAGAAATCTGGCCAAACAAAATTTTAGCTGGAATAGTTAAAAATATGAAAGCAAAGTTCCAAGGGACCATTTTATGTATTAATGTTCATTATTATACTTAAATTTTGATGGTACATATCGATAAATAAAATGATAACATCCTAGACTTCGAGTAAAAGAAATCTGTCTGTAGTCTACATATCGTGCCTCTTTACATGATTGCCACCATCTTTTTCTATAAAATCACAAAGCACTAAAATGTCTTTCTCAACCATTAATCACTACAGTTGGCTTCCGAACTCCAAATTCTAACGTTTATCGACAGTCCTGTTGCAACTGTTGATGATTTTTCATCTCCAGTTAAAATTTGTAAGTAGTGCTTGGTTTCCATGGTAAACATAAAAAAAATAAACACCTTAAGGTATGCCGTCACTGTCTCCTATTATTACTCTCTATTATTCATTATACATATTACTCACTATTCCTAATTCAGCTAGGGTTGGACATATGTAAAGTTTTCAGTACACAGCTGTGACGTTTTAGGTCAGCTGTACGCACACGAGTGACAAAAAACAACAATGGATCCATTACGCATTCGTACAAGCTATCAATAAAATTATATATTGTTGAAGAGTCCAAAGAAATTTTTTCCCCCAAAGGTTTTTTTTTTTAATTAAAGTTCAATACAAATTCTCCTCTCCTACCATGTCTTTCAAAAATAAAATATAAAAAACATCACAAGGGGTTAAACAAACAGAATTGTTTGAATTACATTTTACACAATGAACTTAAAAACGCGCCTTCTTCTTGTCTTAAAACAATGCACTCACAACGTTGTTGCCCAGTCGGTGGAAGTGTGAGTAACATACAGACATTAAATGCAACCGAAGATCATGTAAAACTGGTGTAAAAATAGAGTGACAATTGCTTTCCGGGTGTTGGAGAAGTTTTTGCGTAATGACGCAATTTTTACAAGCATGGAAACAAGCCTATAGTTAGTAATTAGAATATAGAGTTAAAACAATTTAAAAAAAAATTTGTTTTGGAATTTGTTTCCATATATATCAAGGGACATTCTTTTGGGCTTTAAATTATTTTTGATATTGTTAATTTTTTATTAGAAAATCTGCTGAGAAAGTGAGCTGTGCATGCTCCCACCCCCAGGACTGTCTAACCCATTAATTTACTTGTTTGCTTCAAATATTTAATGCTTCTAATCCCCAAGAGATGTCAACCAAATCTTAGCAGACTTTTTTCTTTTTATCACTGCCGAGGCATATTAATCTACTAAAGGCTAGATTTCTTTCTTGTTTATTTTATAACTTCTATGTATTGAAAGTGTAGCAATAATTCCGGAGACGGTCGGATATGGTTTCTTGCTGCAGCAGGTAAGCTCGAGCTTCAGATTAGAAGATTCTTTTACTAGGTTCTAAAGGAACATTTTAACAAGTTGAATGTAATTTAAAGTAGGGTCTTATTAATATTAATCAAAAGACCGTAAAAAAAAAATATATATCCCTGTGCTGGGATATGCTTTGAAATCAGCGATTTCTAAAACGTTTAATATCATATTTTCACTTGTAAAACATTTTTCATTTGTGTTGACATAATATTTCCCATCATGCAATTGCCATCATCTTCTCGATTGGTTCATCATTATATACCTTTTTTTAAATGCAGAATTCAATGTGACCTTCAATGTGATCTGGGGTTAAATTAATATGAAGTGTTTTTGTGCTCTTACTATAATAAAAGTCCCCTGTTTTATGAAAATGTTACATTAAATAGATACACTCATGCTTTTATAACTCAACAATTCTCCACTGCCTAGTTTTGACAAACCATCACCATCTGGTTAACGGCAGTGATTAGTTTGCCTTTAGGGATTTCATAGTATACAGTGTGGCAAATACGGTAAATATGGTGAATGTGGTAGTTTCCAGAAATTACTAGTAAATAAGTACCGTATTTTTCCATGTATAAGACAATGTTTTTTTCTAAAATGGGGGTCGTCTTAAACACGGAATGTCAATGCAGGAGTTAAAAGAAAAAACACTTGTGCACGGGGCCTCAGTTAAGATGGCGCCTGCCGCATTTCAGTGAGCCATGGCCCACACACATACCTGGCCTCACTCCCGCCGATCCATTTCTGAGTGATGTGACAAGGGGGAAGAGGTCCCTATATGCATGGGTGCTGCAGCAGACATCAGTCACTTACCACCAGGAGTTCCAGAGACATGCCACACCATAAAAGGAGCAGCCATATTAAGGTTTGCTCTGTCTCAGGTAGGTCTTGCTTTCTGATTTATATTTATGGGAGAGCTAATGGGGATCTGGCAGCAGAGGGAATACTACTGTGGCGTCCCAGCATGGCCTCACATCACCTGCTGTATTGTGGGAGTTGTAGTCTCCCAGCATGCATGATTAACTTTACAGAGTGCCGTAGTACAGAGGAAGCATGAGAATCATAATGGTGTTGTTCTCCTCAGAAGTCACCTCTAAAATATAAAAGTTGTAATATTTGATGTTTAAATATGGATTTCTTAATTTTCGGCTCAAAGAATAAACATCCAAACAAGTAGGGTGTTATAACAAAAAGTCTCCTCAAAATAGGAGATTATACCACCTTAAAGGGACACCGTAGACCCTGTATCTGCTTCATCTCATTAAACTGGTTATAGTGTCTGGAGTCCCCTGGTACCACCATTTCTTTTAATATTAAACAGTTTTTAATGTTTTAAGGTTTTAATGCTAAACAAGAGTCCTCGGCAGTCCATCCCCTCTGTGCTGCTTTGGCTAATAAGGAAGTATTACCCTGAGCAGCAATGGGCAGCAATGGGCAGCTGTGATTGGCTGAGAGTGTCAGCTGACTGCTATTAGCCTGTCAGAGCTCCAACTGACGGTATGAATGGGTATGACAACAAGGAAGTGTGTAATCTCTGCCTTAGCTACATGTACAGAAGGGGCCGGATTGTGGGTGGCCAGGGACTCTTATTTTGTGGCATACTGCACAAACATGGTGCAACACTGAATGGAGGGACAATGCCAGGGCACTCCAGGCACTGTAACCAATTCAAAGAGATGAAATTTTTATAGTGACTACAGTGTCCCTTTAATAGATAAACCAGTAGAAAATCCAGATATCTCAAAAGGAAACCAGATCAACGTAGGGTAATATAGTTTAAAAAAAAGTGTCAGCCTGCAGTCTACAGATTACACTCACGAGAGGTAAAATGAATTCAAGCCCATCATGTAAAATCCAACAGGAAAGCGGTGTCCAATTCTGAGGAAACGTGTATCTTTATAACTTGCAATGGAAACAAAAGGCAAAAGATAGTGCAGATGGGTAAAAATACAAAACGCGGTTTATTTAGATTGCACTTACAGAAAAGAAGTAAAAATTCAGCATGTCTCTGCATATAGCAGATCTATGTGAAGTAAAGCTGATCAGAAACAATTGGAAACATACGAATGGAGTCTCAGGACAAACAAGCCCAAAAAGTTTCTTGAGGTAAATCCTACGCATTTCGCCTGTGAAGACTTCTTCAGGGATATACTTCCCTCGTCCCTGGTATCAGTTTAAATAGCAGTGTTAATCCTCCAATGGGTATCAGCTGTATTTCCGGATCGGCGATGCATTCCAAGCTGGAACTCTTCTGCTTCCGGTTTCGGTCAATATCCATTTCCTGCACCCATACGTCATGCGTTCCACATAAAAAATAGGGGTTGTCTTATACATGGGGGCATCTTATACACGGAAAAATGTGGTAACTCATTAAAAACACGCACATTTGTTAACATTTTATTCAGTCTAGATTATACTTTTCCATTAAAAAAACTGAAGAAAGAACAAAAATAAAAAAAATATAAAAGACATTGAATCATTGAACTACCAGAACTGCTAGCAAATATACAGGTTTACTCAAAATAAAAGCTTCAAAGGCCCCTCCTTTCACCTGTCAACCCATTCTCAGCACAAAAATCGAAGCAGATGGCATTGCCTTCTATGCCAAGAAGTGATGACAAGGTAGAGCAGGAGAATGCTCCTACAAGTGGTTCTATGGCTCTCTGTCACAGCAACTACCATGCATTAAGGGAAGGGCTGGCAGCCTTAGGCCTGGGGGGAAAATCCAGTCAAGTGGCCCATTGCACCACCAAATCAGCTCACCATGCATGCCCACCTTTTCCTGGTTTTATAACGGATATTGATGTTATTCTAATCAGTAGCTTTTTGCCATACCAATATGTTTCAGAAGCTGGTTCCTGCTGGGAGACCTGAAGAACTAGGATAGGTTTTAACCCATTAAGTTAATAGAGCGCCCTGGAGCCTACTGGCACTATGACAACTTCATTTAGATGAAATTATTATTTATTCTTATTTTTATATTTTCTGGACATACTGCATCATTATCCTCTCCTTCTTTCCACATACGGACCGCATCTGATATCCCAACAAGAACATTTTCCTTGAACAAGTTTGTGATTGCTCCTCTGGAAAGTATATACCATCATCTTTTATTGTATTCTCTATCTTGGACATATATTCAATAATTTAGATTTTATTTTTTATTATTCTTTTTATCTCATTTTATATGTATTTGTATTTTAGGTCTCTTGTTCTATCCAATTTTTAAGTGTATCTATCTATTGTATAATATTTAAGGCATCTTATGTTGGTTATAATATTCTCACCAGTGTCTTTCTAGTGTGGTGCTAATCCTCTACACTTTTTAATATTTTGTACTTGCCTCACTACTATAGGGATAGAGGGACTCCCTTCTATTTGGAGGAAAGTTGCCTTAATTTCACTTCCCAGTTTGTTCTATCAGTGCTGACCCTCTACTACTGTTTCTAAATTATTATGGTAAACAGTGTTAAAAATAACCAATATGTCTAGATCTCACATAATCAAAAAAGTGAATGCATTGATATTTTTTTTTTTTTACCTGGGATGATGAGAGGGTCCAAAGTCTACCTGTCAGGTACCAAAGCCTCAGCCCAGTGTCCAGGATGAAGTGGAGAGATCGCTTGTCTTACACGTTGTCCTTCCTGCTCCAATCTTTCTGCCTTCTTCTGACACTGTCTTCTCCTCCTTGACTCCTGCTCTCCCCTCTTTTCCTTCTGCTCTTCCCTCCTTTCCTTTTTCTTTCCTTCTGCTTTCCCATCTTTGCTCTCCTTGAGCTTCCCCCCTTACCCTTTGCTTTCCCTTTCTTTCCCTTTGCTCTCCTTCTGCTTTCCCCTCCTTTCCTTTTGCTCTGCTTTCCCCTCCTTTCCTTTTGCTCTGCTTTCCCCTTCTTTCCTTTTGCTCTCCCCTTCTTTCTCTTTTTCTCTCTTCTGCTCTGCTCTTTTCCGTTTGCTGTCCTTCTGCTCTGCTCTCCTCCTTTTGCTCTCCTCTCCTTTTGCTCTGCTCTCCTCCTTTTGCTCTCCTTTCCTTCTCCTCCCCTCCTTTCCTTCTGCTCTGCTCTCCTTTTCTTCAGCTAGTCTCCTTCTCTCTTTTTCTTCTTTTCTCCTTCTACTGGGCACAACAGGCAGGAGAATTCAGGGAGGGGTTGCGTTGCGGCGTGATGCAATCGGCGTCACAGTATGGCAATCGGCACTATCTGCATAGCAACAAGACATGGATTGGCCAATTGCCTGAAGGTTTAGCGTGCAGAAGGAGGGGACGGCAGCATGGATGGAACCCCTGTGAGGGGTTTCATCTTGTATTAGTGGCGCCATGACAGCAACATGAAAGGCTTAAATTATATTTTTGTACTGGGAAAGACTGCCAGCAGTAAGTTAATATTGGTGAAGCACTGCAGCTCTCTGATTAAATAGTTTAGGCGGCTGCGAGGTCCCTTTAAATGCAAGGCCTTGGGCGGCCACCTAAATCGCCTAATTTGAGAGCCACCTCTGGCCAAGAGATCCTGTCTCTGCCTCCATGGCAGGCAAGCAGGCAGAGACAGCGCCCGTTTTTAACATGATTTAGGCAGGGGCGGATCCAGAACCTAATCTCAGTAAGGGCACTGTAAGATTATTTAAAGGAACAATCCAGGCACAATAACCACTACAGCTCTATGTAGTGGTTATGGTGCCTGTAGTGCCATGGTGCCCTTCCAGAATAAGTAGTCAAACCGTTTTACAACAATTTTACAGCTTACCTAGAGTCTGCCAGGATAGGGGCTCTAGTAGGATATAGGGGCAGTAGTGTCTGTGTGTGTGTGTGTGTGTGTGTGTATGTGTGTGTGTAAGGAGTGATGTGTGTGTGTGAGGGGTGCAGAGTGTGTGAGGGATACAGTGTGTGAGGGGTACAGTCTGTGTGTGTGAGGAATGCAGTGTGTGGGGGGTACAGTATGAGTGTGTGTGTGGTACAGTGTGTGTGTGTGGGGTGCTTTGTGTGTTTGGGGTGCAATGTGTGTGGGGGGTACAGTGTGTGTGGGCTACTGTGTTTGATAGGGGTACAGTGTGTGGGGTGGGAAATATGTGGGGGCAGTGTGTGAATGTGAAAGTTTTTGTGTGGGGGGTTAGGGGAAGATTAAAAAATAAATATATGTGTTTGTTTGTTTTTTAAATTAAAATGAATAATCTTTAGATCCCCTCTCCCTTTTTACCTTTACTGATGGAGGGGGGATCTTTTTGAATCCCTGGTGGTCCTCATGGAGAATCACTGGTGGTTCTGGTGGGGAGTGAACTCTAGCCTGCAGCTCAGGCTAGAGTTCACTCTCGCAAAATTCGGAGCGTTGTCGTGGTAACCACGGCAATGCTCCATGCTTGCGAGAGAAGGACCCGGCGGAGCTGCAGGCAGGCGGAGCTCCCGGGTCCTCTCGCCCTCCCCTTCCAGATGTCAGCAATGTGACTGTGGGCCGCAGGCAGGGCGGGACTGGCCCACCGGGATACCGGGAAATTTCCCGGTGGGCCATTGGCACCTGCGGCCGGGCAGGCAGCTGGCTCACCTGCGGCCGCAGAGGGAGCTCTGATGGTGGCCGCATGGGGGAGCTGGCTTTTCTGGCGGCCGCAGAGGGAGCTCCTTTGGTGGCCGCAGGGGGAGCTGGCTGTTCTATCTCTGCTCCCCCGCCCTCACACGCTAGAAAGAGACCGGGGCCGGAATATGACCGAGACAGAACAGCCAGCTCCCGCTGCGGCCGCCAAAGGAGCTCCCTCTGCGGCCGCCAGAACAGCCAGCTCCCCCATGCGGCCGCCATCAGAACTCCCCACAGGTAGAAATTGTGTGTGTCAGTGTGAGTGTATGTGTGTGTGTGTGTCTCTGTCTGTCATGGTGTCATGGTGTGTGTGTGTCTCTGTCTGTGTCATGGTGTGTGTGTGTGTGTGTGTGTGTGACTCTGTCATGGTGTGTGTCTGTCTGTCATGGTGTGTGTGTCTGTCTGTCATGGTGTGTGTGCCTGTCTATGTCACGATCTGTCTGTGTCATGGTGTGTGTGTGTGTGTGTGTTTGTTATGGTGTGTGTGTGTCTGTCTGTGTCAGGTAATGTGTGTCTGTCTGTGTCATGTAATGTGTGTCTGTCTGTGTCATCGTGTGTGTGTGTCTGTGTCACGGTCTCTCTGTGTCGTGGTGTGTGTGTGTCTATGTGTCATGGTGTGTGTGTCTGTCTGTGTCATGTGTGTGTGTGTGTGTTTGTGTCATGGTCTGTCTGTGTTATGGTGTGTGTGTGTCAGTGTGTGTGTGTCTTTTTTAAGGTGTGTGTCTGTTATGGTGTGTGTGTGTTTGCCATGGTATGTGTGTGTCTCTGTCATGGTGTGTGTGTGTGTCTGTCTGTCATGGTGTGTCTGTGTTTCTGTCTGTGTCACGGTGTGTATGTGTTTCTGTCTGTGTCACGGTGTGTGTGTGTTTGTTTCTGTCTGTGTCACGGTGTGTGTCTGTGTCATGGTGTGTGTCTGTCATGGTATGTGTGTGTGTATGTATGTTTTTACTCACCTTTTTTTTCCCCCATGTCGTGCTGGTCTCCCCTCGACTGGCCCTGCCTCTATGGCTGAGGTCATCAAGCTTGATGATCTCAGCCAATCCGCACTGACACAGGAAGCAACTCTAGTGACCGTCTGAGTGTCTGTCACTAGGAAGCAATGTAAACAGTGCCTTTTCTCTAAAAAGTCAGTGTTTACATTGAAAAGCCTGCAGGGACAGGCTATAGACACCAGAGCCACTACATTAAGCTGTGTGTGTGCGTGCCTGCTAGTGAGTGGGCTTGCTTGTGTGTGTGTGTGTGTGTGTGTGTGTGTGTGTGTGCCTACTACCGAGTGAGCTTGTGTTTTTATCTCAATGACCTTATGTATATCAGTGAGATTGTTTGTCTATGAGGCTGTGTATCAATCGGCTTGTGTCAGTGAGATTGTCTGTGTCTGCATGTGAGTATGCTTACTGTACAATTAAGAATTTTACTCTGAAAGGACCAATATTTTATATAGGAAAAAGCAATATGTATATATATATATGTATGTATATATCAATCATCTGGGGTGGCAAGACATGGCTTTACATATTACATACGACAATATACGGCGCAATAACTTATGGGGCTGGCATAGATTTTTTTTCCAGGGCTGCTTTGGAATCCCGAGTCCGGCCCTGGCCGCAAGGGAGATTTCCCAGCCCAGCCTGCACCTGATTGCATGCACTGTAGTTGCTGTGATTATTCCTCTGGCAAGTAAACAAGCATGTTGGCTAAACTAGCAACTTGGCATCATGGGAGAAGGGTACATTTTGTGGATAAATGTATCCTGTTGCTCAAGTTATCCCACCCCAAATCCCCTTTAACATATTAGCCACACGTGAGCCGGTTCGTGGGTAGAATTAAGTTGTTTTCCGTCTCGTCATTTATATTCACCCCTTCAAAGTAAAATGTTATTGATATTTTGTATTGTCTTAAACGCAGATCAATATCATCAATATGGGCGTGTTGTGCTTGAGGGATTTTAGTATTTTTTTTACACCCATAATTTAGTATTTTATTACTGAGATCTATCCTACAGAGTGGTAACGTGTAGTAAACAAATGTATGAGCCTCACTAACTATTAAGCCGCAATGATCCCCAATACAAATGCATTCTGCAAAACACGGCTATATTGTGATGTTCTTTACACACACTATTGCGTTTAACAGAGGAGCAAAATGGAACGAAGGCATTTTCAAACTGAAGTTCCTTAAGGCACAACCCCTGTGCAAGCCACACCCACTGCGTCAAACGGTATCCCTCAAAGTTGTGCCTGCAGAAACCATACATAAAAGATTAAAACAGTATCAAAAGAACACACACAAAAATTTAACTCATAAATCAAGGAACAGGTCACCTTACATATCATCTTAACATCTCATTAACATCTCCCGTTGCCTGCTGTGTGAATGGTTAGTACCGAGCATGATCGAACTGGTCCAAGTTGGGAGATTATAAGATTGAACATTTAACAGTACTGATAAAAGGACTATTTTCCATAATTCCCTTCTGAGAATCCTCTACATTTTTTTATCTTCGATATTCCCATTAGGGAATTAATATAGCTAATATATAATCTTATTGTGAATTATAACCAATTCTCTGTATAGAATGTCCCCTCCAAGCATAGAAAGGTAGTATGATATCATTCAGATAGACTATTTATTGACAAACACAAAGAACTATTGGCCACTGGCTAAAAAGAAGGAAAATGAATCGAACTTAGTGACTGTTAGTTGTAACCCCTTAGTTATCCCTCCGTTTCAGTATGACTGGTATGTATGGAGAATGATTGAACTAGGACAAAGCTTTTTATCTCCTATGGTCTGAACTTCTACATTATTCTTTCATCTTAACTTAACTTAAATGCAATTCCCTTTATTGACCCAGTATATTTAGGGTATAACATCTGTTTAATTAATGGAATTTCTGTATAAAGAATGTTTTGTATGTAAGTGTACGAAATATGAAAACTTTTGTAAAAATAAAGAAATATTAAAAAATAAAAAAAACATCTAATTTATTAAGTACACCCCTTAAAAGAAAAACACAAAACAATCTAATTATAAATCTTTGTGAATTCTATTAAATGAGCTATTAAACTGTGCCTTTAGGGGGTGATGCGAGAAATGTTAGCATTTTTATTTTTCCTAAATAAAATAATATAGACTGCAAAATGTTCCTAAGCATAAAACTATACAAAAATAACTCGTGCACATTCCTTAAAACATCTATTTAAATGATAATTTAAACAATCAGTCATTCTTCATAAAGCAAGTTGCCGTCACTGAATTTGTTGCAATCTGGTGGAAACCTAATAGGATTTTTTTATTCTTCAAAAAAAAAAAAAGAATTAAAGGTAACAATATGTCAGATGTTTTGTCCACAACGTAAATAAATAATTGGGGAGAGCTATTTCGTGCCGCCCACTCCCTGAATTGACGTGTTATCCGCTAACCTGTTATTTGATAGAAACTGCATGTTTCATTCGTGAAATTCAATATGAGTTTTTGACACAAACGCATTATTTACAGATAGTGTCCGTACTCGATGCTGGGAATCTGCCACTGTGGGTGTTTATGTGAATTGAATTTAGAAGATGACAGAAGCTTTCAATTTCTCTTAATTGTGCCTGAATCTGATCTCTTGACCCAGAGGTGAAAAGGGTTTGTTTGCTCCTGTTTCTGCTTTCACGTGACTTGACTTGCTAATGCACCAACAATATTTCTTACCTCCTTAAATCCTCTGCTGCGGAAATATCACTGCAGCCTTGCTCGTACAATGCAAACAGGTTTTGGGGTTAGAGGAACAGAACGCCTCTCATTAATATCTGTAACCTGAAAGCGTTGAATAAATTAAAGGGTGGTTAGGAAACGAAGTCTCTCTGAAAGAGGCACGTCTTGATTTTTGTGTACTGAGACACATCTGCTATCAATATGTCATATACCCTTGTTTATGTCAAAATTCCAGAATTCTTCGATCTGTAGGTTCTACAACCCACTTGGGCTATTGCAACATCAATATTGGTAATAGGAGACTGCTCTGCGAAATACTATTTCGCAGTTGAATGGGATGGATAATTTCAAAAGTAGACATCTTTAAAGGCAGCCATCTTTCACTCAGAATATCAAAAATTTTAATGGTGTTTTATTTTCTTGGTGATAGATTTAATGCGGGAAACTTGAGAATTATGAATTCTGTTGTTTTAAAATAGAACTTGGCTGCTGTGTGAATTTTGTTAAGAATACTGATGTATAATGTTATTCTCCTTAATTCAATGGGGTTGTCAGGTGACATGGCATGTTGAAACTGGTTGGGCTTATGTCAGACAGAAACTATCTAGATTTAAAAGCAAAGACTGTGTATGATTGATAGATGGATGAGTGTATGGATGGTTGGATGAATAAAGAGGTGTATGCAGGGCTTGAGTCCTGTAGGAATGTGTGGGAATGGTGTTCCTGTACTTTTTCCACAACAGGAACGCCATTCCCGTTAGTAGTCCTGTAGGACCTGCAGGGCCGGCGCTACTATAAGACGGCACAGATGGCCTTAGGGCGCTCCGGCCCAGGGGGTCGCAAATGGCCAGTTGACCATCAGGAGAGAAGTGCACAGCACTCATCTTCTGATGTTCATTTCCTGTGGCATGGCAGAGCGCCGGTACCTCCGCTGCCGGCGCAGGAGGAGAGGGAGCGCAAGGGAGTTCCGACCCAGATCCGCATTCTCTGTATAGCTCCCTCGCATGCCCTGTAGATGTCCTGGGAGCCGGAATGTGATGTCATATTCTGACTCCCAGGCATCACTGCGGGTTGCGCAAGGAAGCTATACAGTAAATGCGAATCTGGGTCGGAGCTCCCTCAGAGGAGCACTGCGGCAGCCCACTGGACCCCAGGCTGTGGATCCACTCCAGTTCTCCAGTAGGTAGGAAGACTGGGTCGATTGAAATAAGTGTGTGTGTGTGTTTCTTTTCCACAATACTGTCCCTCCCTCCCACCATTGCCCCAGTCCCCCACACTGCTGCCCTGCTGCCCTGCTCCCTCAATACTGTTACCATGCTCCAGTTCCCCATAATACTGCCCTGTCCCTTGAAACTGTGCCGATCCCCCCTCCAAAGCCCCAGTCCCCCACAAAGCTGCCCTACCCCCGACAATTCCACCCCTGTCCCCATACTGTTCCTATCCCCCCAACATAACCCCGCACCCCACAATACTGTCCCTATCCCCCCTCCCACCATAACCCCAGACCCCTACAATACTGTCCCTATCCCCCCTCCCACCATAGCCCCTTTCCCCACAATACTGTCCATGCACCCAATACAGTTACCTTCCCCCCACAATAGCCCCACTCCCCCATAATGCTGCCCTGCCCCTCAAAACTGTTCCGATCCCCTCACCATAGCCCAAGTCCCCCTCAATGCTGCACTACCCCCCACAATACTGCCCCTGCCCCCTATACTTTTCCTATCCCCCTCAACATAGCCCCAGTACACCACAATACTGCCCTGCGCTCAAACTAAAGCTCCAACCCCAAAATACTGTTCCGATACCCCCACCATAGCTCCAGATTACATAATACTGTTCCTATCCCCTCACTAATGCCCCTGTCCCACAAATACTGCCCGTATCCCACCACACTAGAGCCCCATTTCCCGCAATACTGTTCCTATCGCTACCACTAATGCCCCAATCCCCTATAATACTGCCCCTATCCCCCCCACTAAAGAATCAATCCCCTACAATATGGGCCCTGTCTCCATACCAAAGAATCAATCTGTGACAATACGGCCCCTGCCCCATCACCATAAAAAAAATCCCCCACAATACTGCCCCTAGTCCCCCCCTTGCTAAAGTCCCTATCCCCCCCACAATACTGCCTGTATTCCCCAATACTACTACTAAAGCCCCTGTCTCACACACACAGTACTACCCCAATCTGCCTACTAAAGCCCAATATTACAGCGCTACAGAATTTGTTGGCACTATATATAATAATAATAATAATAATAATAAAGTCCCTATCCCACACAATTCTGCCCCTATCCCCCACACAAAAGCACAGTGACACAGAAAGGGGCTGGTGGGCAAGTAAGAGACACAGGGGTGATGTAAGGGGAGGTGTAAGACACCAAAGAGGGGTATAATATACTAAAGGGGGTGTAACACACACAGGGATAACATATTCAAGAGGGGATATGTAACACTAAAGGGAATAAGAAATTCAAAAGAGGGGTTATGAGGCACACAGGTGAAGATACATTTTTTTGCGGACAGGGACGGGGGTGGCGGCAAAATGCATATTTGCCTGTGTAGCCCAAAATCATTGCAGACGCAAGAAGAGCTGTGCGGCTGCAAATGGAGCTAGGCAGCCGCCAGCCGACACAGCATTCAGTACGGTACTGACTTAGGCTAGTGGGCCGTGCGAACAGTCCTGGGCACTGTATATGTCATGGCATCTCAGGATGCTCAGGCTGGGATACCATGGCGAAAAACAAGGGGAGGGAAGGGGAGGAACTGGGAGACAGGACACTGACATGAAGACAGGAGACTGGCTGGGAGAGAGTTCTATATTTCTTCTGTATTCTATAAATATGTTCTATATTTATTCGTTTATTGCATGTGAATTTTGGAGATGTGTTCGTAAACTGGCACATCTAGAGCAGGGGTAGGCAACCTACGGCACTAGTGCCATGTACGGCACTCGAGGTGTCTTTGAACGGCACTCAAGGCTGCTAGAGCCAAACGCACTCTAGCCTATCAGGAGTCCCAGTAAAACTTCAGATATCTGCTAATATGAAGAGGTGGTGAAGAACAAACCTCAATTTATGCATTGCAGCACATAGAGGAAGTGATCTCAGATCAGTTCCTCCCAGCACTTGTGAATGGGAATCCACACTGTAGTAGAGCAGCTCTCGACAGCTATTGCAGCTCCTGTCCTTGACCTGCACCTGGCCAGCCTGGTCCCCACTGGAACCCAGGGAAGCCACCCACACTGCTAGATATACACAGACCTGCAGAATAAGCCTCCCCTCCTACAAATAATATGAAAAGCCCCCACACACACACAACACAAAATCCCCACAAACGCAACACCACTAACAATATACATACATGCACACAATCCCACATGCAGCCTCTCACATGCAATACCACAAACAGGCCCCACACACTACCAAACACACAATGTGACATCCATCCACACACAATTCTACAAGCAGCCCCCATACACAGCCCACATTCATACGTATCATACACAATACCACAAACTACTAATGAACATATACAATATAATAGCTCATATACGCACAAATACAACGATGCAAAGCAATTACAGTAAAAATAACACAAGCAGAATACGCCAGCATACACACCTCAATTTAAAAAAATAGGATTGGCACACTACGGGACATCACAATCCTATATCGGCACAGTGCTGCTAAAAGGTTGCCTACCCCTGGCCTAGAGCATTCTGTGGTTTTTACCTACTCAAGTTGGGACGTTCTCCTATCCAGAAGCAGTTATAACTTTTCCTACCTTGCCAGGAATCCGAAACCCAAGTAAGGTGGAAGGAAGAATACTGAATTTACTGCTGGGAACATCTTGGAGCCCAATATTGGAGGTCTTTTGGACCTATACACGTGCCTTTCTGGCCACTTTTAGTGGCAGAGTGTTTGTGAGTGCAATATTATCCTCTTTTTATATTGTTAGTTTGTACATTTTACACTATGTTATGTCTTTTATGTTCTTCTAAGTGATTAAAGCTGGAAAATATCTACTCCATATTGGGATTATTGTAACACCTGCATTAACCGGGGGATTTAATATCTGTGTATGTATTGCCATTTATTTGGTGATCATAACACGCTTCTGTGTAGCACAGCACGCCAATTTTGCTTGTTTCTTTTATATTGTTTAAAGGACCACTCTAGGCACCCAGACCACTTCAGCTTAATGAGGTGGTCTGGGTGCCAGGTCCAGCTATGGTTAACCCATTTTTTTATAAACATAGCAGTTTCAGAGAATGGGTTAATCCAGCCCTCAACTCCTCTAGTGGATCTCTCATTGACAGCCGCTAGAAAATCACAGTGAGAACACGCAAGCGTCCATAGGAAAGCATTGTAAATGCTTTCCTATGAGACCGGCTGAATGCACGCGCAGCTCTTGCCGCGTGTGCGCATTCAGCCGAATGGGAGTAGAGGAGGAGGCGAGCTCCCCGCCCGGCACTGGAGAAAGGTACGTTTTTACCTCTTTCCTCTCCCCAGAGCCAGGCGGGAGGGGGACCCTGAGGGTGGGGGCACCCTCAGGGCACTATAGTGCCAGGAAAACGAGTATGTTTTCCTGGCACTATAGTGGTGCTTTAAAGAGGAACTGTGACTATTTGCACCATTAAATGCAACATTGAAATCACCTATAACTTGTGTTCACTTTTTTAATGATGCTCCATTGACTTTAAAATTAATGCGCAATAGTTCTCCCCCGCCGGCAGATGTCAGAGGGGGAAGAGCGTGGGCAGAGGGACATCGGCGCTGTATTCAGGTAAGTCACTGAAGGGGTTTTAACCCCTTTAGCAACATGGGATCGGAGGTGGGAGGGAGAGGGGCTCTGCAGGAACCTGCAGTGCCAGGAAAATGGATATGCTTTCCTGGCACTGGAGGGTCCCTTTAATGTTATTTTTCAAACCTCACAAATACAAATATATTTACTGAATATAGGAATCAGTAAACATATTATTACAAATTCTGGTTAGTGACAGTCCCCCTTTTTTTCTTTTCTTTTTTTATCATTTTTTTTTATCTTTGTGCCAAAATCTAGCCACAATGGGCAGAGGCAGGGCCGCCATCAGGCCATGACAACCATGACGGTTGTCATGGGCCGGGCGATCCTGGGGGCTCGGACTGCTCAGGGGGTCTCGGGCCCCACATTAGCTATGTGCCCATATATATATAGCGATTAACACTATTTATGTGCACTGCGGGCCCCCCACTACCTGAATTCTGCAGGGCTTACATAGATGTGAATAAATTTGTCAGAAATGCGACTCTAAAACGCTTTTTCATCAACAAAAATAACTCTGATCATATAAATACAACGAAATATAAAAGCAGTGAACTAAAGAATAAATCCACCTTCTATCCTGCACACTTCAAATCTAGCGCTCTAGATATATTTGAAAAAAAAGTAAGTAAGGATTTAAAATATTTAGACACTAAAAATACAAGAGGTACACAAAATATGAATAGGAAAGAAATGAAAATACTAAAAGAGCTGTACAATGATACTTCAATAGTAATTAAACCAGCTGATAAGGGCGGAGGCCTCGTCATCCAATCCAAAGAGAAATACGAAACAGAAGCTTACAGACAGCTTAATGATGAGATGACTGTGGCGAAACCAACCTCGCCACTGTGAACTGGAGAAGCCTGGTTGCTCGCCTGCTCCCTTTGGACTATGGCCCTGCAGGTTAAACCGTTTATTTCCCCTGCAGAAAGGCTTATTTGTGTGATCTGAGTGCCATTCATCTAATAATGTGCACTCAGATCCCAACTATCTGGGGATATGTGAAATGTCTGTGTGTTATGTGTAAAGGTGACTTTATGTATTTTAAAGTGTTTTGTGTCTTTTTGCAACCATGTGCTTAATGGAGTCTTGTGTCTGTCCTGGGAGATAATTGAATTACTTATCTCCAGGATAGAAGACTCTGAAACTGGTTTGGGCCAGAAAGCCATGCTTCATTTAGTCACAAAGGACTTTTTACTAACTTTTGAACCCCTTGTCTGATTTGTGCCATTTTGAATATGTTGTTCCCCTGAATGGATTGATTGTGAATATGTAATTTTATGTGAATGTGATGTATGGTTTTGGAGTTATGAAAGTTGGGTAGAAAGTATGTTTTAACTGTATGTATAATTGAGTTTCCTCTCAGGATAAGGGGAGGGAATATGTGGGATGTAACTGTGATGTGATTGGTTGTTTTATACCTCCCTGTGGGCGGTCCTGTATTTACAAGACTGTAATAAAAACCAGGCTGGGTGTGCCAGCACCTGAGTTCCTGTTTTAACCCTCAAAGTGAAGTGTCGTCTCATTATTGGGGGAAGGATTTATTGTATGCTGTTCCAGTTTGACTGCTAGGAGAGTAAACCTATTCGTATGGTTCCTATTCAGCTGTCTACAGCATTCATATGCTTGGGAGGATTCATATGCTTCTCCGGTTCGGTGGTTGTGGTGTCTGCTGCAGTGCTTGGAGTCCTCAGGAAGCGCTAGGAGCATCTTTTAACGGAGGTACCCAGTCGGGGTGCCAGGCGATCCGTTACATTGGTGGCAAGCGGTGGGATGGCGTCCTAGTGCGAGGTAAAGCAGCTCAGAGACACAGTTCGTGGAGTTACAAATTAAGGGCAACGCTAGCACACGTACAGCGCCCCTGGGAGCAGAGGTATCCAGCGACTTGGAGCAGACAAGTATGGAAGGCTCTGGCGATGATTGGATGGCCGAGGTGAGGCAGCGAGTGGCCCAGTATGGGGATGATTTACCCATGGAGGTACGCCGGGTGATCTGGAACCAGGTCGCGGCCGAGCGAAACACAAGGCTGGCCCGAGAATTCCGGCTGGCGAAAGAGAGAGAGTATGCTCAGCGGAAGGAGTGTTACAGCAGCCGAGTAGAGGCTGCATCCGAGGAGGCTAGCTGTCTCCCCCTGAGGCGGCCGCAGGAACCCGAAGTAGGGGTCCTCATAGACTGGTCCTGTGAGGAACCACAACAGGCAGGTGGAGATGGGACCAGCCCAGATCCCCAGCAGCAGCCGGAGTTGCCAGGTGCGGAAGCAGGTGGTCCTTACTCACAAATGTTGAGGGACCTCACAGACTGGTCCTGGGAAGACCCACAGATGGCAGGTGGAGATGGGACGGCGGTCTCTCTACCGGCCCTACAGGGATGCTGGGCGGTCGGCCCAAATCTCCAGCGGCAGTATGTATCCCAGGGAGCTGAAGGTGCAGTCCTTCCTCCCCAGCGGCAGTGTGTACCCCAGGGAGCTGAAGGTGCAGTCCTTCCTCCCCAGCGGCAGTGTGTACCCCAGGGAGCTGAAGGTGCAATCCTTCCTCCCCAGCGGCAGTGTGTATCCCAGGGAGCTGAAGGTGCAGTCCTTCCTCCCCAGCGGCAGTGTGTAACCCAGGGAGCTGAAGGTGCCGTCCTTCCTCCCCAGCGGCAGTGTGTACCCCAGGGAGCTGAAGGTGCCGTCCTTCCTCCCCAGCGGCAGTGTGCATCCCAGGAAGCTGAAGGTGCCGTCCTTCCTCCCCAGCAGCAGTGTGTACCCCAGGGAGCTGAAGGTGCCGTCCTTCCTCCCCAGCGGCAGTGTATATCCCAGGGAGCTGAAGGTGCAGTCCTTCCTCCCCAGCAGCAGTGTGTACCCCAGGGAGCTGAAGGTGCCGTCCTTCCTCGCCAGCGGCAGAGTGTCCTGCAGGGAGCAGAGACCGTCAGTCTCGCACCCCAACCACAGGACAAAATAATGAAAGGGGAGACAGCTGGTCCCCCTCTTCACCAGCAGAGAGAGTGTCAGGGAGAGGAGCCTGATACCCCCTCTCCCCAGCAGCAGTTTACAGTTCAGAGAGAGGAGCTTGTTACACCCTCTCTCCAGCGGCAGCCTAACCCAGCAAGGGGAGATGTTACACCCCCCAACAGTGCAGATGGGACTGTAGTCTCTGCACTTACAGCACAGGGGGTAGGGACAGTCGGTCCTGTTCCCCAGCCACAGAGCGGTGTATCCAGAGGGGAGACAGTCGGTCTCTCCCTCCCACAACCAGGCTCCCACCAGGCTACTTCCGTGGTAGCACTGGCATCAGGGCAGAGTACCGCTGGTCTCTGCCCACTCAGCAACCCACCAAGGCAGCCTAACAGTTGCCCACACAGTCGTGGTGAGGCACCTGGACATGGACAAAGTTCTCCTCTACCCAAGTGTAGTAACCAGTTATTGTGGGTGGGCTGTACTGCTGTTTCTGTTTTGTGGGTGGGTTGCTGGACTAACCAGGGCACTGACCGGCGGGAGGTCAGATACCCTGTTAGTCTAGTTGGTAAAGGGGAGAAGTGTGGCGAAACCAACCTCGCCACTGTGAACTGGAGAAGCCTGGTTGCTCGCCTGCTCCCTTTGGACTATGGCCCTGCAGGTTAAACCGTTTATTTCCCCTGCAGGAAGGCTTATTTGTGTGATCTGAGTGCCATTCATCTAATAATGTGCACTCAGATCCCAGCTATCTGGGGATATGTGAAATGTCTGTGTGTTATGTGTAAATGTGACTTTATGTATTTTTAAGTGTTTTGTGTCTTTTTGCAACCATGTGCTTAATGGAGTCTTGTGTCTGTCCTGGGAGATAATTGAATTACTTATCTCCAGGATAGAAGACTCTGAAACTGGTTTGGGCCAGAAAGCCATGCTTCATTTAGTCACAAATGACTTTTTACTAACTTTTGAACCCCTTGTCTGATTTGTACCATTTTTGAATATGTTGTTCCCCTGAATGGATTGATTGAGAATATGTAATTTTATGTGAATGTGATGTATGGTTTTGGAGTTATGAAAGTTGGGTAGAAAGTATGTTTTAACTGTATGTATAATTGAGTTTCCTCTCAGGATAAGGGGAGGGAATATGTAGGATGTAACTGTGATGTGATTGGTTGTTTTGTAACGCCCTGTGGGCTGTACTATGTTTGTGGATTGGGAATAAAAGAGACTGTATGTGACAGTACAGGGAGTTCCTGTTTTAACCCTCAAAGTGAAGTGTCGTCTCATTATTGGAAGGATTTATTGTATGCTGTTCCGGTTTGACTGCTAGGAGAGTAAACCTATTCGTATGGTTCCTATTCAACTGTCTACAGCATTCATATGCTTGAGAGCACTCATATGCTCCTACAATTCGGTGGTTGTGGTGTCTGCTGCAGTGCTTGGAGTCCTCTGGAAGCGCTAGGAGCATCCTTCAACGGAGGTACCCAGTCGGGGTGCCAGGCGATCCGTTACAGAATAGTTAAAGTTAAGCCAGGAATAAGGGGAGCAAGAGTTCAGGAAAAACAAGAGTCAATGTCAGGTCAAGGATGCTAGAAAGCAGTGTAGTTGTCAGGAATTTTATTTCGTTTATTACTGTCCCTTTAAGACGGCATGAAAGTACCCACCCCTTGGTTATTTAAACTCCAATCTCCAATACCTCAGTGCACAATTAATGTGTTAATCTGACTGATTGCATCAACTTCCTTCCTAACAGGGCCGGACTGGGGAAAAAATTAGGCCCGGGCATTTTTAATTACAGCGGCCCAATGAAAAGGGGGCGGGGCCAGATAGGGTGTGTTTTGTCATCCCCAATGACAAGCACGCCCCATCTCAAAGTGAGCATGTTGGTTCAATGGTCTTCCAGGACATGAGAAAAGGGCCCTGTATTTGATCTGCACAGCGCAAGCAAATTTAATAACATGCTTGCATTGTGTTTGCTTGAAACTTGTCTCAGGGGTTTCCATAAATGGAATACTCACTGTATCCCATTTATGGAGACACTATGTGTTTGCTTAAAGGATATCTAGTGTGTTCATAGGGGATCCTGAGTGTGTATGTCAGAAATGTAGTGTGTGTAAGTGGTGCAGCGTCTGTGTGTAGGGGATCTAGTGTGTGTTTGAAGGACTCCGGAGTGCGTATAGGAGATCTAGTGAGTGTGTGACTGGTGCAGTGTGTTTGGGGGGGTGCTGTGTGTGTGAGGGGTGTAGTGTGCATTTGTGAGGAGTATAGTGTGTGTGGGAGGGTGGTGTGTGTGGGGGGGGTGCAGTATGTGTGTGTGAGGGTGCTGTGTGTGAGGCCGCTGTGTGTTAGGGCACTGTGTGTTAGGGCACTGTGTGTTAGGGCACTGTGCGAGGGTTCTGTGTATTTGAGGGTGATGTGTGTGTGGGTGATGTGATGAGGTGCTGTGTGTGTGTTGGGGTGATGTGTGTGTGTGTGTGCTAGGTTGCTGTATGTGTTAGGGTGCTGTGTGTTTGTTAGGGTGCTGTGTGTGTGTTAGGGTGATGTGTCAGTTTTAGGGTGCTGGTGTTAGGGTGATGTGTGAGTGTTAGGGTGCTGTGTGAGTGCTAGGGTGCTGTGTGAGTGCTACGGTGCTGTGTGTGTTAGGGTGCTGTGTGTGTGTTAGGGTGCTGTGTGAGTGCTACGGTGCTGTGTGTGTGTGTTAGGGCGATGTGTCAATGTTAGGGTGTTGGTGTTAGGGTGCTGTGTGTGTGTTGGGGTGCTGTGTGTGTGTGTTAGGGTGCTGTGTCAATGTTAGGGTGCTGTGTGTGTGTTAGGGTGCTGTGTCAATGTTAGGGTGCTGGTGTTAGGTTGTTGTGTGAGTGTTAGGATGCTGTGTGTGTGTTAGGGTGATGTGTCAATGTTAGGGTGCCGGTGTTAGGGTGCTGTGTGAGTGTTAGGGTGCTGTGTGTGTGTTAGGGTGCTGGTGTTAGGGTGCTGTGTGTGTGTTAGGGTGCTGTGTCAATGTTAGGGTGCTGTGTGTGTGTTAGGGTGCTGGTGTTAGGGTGCTGTGAGTGTGTTAGGGTGCTGTGTGTGTTAGGGTGCTGGTGTTAGGGTGCTGTGTCAATGTTAGGGTGCTGGTGTTAGGGTGCTGTGTGAGTGTTAGGGTGCTGTGTGTGTGTAAGGGCGCTGTGTCAATGTTAGGGTGCTGGTGTTAGGGTGCTGTGTGTGTGTTAGGGTGCTGTGTCAATGTTAGGGTGCTGGTGTTAGGGTGCTGTATGTGTGTGTTAGGGTGCTGTGTATGTGTTAGGGTGATGGGTGAGGGTGATGTGTGTGTTTGCAAGGATTTTGTATTGGGGGAGGCAGGTAGGTATTTTACTAAAAATAATAATAATAAATACATAATAATAATAAATACATAATAATAAATAATATTAATAAATACATAATAATAAATACATAATAATAAATAATATTAATAAATACATAATAAATACATAATAATAAATAATAAATACATAATAATAAATACAAATACATTATATCCCCCCCTCTATTCTTACCTGTAGCCTGGAAGAGGGGGGGGGGGGTCATGCTGCTGCCAGCCATCCCTGGTGGTCCTCGTGGTAAGTGAACTCTAGCCCTTTGGGGCTAGAGTTCACTCTCGCGAGACCTGGCCGGATGCCATAGCAACGGTCCAGATCTCGCGGGAGAAACCCGGCGGAGCTGCAAGTTAGAGCTCCGCCGGGTCCTCTTTCCTGGCGGCTGTCTCCCTCCCTCTCTCCTCGCCGGCGGCCGCGTTTGAGCGCATGTGGGCCGGTGAGGGAGATCTTTGATCTCCCCACGGCCCTCCATGGAAATTCTACTTCATCTACTACACTTTTGATGTCATTAGTTTTCCATTATCTTTTCCACTTTTCCAAGCGTCTAAGAACCATATAATTTTTATCTTTCACTACTTCCACTGAAGTATCTACTATCCATTCTAATTCTAGGTTTTCTTATTCTACTTAAACTATGTGGTTATCCCTGATATCTAATACCCTTTCTATATCATTGATAGCTTTTACTACTTCCATTGGCAGGTTATTCTGGGTACCATTTCTTTATCATGTCAGCCAATGCTATTTCCACTGGAATTCAATAAATGTAATGGGTCAACCTCCAACATTTTGGATGTAGAGTACATCACCCTTGATGCTTTGTACGACCATTATGGGAGATGTAGTCCACAATATCTGGAGTGCTGAAGGTTGCCTACACCTGCTCTACACCTGCTTTTTCTATTTAAAGGGATACTCCAGATACTTAAAGCACTTTAGCTTGCTAAAGTGCTTTATGTGTGAAGAGTGCATCCTCTTTTTTTATTTTATAAAAAGTGCAGATTTCAATAGAAATTGGATTTTTTATAAATGAACATTGTTACACCCCCCTGGCTGTCAATCAGACAATTAGTCCTGTTACTTCCTGGTTTGGTTAGTTCAATGGAACTAGACTCAAGACGCATCAATTGCCCAGAGCAGCTGCTTTGCAAAGACTTTTAACTGAGCTGCATTGTGATTGGACAGCCACAGAAAGTCTGGGCTAGGTTAAAGGGGCACTATAATTACCAGAACAACTACAAAGTCCCTGCAGACTTTGTAATGTAAACACTGCCTTTCCAGTGAAAAGACAGTTGTTAAGGCAAAGAAGATAAGAACAGAACTCCTGAATTCTCACTCGCTGCGTGTACCTCCTGCATGTTTACCTCTGCAGAGTCATTGCCGATAGCACTGACTGCGCCATACTGTTCACAAAACTGCACACTGTAGGGAATTAGCCAGGGAAAATTGTATTGACTTAAAATCCAAATGCAAAATTTAGGTTAACATAACTGTACCTATAGCTTTTAGCAATTAAGGATCTGATTCTTTATATATTGTCAAACATTTCAGTTTAAACTACAAAGGTGCATAAAACACAATAAATCCATTTGTACAGTCTGGCATGGGAGTATTATGATAACATGATAATCCCATTTCCAAAGCTTCAACCAACTGCATTGATCTACCATCTCATCCAATGAGTGCCACAGTCAGTAATCGTTTTCCTGAGCTGCCCTATTGAATGCATTAATAACAGCTGAAACCCAGCATGATCGACAGTGCCTAAGCCACAGGTAGGCAAGCTTTAACACTCCAGATCTTGTGGACTGCATCTCCCATAATGCTCTTATATCCATAATGCTGACAAAGCATCAAGGGAAATGTAGTCCACAACATCTAGAGTGCTGAAGGATGCCTACATCTGGAAGCTATAGCATGTCTCAGAAGGGGCAGTGTTTGCATTACAGAGACTGCAGGGGTTCTGGTGTTTAGACTGTCCCTTTAATTGACTTTGAATATTTGAAAATTCACACTTTAACCCATTAAGGACACATGACAAGTTTGGTCCTTAAGGGGTTAAAGAATAACTACGATAACTAGACTAGCTGAAACACTCGTATTATTTCAGCACGTCGCCTCATATTTATGCACCAGCATTAAATTATATAAAAATTTAAAAGATGACTTAATAGGCAAAATTCAGCCTGTTTTAGATTAGACTTCATAACAAATAAATCTGTCAGCTAAACCTGCCAATTTCTGAACAGAGACATAAGATAAAAATACATAATTAAAATAATTGTATTTATTTTCCCACACATTAAAGATGACACATTGCCCCTTTCTAGAAGTCTGTACTGAATCGCCCATCTGGGTTTCATTTGTGAATCTGTTTTTATTACTTTTGTTTTTATATATACAGAACATATGGGCATTGCTTTACTTTGACATACTGATTATGTTTTGTTGAACTTTGTCATAGTTATTC
>OW240920.1:25263548-25384898 GCA_933207985.1 Pelobates cultripes | reverse complement strand
GAAATATCACTGCAGCCTTGCTCGTACAATGCAAACAGGTTTTGGGGTTAGAGGAACAGAACGCCTCTCATTAATATCTGTAACCTGAAAGCGTTGAATAAATTAAAGGGTGGTTAGGAAACGAAGTCTCTCTGAAAGAGGCACGTCTTGATTTTTGTGTACTGAGACACATCTGCTATCAATATGTCATATACCCTTGTTTATGTCAAAATTCCAGAATTCTTCGATCTGTAGGTTCTACAACCCACTTGGGCTATTGCAACATCAATATTGGTAATAGGAGACTGCTCTGCGAAATACTATTTCGCAGTTGAATGGGATGGATAATTTCAAAAGTAGACATCTTTAAAGGCAGCCATCTTTCACTCAGAATATCAAAAATTTTAATGGTGTTTTATTTTCTTGGTGATAGATTTAATGCGGGAAACTTGAGAATTATGAATTCTGTTGTTTTAAAATAGAACTTGGCTGCTGTGTGAATTTTGTTAAGAATACTGATGTATAATGTTATTCTCCTTAATTCAATGGGGTTGTCAGGTGACATGGCATGTTGAAACTGGTTGGGCTTATGTCAGACAGAAACTATCTAGATTTAAAAGCAAAGACTGTGTATGATTGATAGATGGATGAGTGTATGGATGGTTGGATGAATAAAGAGGTGTATGCAGGGCTTGAGTCCTGTAGGAATGTGTGGGAATGGTGTTCCTGTACTTTTTCCACAACAGGAACGCCATTCCCGTTAGTAGTCCTGTAGGACCTGCAGGGCCGGCGCTACTATAAGACGGCACAGATGGCCTTAGGGCGCTCCGGCCCAGGGGGTCGCAAATGGCCAGTTGACCATCAGGAGAGAAGTGCACAGCACTCATCTTCTGATGTTCATTTCCTGTGGCATGGCAGAGCGCCGGTACCTCCGCTGCCGGCGCAGGAGGAGAGGGAGCGCAAGGGAGTTCCGACCCAGATCCGCATTCTCTGTATAGCTCCCTCGCATGCCCTGTAGATGTCCTGGGAGCCGGAATGTGATGTCATATTCTGACTCCCAGGCATCACTGCGGGTTGCGCAAGGAAGCTATACAGTAAATGCGAATCTGGGTCGGAGCTCCCTCAGAGGAGCACTGCGGCAGCCCACTGGACCCCAGGCTGTGGATCCACTCCAGTTCTCCAGTAGGTAGGAAGACTGGGTCGATTGAAATAAGTGTGTGTGTGTGTTTCTTTTCCACAATACTGTCCCTCCCTCCCACCATTGCCCCAGTCCCCCACACTGCTGCCCTGCTGCCCTGCTCCCTCAATACTGTTACCATGCTCCAGTTCCCCATAATACTGCCCTGTCCCTTGAAACTGTGCCGATCCCCCCTCCAAAGCCCCAGTCCCCCACAAAGCTGCCCTACCCCCGACAATTCCACCCCTGTCCCCATACTGTTCCTATCCCCCCAACATAACCCCGCACCCCACAATACTGTCCCTATCCCCCCTCCCACCATAACCCCAGACCCCTACAATACTGTCCCTATCCCCCCTCCCACCATAGCCCCTTTCCCCACAATACTGTCCATGCACCCAATACAGTTACCTTCCCCCCACAATAGCCCCACTCCCCCATAATGCTGCCCTGCCCCTCAAAACTGTTCCGATCCCCTCACCATAGCCCAAGTCCCCCTCAATGCTGCACTACCCCCCACAATACTGCCCCTGCCCCCTATACTTTTCCTATCCCCCTCAACATAGCCCCAGTACACCACAATACTGCCCTGCGCTCAAACTAAAGCTCCAACCCCAAAATACTGTTCCGATACCCCCACCATAGCTCCAGATTACATAATACTGTTCCTATCCCCTCACTAATGCCCCTGTCCCACAAATACTGCCCGTATCCCACCACACTAGAGCCCCATTTCCCGCAATACTGTTCCTATCGCTACCACTAATGCCCCAATCCCCTATAATACTGCCCCTATCCCCCCCACTAAAGAATCAATCCCCTACAATATGGGCCCTGTCTCCATACCAAAGAATCAATCTGTGACAATACGGCCCCTGCCCCATCACCATAAAAAAAATCCCCCACAATACTGCCCCTAGTCCCCCCCTTGCTAAAGTCCCTATCCCCCCCACAATACTGCCTGTATTCCCCAATACTACTACTAAAGCCCCTGTCTCACACACACAGTACTACCCCAATCTGCCTACTAAAGCCCAATATTACAGCGCTACAGAATTTGTTGGCACTATATATAATAATAATAATAATAATAATAAAGTCCCTATCCCACACAATTCTGCCCCTATCCCCCACACAAAAGCACAGTGACACAGAAAGGGGCTGGTGGGCAAGTAAGAGACACAGGGGTGATGTAAGGGGAGGTGTAAGACACCAAAGAGGGGTATAATATACTAAAGGGGGTGTAACACACACAGGGATAACATATTCAAGAGGGGATATGTAACACTAAAGGGAATAAGAAATTCAAAAGAGGGGTTATGAGGCACACAGGTGAAGATACATTTTTTTGCGGACAGGGACGGGGGTGGCGGCAAAATGCATATTTGCCTGTGTAGCCCAAAATCATTGCAGACGCAAGAAGAGCTGTGCGGCTGCAAATGGAGCTAGGCAGCCGCCAGCCGACACAGCATTCAGTACGGTACTGACTTAGGCTAGTGGGCCGTGCGAACAGTCCTGGGCACTGTATATGTCATGGCATCTCAGGATGCTCAGGCTGGGATACCATGGCGAAAAACAAGGGGAGGGAAGGGGAGGAACTGGGAGACAGGACACTGACATGAAGACAGGAGACTGGCTGGGAGAGAGTTCTATATTTCTTCTGTATTCTATAAATATGTTCTATATTTATTCGTTTATTGCATGTGAATTTTGGAGATGTGTTCGTAAACTGGCACATCTAGAGCAGGGGTAGGCAACCTACGGCACTAGTGCCATGTACGGCACTCGAGGTGTCTTTGAACGGCACTCAAGGCTGCTAGAGCCAAACGCACTCTAGCCTATCAGGAGTCCCAGTAAAACTTCAGATATCTGCTAATATGAAGAGGTGGTGAAGAACAAACCTCAATTTATGCATTGCAGCACATAGAGGAAGTGATCTCAGATCAGTTCCTCCCAGCACTTGTGAATGGGAATCCACACTGTAGTAGAGCAGCTCTCGACAGCTATTGCAGCTCCTGTCCTTGACCTGCACCTGGCCAGCCTGGTCCCCACTGGAACCCAGGGAAGCCACCCACACTGCTAGATATACACAGACCTGCAGAATAAGCCTCCCCTCCTACAAATAATATGAAAAGCCCCCACACACACACAACACAAAATCCCCACAAACGCAACACCACTAACAATATACATACATGCACACAATCCCACATGCAGCCTCTCACATGCAATACCACAAACAGGCCCCACACACTACCAAACACACAATGTGACATCCATCCACACACAATTCTACAAGCAGCCCCCATACACAGCCCACATTCATACGTATCATACACAATACCACAAACTACTAATGAACATATACAATATAATAGCTCATATACGCACAAATACAACGATGCAAAGCAATTACAGTAAAAATAACACAAGCAGAATACGCCAGCATACACACCTCAATTTAAAAAAATAGGATTGGCACACTACGGGACATCACAATCCTATATCGGCACAGTGCTGCTAAAAGGTTGCCTACCCCTGGCCTAGAGCATTCTGTGGTTTTTACCTACTCAAGTTGGGACGTTCTCCTATCCAGAAGCAGTTATAACTTTTCCTACCTTGCCAGGAATCCGAAACCCAAGTAAGGTGGAAGGAAGAATACTGAATTTACTGCTGGGAACATCTTGGAGCCCAATATTGGAGGTCTTTTGGACCTATACACGTGCCTTTCTGGCCACTTTTAGTGGCAGAGTGTTTGTGAGTGCAATATTATCCTCTTTTTATATTGTTAGTTTGTACATTTTACACTATGTTATGTCTTTTATGTTCTTCTAAGTGATTAAAGCTGGAAAATATCTACTCCATATTGGGATTATTGTAACACCTGCATTAACCGGGGGATTTAATATCTGTGTATGTATTGCCATTTATTTGGTGATCATAACACGCTTCTGTGTAGCACAGCACGCCAATTTTGCTTGTTTCTTTTATATTGTTTAAAGGACCACTCTAGGCACCCAGACCACTTCAGCTTAATGAGGTGGTCTGGGTGCCAGGTCCAGCTATGGTTAACCCATTTTTTTATAAACATAGCAGTTTCAGAGAATGGGTTAATCCAGCCCTCAACTCCTCTAGTGGATCTCTCATTGACAGCCGCTAGAAAATCACAGTGAGAACACGCAAGCGTCCATAGGAAAGCATTGTAAATGCTTTCCTATGAGACCGGCTGAATGCACGCGCAGCTCTTGCCGCGTGTGCGCATTCAGCCGAATGGGAGTAGAGGAGGAGGCGAGCTCCCCGCCCGGCACTGGAGAAAGGTACGTTTTTACCTCTTTCCTCTCCCCAGAGCCAGGCGGGAGGGGGACCCTGAGGGTGGGGGCACCCTCAGGGCACTATAGTGCCAGGAAAACGAGTATGTTTTCCTGGCACTATAGTGGTGCTTTAAAGAGGAACTGTGACTATTTGCACCATTAAATGCAACATTGAAATCACCTATAACTTGTGTTCACTTTTTTAATGATGCTCCATTGACTTTAAAATTAATGCGCAATAGTTCTCCCCCGCCGGCAGATGTCAGAGGGGGAAGAGCGTGGGCAGAGGGACATCGGCGCTGTATTCAGGTAAGTCACTGAAGGGGTTTTAACCCCTTTAGCAACATGGGATCGGAGGTGGGAGGGAGAGGGGCTCTGCAGGAACCTGCAGTGCCAGGAAAATGGATATGCTTTCCTGGCACTGGAGGGTCCCTTTAATGTTATTTTTCAAACCTCACAAATACAAATATATTTACTGAATATAGGAATCAGTAAACATATTATTACAAATTCTGGTTAGTGACAGTCCCCCTTTTTTTCTTTTCTTTTTTTATCATTTTTTTTTATCTTTGTGCCAAAATCTAGCCACAATGGGCAGAGGCAGGGCCGCCATCAGGCCATGACAACCATGACGGTTGTCATGGGCCGGGCGATCCTGGGGGCTCGGACTGCTCAGGGGGTCTCGGGCCCCACATTAGCTATGTGCCCATATATATATAGCGATTAACACTATTTATGTGCACTGCGGGCCCCCCACTACCTGAATTCTGCAGGGCTTACATAGATGTGAATAAATTTGTCAGAAATGCGACTCTAAAACGCTTTTTCATCAACAAAAATAACTCTGATCATATAAATACAACGAAATATAAAAGCAGTGAACTAAAGAATAAATCCACCTTCTATCCTGCACACTTCAAATCTAGCGCTCTAGATATATTTGAAAAAAAAGTAAGTAAGGATTTAAAATATTTAGACACTAAAAATACAAGAGGTACACAAAATATGAATAGGAAAGAAATGAAAATACTAAAAGAGCTGTACAATGATACTTCAATAGTAATTAAACCAGCTGATAAGGGCGGAGGCCTCGTCATCCAATCCAAAGAGAAATACGAAACAGAAGCTTACAGACAGCTTAATGATGAGATGACTGTGGCGAAACCAACCTCGCCACTGTGAACTGGAGAAGCCTGGTTGCTCGCCTGCTCCCTTTGGACTATGGCCCTGCAGGTTAAACCGTTTATTTCCCCTGCAGAAAGGCTTATTTGTGTGATCTGAGTGCCATTCATCTAATAATGTGCACTCAGATCCCAACTATCTGGGGATATGTGAAATGTCTGTGTGTTATGTGTAAAGGTGACTTTATGTATTTTAAAGTGTTTTGTGTCTTTTTGCAACCATGTGCTTAATGGAGTCTGTGTCTGTCCTGGGAGATAATTGAATTACTTATCTCCAGGATAGAAGACTCTGAAACTGGTTTGGGCCAGAAAGCCATGCTTCATTTAGTCACAAAGGACTTTTTACTAACTTTTGAACCCCTTGTCTGATTTGTGCCATTTTGAATATGTTGTTCCCCTGAATGGATTGATTGTGAATATGTAATTTTATGTGAATGTGATGTATGGTTTTGGAGTTATGAAAGTTGGGTAGAAAGTATGTTTTAACTGTATGTATAATTGAGTTTCCTCTCAGGATAAGGGGAGGGAATATGTGGGATGTAACTGTGATGTGATTGGTTGTTTTATACCTCCCTGTGGGCGGTCCTGTATTTACAAGACTGTAATAAAAACCAGGCTGGGTGTGCCAGCACCTGAGTTCCTGTTTTAACCCTCAAAGTGAAGTGTCGTCTCATTATTGGGGGAAGGATTTATTGTATGCTGTTCCAGTTTGACTGCTAGGAGAGTAAACCTATTCGTATGGTTCCTATTCAACTGTCTACAGCATTCATATGCTTGGGAGGATTCATATGCTTCTCCGGTTCGGTGGTTGTGGTGTCTGCTGCAGTGCTTGGAGTCCTCAGGAAGCGCTAGGAGCATCCTTCAACGGAGGTACCCAGTCGGGGTGCCAGGCGATCCGTTACATTGGTGGCAAGCGGTGGGATGGCGTCCTAGTGCGAGGTAAAGCAGCTCAGAGACACAGTTCGTGGAGTTACAAATTAAGGGCAACGCTAGCACACGTACAGCAGCCCCTGGGAGCAGAGGTATCCAGCGACTTGGAGCAGACAAGTATGGAAGGCTCTGGCGATGATTGGATGGCCGAGGTGAGGCAGCGAGTGGCCCAGTATGGGGATGATTTACCCATGGAGGTACGCCGGGTGATCTGGAACCAGGTCACGGCCGAGCGAAACACAAGGCTGGCCCGAGAATTCCGGCTGGCGAAAGAGAGAGAGTATGCTCAGCGGAAGGAGTGTTACAGCAGCCGAGTAGAGGCTGCATCCGAGGAGGCTAGCCGTCTCCCCCTGAGGCGGCCGCAGGAACCCGAAGTAGGGGTCCTCATAGACTGGTCCTGTGAGGAACCACAACAGGCAGGTGGAGATGGGACCAGCCCAGATCCCCAGCAGCAGCCGGAGTTGCCAGGTGCGGAAGCAGGTGGTCCTTACTCGCAAATGTTGAGGGACCTCACAGACTGGTCCTGGGAAGACCCACAGATGGCAGGTGGAGATGGGACGGCGGTCTCTCTACCGGCCCTACAGGGATGCTGGGCGGTCGGCCCAAATCTCCAGCGGCAGTATGTATCCCAGGGAGCTGAAGGTGCAGTCCTTCCTCCCCAGCGGCAGTGTGTACCCCAGGGAGCTGAAGGTGCAGTCCTTCCTCCCCAGCGGCAGTGTGTACCCCAGGGAGCTGAAGGTGCAATCCTTCCTCCCCAGCGGCAGTGTGTATCCCAGGGAGCTGAAGGTGCAGTCCTTCCTCCCCAGCGGCAGTGTGTAACCCAGGGAGCTGAAGGTGCCGTCCTTCCTCCCCAGCGGCAGTGTGTACCCCAGGGAGCTGAAGGTGCCGTCCTTCCTCCCCAGCGGCAGTGTGTACCCCAGGGAGCTGAAGGTGCCGTCCTTCCTCCCCAGCGGCAGTGTGTACCCCAGGGAGCTGAAGGTGCCGTCCTTCCTCCCCAGCGGCAGTGTATATCCCAGGGAGCTGAAGGTGCAGTCCTTCCTCCCCAGCAGCAGTGTGTACCCCAGGGAGCTGAAGGTGCCGTCCTTCCTCCCCAGCGGCAGAGTGTCCTGCAGGGAGCAGAGACCGTCAGTCTCGCACCCCAACCACAGGACAAAATAATGAAAGGGGAGACAGCTGGTCCCCCTCTTCACCAGCAGAGAGAGTGTCAGGGAGAGGAGCCTGATACCCCCTCTCCCCAGCGGCAGTTTACAGTTCAGAGAGAGGAGCTTGTTACACCCTCTCTCCAGCGGCAACCTAACCCAGCAAGGGGAGATGTTACACCCCCCAACAGTGCAGATGGGACTGTAGTCTCTGCACTTACAGCACAAGGGGTAGGGACAGTTGGTCCTGTTCCCCAGCCACAGAGCGGTGTATCCAGAGGGGAGACAGTCGGTCTCTCCCTCCCACAACCAGGCTCCCACCAGGCTACTTCCGTGGTAGCACTGGCATCAGGGCAGAGTACCGCTGGTCTCTGCCCACTCAGCAACCCACCAAGGCAGCCTAACCGTTGCCCACACAGTCGTGGTGAGGCACCTGGACATGGACAAAGTTCTCCTCTACCCAGGTGTAGTAACCAGTTATTGTGGGTGGGCTGTACTGCTGTTTCTGTTTTGTGGGTGGGTTGCTGGACTAACCAGGGCACTGACCGGCAGGAGGTCAGATACCCTGTTAGTCTAGTTGGTAAAGGGGAGAAGTGTGGCGAAACCAACCTCGCCACTGTGAACTGGAGAAGCCTGGTTGCTCGCCTGCTCCCTTTGGACTATGGCCCTGCAGGTTAAACCGTTTATTTCCCCTGCAGAAAGGCTTATTTGTGTGATCTGAGTGCCATTCATCTAATAATGTGCACTCAGATCCCAGCTATCTGGGGATATGTGAAATGTCTGTGTGTTATGTGTAAATGTGACTTTATGTATTTTAAAGTGTTTTGTGTCTTTTTGCAACCATGTGCTTAATGGAGTCTTGTGTCTATCCTGGGAGATAATTGAATTACTCTCCAGGATAGAAGACTCTGAAACTGGTTTGGGCCAGAAAGCCATGCTTCATTTAGTCACAAAGGACTTTTTACTAACTTTTGAACCCCTTGTCTGATTTGTGCCATTTTGAATATGTTGTTCCCCTGAATGGATTGATTGTGAATATGTAATTTTATGTGAATGTGATGTATGGTTTTGGAGTTATGAAAGTTGGGTAGAAAGTATGTTTTAACTGTATGTATAATTGAGTTTCCTCTCAGGATAAGGGGAGGGAATATGTGGGATGTAACTGTGATGTGATTGGTTGTTTTATACCTCCCTGTGGGCGGTCCTGTATTTGCAAGACTGTAATAAAAACCAGGCTGGGTGTGCCAGCACAGAGTTCCTGTTTTAACCCTCAAAGTGAAGTGTCGTCTCATTATTGGGGGAAGGATTTATTGTATGCTGTTCCAGTTTGACTGCTAGGAGAGTAAACCTATTCGTATGGTTCCTATTCAACTGTCTACAGCATTCATATGCTTGGGAGAATTTATTTGTTTCTCCGGTTCGGTGATTGTGGTGTCGGCCAGAGTGCTTGGAGTCCTCAGGAAGCGCTAGGAGCATCCTTCAACGGAGGTACCCAGTCGGGGTGCCAGGTGATCCGTTACAATGACCTATATTAAATTAGACCATGATCCAATAGTGGATATAAAATCTGAATTTTATGGTTTTTTGGAAAGAGGAAAAGACATTGGGATTCTAGGTGAGAAAGAGTTTAATTACATCAAAATACTACACCCTAGGATCCCGGTAATATACTTCCTCCCTAAGATTCATAAAAACTTAAATGACCCTCCAGGACGCCCTATTGTGTCAGGAATAGGATCCCTCCTTTCAAACCTATCAGAATACATCGATATAATGCTACAACCGTACGTCAAACGAACAAGATCCTATTTAAAAGATACAATAGATCTTCTGAAAAAATTACAAACTATCAGTTGGGAAAAGGACTATGTATTGATTACATGTGACGTACAATCGCTGTATACGATAATCAAACATGACAAAGGATGTCAGGCTATCAGATCCATTTTAGAACAATATGATTCTATGTTCCAAGAACAGAAAGATTTTATTATTGACGGCATAGATCTAATTTTAAAACACAATTATTTTTGGTTCAAAGATAGTTTTTATTTACAGAAAACTGGGACAGCTATGGGTACTAGGTTCGCACCCAGCTATGCCAACCTCTATATGGCTGAATGGGAGGATCGGTCTGTGTGGAGGGGACATGGCTGGGTGCAGAACCTGGTTTTTTATTCTCGTTACATAGACGACCTCCTATTCATTTGGAAAGGACCTATTAGTTCAGCTAAAGATTTTATTTCTTTTTTAAATAATAATGAAGAAGGTATAATTTTAACAGCGGATTTTAGTAGTACTATGGTTACGTATCTAGATCTTAATATATATATTGAAAATAATACAATACAAACTAAAACACATTTTAAAGAAGTAAATGTAAACAACTATATAAGTACTAAAAGTTGCCACAACAAGATATGGCTGGACAGTATACCTAAAAGTCAGATGATGCGTCTCAGAAGAAACTGCTCTGATGAAGCTGTGTTTTTAAAGCAAGCTAACATACTGAGAGAAAGTTTTATACAAAAAGGTTATGCTGCTAATCATATCGATTCAACCATTAATCAAACAGTCACAATTAATAGAAATCAACTTATACATAAAACCAAAGGTTCAGAGGATCAGAAGAATCATGATTTTACTTTACCTATTGTACTAGATTATAACAACAAAAACAGACAACTGAAAAAATTTTTAATAAAACATTGGCATAGAAACATAGAAACATAGAATGTGACGGCAGATAAGAACCATTCGGCCCATCTAGTCTGCCCAATTTTCTAAATACTTTAATTACTCCCTAGTCTTATCTTAGAGTTAGGATAGCCTTATGCCTATCCCACGCATGCTTAAACTCCTTTACTGTGTTAACCTCTACCACTTCAGCTGGAAGGCTATTCCATGCATCCACTACCCTCTCAGTAAGTAATACTTCCTGATATTATTTTTAAACCTTTGTCCCTCTAATTTAAGACTATGTCCTCTTGTTGTGGTAGTTTTTCTTCTTTTAAATATAGTCTCCTCCTTTACTGTGTTGATTCCCTTTATATATTTAAATGTTTCTATCATATCCCCCGCTATTAAAGGAAGATGAAATTTTAGGAAAAATTATCCCTGATAAACCAAAAGTAATTTTTAGAGGAGCCCCTAACCTTAAAATGCATCTAACAAAAATTTTTACAAGAAATAGCCCTAACAGAATTAATGATTTTATGGACAAAAAGGGTTTCTATAAATGTAATTGCTGTATGGCGTGTAAAAAGACAAAAACTACTAAAAGAATGATCACTGATTTTAAATCAAATAATACCAATAAAACATATAATATAAAAGAGGTCATTACATGCAACAGCAAAAATGTGATCTATTTATTGGAATGTTCATGTGGTCTCCAATATGTAGGGAGAACGATCAGGCCACTAAAAACCAGAATCGCAGAACACTGTAGAAATATAGAAAAAGGTCTACAGAATCACTCAGTACCTGCGCACTTTTGCATGCACAATAATGATCACAAGCACCTCACGTTTATGGGAATTAAAATAGTTAAAAATCATTGGAGAGGGGGAGATGCTATAAGAAAGATTGGACAAACTGAGATGCAGTGGGTATATCAACTTGATACCCTACACCCCAAGGGGCTGAATGTTGATTTTGATTTATAAAATTTTTTATAATTTTTTTTTTTTTTTTTCTTCCTTCAACATTTTTTGTCCATTCTTATAGCATGCCCCTCATCTACTCTTATTATGTTTTATGCTTTTATGGTTGTTTTTAACTTTGACTATTATGTTAAACTATTTATAATATTTATATTGTGTCATTTTTTATTTTATTTTTATCTTATTTTTATAGGTACTAACCTTTTTAAAGCACACATTATGTATGATTCTTTTATTTATCATTTATATTTTAGGTATATGTATATTTCTTTCTTTTTTACATTTATATGGTTGTACACAAACTATCCTATTAGCTGTCTTCTAAATGGATGTTTGCCCTCAACAAAGATGGCCGCCGCATTACTTTTCCATTGGAACATGCCCACACCCTCTAGTATTGGAGGCCGGGACGAGTGATGCCTGAAATTTTATTCATATTATTTATTGGTGTTACACACACCTCTGGACATTTAGATATTACTATTTTTCTACATCAATTTGCACTACAGACGCCGCGATCATCTCCGGTCGGACGCGAGCACTACGTCACTTCCGGTGTGACGCGGGTGCCGCGTCACTTCCGGTATGACGCGTGCGTGTCAGCAAACAGCCGGAACCAGGAAGTAAGCACACCAGGACATTATTTCTACATTAAGGAGGATATATAAACGGACTTATTGGACATGACACCACACTTCTGAAGAAGCCAACCTGGCGAAACGCGTTAAGTGGGACTACATTTTATGTTTTAAAATATTTTATTTTTATTCAGCTTGTTTATATTAAAGTATACTTTTTAAAGTTACTTTTATATCCACTCCAATCTTTTATTTTACTTCCTGGATCCTGTATATCCTTGGTGGGGATTATACCACCCATGCTGTTTATACTAGAGCAGGATATATGCTCTAGAAATTGTAAGTACAATACTATTTAATATTGGTCATACTACTAGTACTTACTTCACCATATTGCTGCTATTTTTTCCTTTCATATCTACTACGCTCACTGCATTGTGGAAATATTCGTGGAAACTTCTACAAATCCAAAGACGGGGATTGTACCGTCCAGGCGTTCTTACAGCAGAGCTCTGTTATAGCTCATCCATATGTGAGTGGATTGAACTTAGCCTTATACTATCTGCTCTAAAGAATATATTTACTGTATTGCACTATTATTTGTTTATTAATCTGTTCTCTTTGAGGTTACGATCCGTTTGGAATATTCAAGATATATGTATGTATATTTCACATATATAAATTAGGCGCGGTATACGTTTTTCTTTTTTCCACCCTGTACACTCAAAATATACTTCCCAGCTGCTCTACTCTGTCTAAGTCTTGCGAGTGCCGCAATCGTCAGAGCATTGCCACGGGTTACCATGGCAACACTCCGCACGGCTCGGGAGACTTAGGCAGAGAAGAGCAGCTGAGAAGTTTATTTTGAGTGTGCTGGGCCCCCTGCAGAATACAGGTAGCGGGGGGCCTGCACCATGCCACAGGCCCCCAGTCAATGTGATCTCCCCCCTTCAAAGCCACAGGTAAGACTCAGGCAGGGAGGAATAAAACATTACGATTAATGGAAGAAAAAAAAATACTGTTGGCTTCCCCCCCCACACATTTACATACACTACATCCTTACACAAACACACACTTTGCCATCACTACACACACTACATTCTTACACAAACACACACTCTGCATTAATTATACACATTACAACCACTACACACACATTCTGCAGTCACTACACACGCTACATCCTTACACAAACACGCACTCTTTATTCACTACATACACTACATCTACTACACAACACACACTTTGCATTCACTACACACACTGCATCCTTACACAAACACACACTCTGCAGTCACTACACACACTACACAAACACACACTCTGTAGTCACTACACACACTACATTCACTACACAAACACACACTCTGCAGTCACTATACACACACTACATCCTTACACAAACATACATTGTGCAGTCACTATACACACACTACATCCACTAAACAAAGACACACTGCATTCACTATACACACACTACATCCACTCACACTGTATTCACTATACAAACACTACATCCACTACACACACACTCTGCATTTACTACATGTACACTGTAGCGGATGGCACTGGGCTGTCCTGCAAATGTCTTGTGAATAACTGCATTCGTGTGATCTGCTGGTTTTCTATGTGTTTAAAAGAACTGTATTCCTCTGATTGTTCGGTAGTTTTATTCCCTTAGTTCATTCGAATGAAACTACCGAACAACCAGACCTCCCCTGTGTGAAGTGTGTCCTCAATTACCCGGTGCAACATTGTTGCGAACGGGTAATTGCCTAGTAAGTAGCCGTCCTTTGTTCTCGGGGGTGGCCGCCATTCGACAAACGAACGATTTTAAAACTCCCGAACAGCGGTGTTTTGCCGTCGAGTGTCTGGAACTCAAATCGGACACTCGAGTAGGCGAACACCGCTGAGGCCTCCACAAGCCCGGTCCGTTCGGTTCCTAACTACCGAACGGCCCCTCGTTCGGTAGATAGAAAGAATCGAACGAGGGGATTCAGGCGAACCCTCCCTAGCCTCTATAGCTAGAGGCTTTCGTGTATTTTGTTCCCTTATGCCAGGACCGACCGCAGGGCCCATTCGCATGGAACCTTATTCGGCTATCTCAGTTAGTGCGGTCGGTCATTTTATTCCCTCCATACATTTCCCGAACCCCTGGTCTGATCTGGGTGATTTTTGGATATGTTGTTCACCCAGATCAGGGGTATCCGGGGATGTAGGATTTAAAGCGGTACCCCTACGTTTAGGGGTACATCCAGAAACGGGGGGAATTACTGTACTGGATAAGGGGATTATGATGCTGGCTGAGGGGAGGAGATGTGTGGGAGGTTACCAGCACAGGATTGGCTACTGTAATAATTATTGTAAATCCCTCCCTTGCATGGGAGCATGCTTTATAAGGAGACTGTGGATTAAAGCTTTCAGTTCTGCTCCTGAAACTGTGTGTCGTCCAGTTATTGGGATTGCTGTGGGGATATTGCTGTTATTTTACCTGCTGGAAACTTTGCCTGTGGATTTATTATTTACTTTTTCCTGAGCCTCACTTAGACTATAAGCGGAGATACCCTGGGGAATATTGCATCTCCGCTACATACACTACATCCATTACACAAACACACGCTCTGCATTCACTATACACACTGCATTTAATACACACAAATATTACATCCACTACACAAACAGACACACACTCTGCATTCACTATACACACACTACATCCACTGCACAAACACACACTCTGCATGCACTATACACACTGCATCTAATACACACAAACACTACATCCAGTACACAAACACACACACACATACACACTCTGCATTCACTATACACACACACACACTACATCCACTACAAAAACACACACTCTGCATTCACTATACACACCGCATTTAATACACACAAACACTACATTCACTACACAAACACACACACACTCTGCATTCACTATACACACACTACATCCACTACACAAACACACACTCTGCATCTAATATACACCTCATACATAAATGTACAATCTGCATCCACTATATACACTGTATCCATTACACACACACCGCATCCACTTTACACACGCACTCTGCATCCACTACACACATTCTACATCCACTATACACACACCACAATCAGTACACACACTGCATACCTGTGGACGGACTCGGGGGCAGGCACTGGGGGGGACCCAGACCTTGAGCTGTGTCAGGGGCCCCAATATTTCTGATAACAGCCCTGGGCAGAGGCGTTGTCATACATATATTCAAATGAAAAGTACTTTGTATATCTACCTTGTCAGGATTAACATGTGGACAGAAAGTTGTTTTAGATATTTTGTACAGTAAAATAATGTGTCAAAATACAATAGTTATATGTGGTTACACAGAACGCATCATTAAAGGCGCAGGCATTATTAACAAGTATATACAGAAAATAGGGGGAAAAACGCTGTCATAACCTATAAGGAAATTAACAATATATAGTGTAAAAACGTATAGAGCATGTGTACAGACACGCTATTGGGAGCACTCACAATGTGAAGTAAATCAAAGCGCCTTGATGGTGCCACCCCTAGTAAAAAGGGGGGTTCGTATCCTAATCCGCCTTTAACTCCTTAGGAACTCAGGAAACAGAAGCGAGCAGGAATCAAGATAAAAAAGGTATTTTATTGTTTAAAAAGCCGCTGGTCTTACGCGTTTCGTTCTATTAACCAGAACTTCAAGGACCTCACAGTTAAAAGACAAATTACAATTTCAAATATGCAGTACAAAAAAAGTTAGCATTTTATTATACTGCATATTTGAAATTGTAATTGAAGCTTTAGACGCAGTCATATAGAAAAAGGAGTATTGGAGCGTGATCATTTTTCATGGCGTGTTGTAAAGGTCTGAACCCCTCATCGTGTGGATGTATGGTGCATTTATCGTGTTTTCTCCATGTTTGTAACTTGTTTTATGTAATAGATAAATGGTATACTACACTATGGCTCCATGATGTCACAGCTGCTAAGACTGCATGGATTACTATTTAAGCAGGATGAAAAACAAGACATATTGAATATGACATTTCAAAACAAAGCTTAAAACTAAATTCAGCAGAATAACGGAAAAATCTGGCATGCTTTACTGTATAATACATTTCTGTACCTTTTTTAATAAGCAAAACAATTACTGTAATTCGCTTTCTTGTGAGAAATTGCATATTTATTTGGGGAGACAATGTTATATAAAAGTAATTTGTGAGCTATTTATTTTATTAAAAAAAAAATCAAAATAAAAACGCCTCATTCCTGATTCTAACAAACAAAAAAAAATATTGCAGGGCTCCCCAAGCACTTACAATGCTACTAGTATCCTCCCCCAGTGACAGTGCATCATTGTGCCATCGCAACACTGCTTAGTTTGGTCTATGCTCTTGCTATAAGATGGGATGGGCTTTGCATTGCCAGAGATATTTTGGGGGGTTCTACTGCATGATTCGGCTAAATACATGGGTCACAATCAGCTGCGTTTTGAGCCATGAAACCCTGTCACTGTGTGTAAAGCCAGAGTCAAATTGAGTCCTCTGGGGAGCAACAAAACAAGGCTACTGACCATATGTTCTTACTCTAAATTGCAGTATTAGAAGCACAGTAAATGAAGATAGTCCAGAAATACTTGAAGTGGAGGTCGGCTAGGTTTACTCCCCATAGGCAGTAACAATATTGTAGTATTTTAAACCCTAAACAGGTCCAGTGTCTGCACATGCCAGGTCGAGGCCTTTATTTACTGCAGAGTGGGTCTGGGTGAAGGGGCCCCAGCAGAGGCGTAACTAGAAACCACGGGGCCCCAATGTGAAAATTGCCCTGGGGCCCCCCTATATGTTTACCGTCTACCCTCCCCCTCCCATACGTTCCCCCCCACACATGCAGGCAGATACACATGCAGACACACACATAGACGCACACATATAAAGAGACACACACAGACAGACATATACACACATACATACAAACACACATACAGACACACACAGAGACACATACATAGACACACAGACAGACATGCGCACACACACACATACACACACATACATACAGACACATACATACAGACACATACAAACACACACACTCACACAGAGACACATAAACTCACACACACAGAGACATACATACATACATACACACACACACACAAACATACATACAGACATACATACATACATACATGCACACACACATACAGTTGCAAGAAAAAGTATGTGAACCCTTTGGAATGATATGGATTTCTGCACAAATTGGTCAAACAATGTGATCTGATCATCTAAGTCACAACAATAGACAATCACAGTCTGCTTAAACTAATAACACACAAAGAATGAAATGTTGCCATGTTTTTATTGAACACACCATATAAACATTCACAGTGCAGGTGGAAAAAGCATGTGAACCCTTGGATTTAATAACTGTTTGAACCTCCTTTGGCAGCAATAACTTCAACCAAACGTTTCCTGTAGTTGCAGATCAGACGTGCACGGTCAGGAGTAATTCTTGACCATTCCTCTTTACAGAACAGTTTCAGTTCAGAAATATTCTTGAGATGTCTGGTGTGAATTGCTTTCTTGAGGTCATGCCACAGCATCTCAATCGGGTTGAGGTCAGGACTCTGACTGGGTCACTTCAGAAGGCATATTTTCTTCTGTTTAAGCCATTCTGTTGTTGATTTACTTCTATGCTTTGGGTCATTGTCCTGTTGCAACACTCATCTTCTGTTGAGCGTCAGCTGGTAGACAGATGGCCTTAAGTTATCCTGCAAAATGGCTTGATAAACTTGTAAATTCATTTTTCCTTTGATGATAGCAATCCGTCCAGGCCCTGACGCAGCAAAGCAGCCCCAAACCATGATGCCCCCACCACCATACTTCACAGTTGGGATGAGGTTTTGAAGTTGGTGTGCTGTGCCTTTTTTTCACCACACATAGTGTTGTGTGTTTCTTCCAAACAACTCAACTTTGGTTTCATCTGTCCACAGAATATTTTGCCAGTACTGCTGTGGAACATCCAGGTGCTCTTGTGCACACTGTAGACGTGCAGCAATGTTTTGTTTGGACATCAGTGGCTTCCTCTGTGGTATCCTCCCATGAAATCCATTCTTGTTTAGTGTTTTACGTATTGTAGATTCGCTAACAGGGATGTTAGCATTTGCCAGTGACTTTTGTAAGTCTTTAGCTGACACTCTAGGATTCTTTGCCTCATTGAGCAGTCTGCGCTGTGCTCTTGCAGTCATCTTTACAGGACTGCCACTCCTAGGGAGAGTAGCAGCAGTGATGAACTTTCTCCATTTATAGACAATTTGTCTTACCATGGACTGATGAACAGCAAGGCTTTTGGAGATACTTTTATAACCCTTTCCAGCTTTATGCAAGTCAACAATTCGTAATCATAGGTCTTCTGAGAGCTCTTTTGTGCGAGGCATCATTCACATCAGGCAATGCTTCTTGTGAAAAGCAAACCCAGAGCTGGTGTGTGTTTTTTATAGGGCAAGGCAGCTGTAACCAACACCTCCAATCTCATTGATTGGACTCCAGTTGGCTGACATCTCACTCCAATTATCTCTTGCAGATGTCATTAGTCTAGGGGTTCACATACTTTTTCCACCTGCACTGTGAATGTTTACATGGTGTGTTCAATAAAAACATGGCAACATTTCATTCTTTGTGGTTTTTATTAGTTTAAGCAGACTGTGATTGTCTATTGTTGTGACTTAGATGATGATCAGATCTCATTTTATGACCAATTTGTGCAGAAATCCATCGCATTCCAAAGGGTTCACATACTTTTTCTTGCAACTGTATATACACACATACAGAGAAACATTCATACACACACACATACATACAGAGTGGCCTACCTTTTAGGTGTAGGAGGATGACTTTCCCTGGGGTCCGGTGGCTCAGCCTGATGGAAGTCAGAGTTCCCACTCAGACTCCCTCCTCTCCTTCCTCCTCCCATGCATCTCTCTGATTTCTAGGAAGAAGTGACCGGGGCTGTCACTTCCTCCCAGCATCTGACATCATCACAGGGGACCTTGCCATGCTGTTAAAGCGCCGCAGCGCTGACCAGGCCTCCTGGAAATACATTGCCATCGGGTGGCCCTAACAGCATGGGCCACCCGATGGGCCTCTTCAATGCGGCCCCGGCTGTTATACCACGTGGTTCGGGGCCGTGTTACTTTGCCGGCGGGCACCGTGGTCACAGGGGTCCTCAGGGCAGCCGGGCCCCAAGCACCCGCGGTAGTTCCGCCACTAGGCTCCAACAATAATTCGCAGGGCGCCCTTCACCCAGACCCACTCTGCAGTATCACAGGTCCCTCACCATTGCCAATAATTTATTGAGTTGGAGTCCTTGGTCCCTGGTGATGCGAGGTCTTTAAAACAAGGTGTGTACCATTCTGTGGAGGCTAGGACACACCTCCCCACTGATGCCCGGAGACACAGAATACAGCAGTCATCATTCTGCTCTTGGTTTCATTTTTAAACTACAGTAGTGAGAGACAGGTGTGTTCTTGCATAAATGTATATAATATTAAACCACCACAGCTAGTCTACTGAACATCTATGTTGGTACCATGTGCCTGCATACACCGAGGCATGTGGGGTTGGACTTGAGCCATCAATCAGTTTTTACATCAGATGAAACAAAGTAACATTCTGATTTGTTACCAGCAAGAGAAGCCGGTAATATTAAATAGGCATTTACATATTAATAGAATAAATGTAAAATATGGTACGTGAGAGTAAAAACACACATAGACGGGGGGAAAAAACGAACATATTTTTTTTTTAAATAATAATTTTATGGAAAAATTAGATTTGATATAAACAAAGCATACATTGTTCAGTTAATCTAGTTTTGGTTTGCTTTCTGTTTTATAGTGTCCTCTAAAGACACCTTGGTACCAGTCCAATTATACTGCCCACAAATTACCCACATGCCCACATAACCCAGATTGCTGAAAGACAGATGCTAAACCTGCCACTTAGTGTACACATAACCTCAGCCAGTATGGGAAGGTAATTTGCAGATGATAGCTATTTTCTAGACATTTGCATGATTAAATCGTTGAAACGGTATTATTGTCTGACTTAACCACTCAAGTAGAAGTGCAAGAGATCAGCTGCTGCTAATATCTTCAACAGTATGATATCGCCTGCATGGTTTGGTATCTAGATATATATGTGATATTTCCATGCATTTCTAATATTCTAATGGTTTCTTATAATTTTTATATATTTTTTTTCGGGTGGGGGGTAGGGGAGTTCAAAAAATTGGAAGATACAGTTAAGGGTAGATTTTGAATTCTATTTCTGTTATAAACAGTTCCATTAATATTGTAACATCGAAATGTTATCAAAATTCTTTAAATAAAACCAATTGCAATTGCCTGTCTTTATCAACTATAGAATAGAATACTCTGGTCCATTGATTTGTTTTTTTGGAGAGAGGGACCTCACAGGATTCATAGAAGTTTACAAACTTCCAAAGCAAAATAGTTATAATAAACCAGTATAATTAAAGGAGCATTCCACGCTGTAATATGTTTTGTTTTTTATTTTACTAATCTTTTTTTTTTTTTTAAGAAAATAATGTTTCACTATATAAGCCCAGCATTTCTGTCCCTCTGTCAGAACTTGCAGTATATCCATCTATCTCCACAAACAACATTATGACGCTTTAGGGAGCTATAATTCAGCTGTTAGCTTTCTACAGTAGAGAGCTGGCAACTGAACTACAACTACTAAAAAACTGGCTGTGCCCATGTAGAACTGCTTTTACAATAAGCTAAACAGCGTTCTAGAAAATTAGCAGAGCATAATGATTGGTCAAGACGTTACTTCCTGGTCTCGGCAGAGCTTTCTGAAGAAGCTGCAAAGCCTGACAATTTTCAGCAAATTCAAGTTTGGATATTCCTGTTTCTATCGAATGTATTAAAAAAAGAAATTGATTAATTCCAGCATGGAGTGTCCATTTAACTGATAGATATGGAACTATATGGTTGACATAAGTTTGTTCAACTATGCAATTCATATTAAAGTTTCTCTTCAAACATAAAACCCCACAACTACAAACTCACTATAAAGCTGCACGTACAGAGTCCTTGCACCATGACCACTTCAAAACAAGTAGTCCAGGCGCTCGGAGTAACCCTTTAACATATTGGAAGCTCTTCCAGTTACGCATCCTGAAATGTTATTATGTTTTAATATATATTGTATTTATTAGGTGCTTATATGCAGAGTTATTGGAACTACTTGATGCAAGTCATCTGATGTTTTTTTTATCTTCGACCAAGTCATGTCCAACCCTTTCTTTTTAGACTCCTCTTTTTTTCAGGTACAAATATCTACTAATTATGAAATGATCCCGTGAATTGTCTTTCTATCGTGATATTGAAATGGGAGCAGCACACAACATGGGAATGATAGCGTACTTTCTACTAAGTCACGTTTTACCAAATTAACCCAAGAGTAGATGGGCAGCATTAGAATCTTCAGCAATCCATTTGTATCTCCATACCTTTAAGTCAGAACCTGTTGAAGTCAAAATATCAGTGATCACCTACCCTGTTCAAAGCAAAACAGTGTCAGTGGAACTGGGACAATTATAATTCTGAAACCAGTGATGATTTATTAAAAACAACGTAAAAATTGTGACAATTCTTCATCTTCTCAATTAAATAGTGTGTATTCCCTGGGCAGTCCTTGCAATTTAATTTCATACAAACATAATTGATTTACAATTGTATTGCAATAATTTCCACTTAGAATGATTTATTAACTCTGCACTATCAACAATGCCACGAATCAGCTCAAATATTTTATATCTATTAGAAATGTATTACTCAAATTACACAATTTTCTTCAGGAAATTCCATGTTTCATTCCTTATCTTCCTTCTCCTATTGTTCTATTGTTTATGTACCATGTGACCATTTGAATATTGAGGTATAATTTCAACATTTGTCTATTGGAGAATAAAATTGCCTTCCTTCTCATTTGCTCACACTAAGCAACAGAACTCCTTCAACCTAATCTAGTGGTTCTGGTGCAAAGAGCATTGTCTGTGACATAAACTCTGTATTTATATTGCTTTTTAGTAACACCTGTAGTTGCTGTCATTTAGACGGCCTCTAGAGGCACTTCCTCATTACAGTCTGGTAATTTGAAAGGCACCAAATGAAGCATTAGGACATTGCAGGCACTGTGATCATGTCTGCAGTGTCCTATAGTAACCCCTGAGTTGCACAGTATAACAATTCACTGCTTCTCATAGAGAAGCACTGGATGTAATGCTTCTCTGTGAGAAGCATTTGATTAGAGCATCGCTGTGATTGCTACACATGCGCATTAGGTCCAAACTGCTTATCAATGAGCAGCATTTGATTGGACAAAATGTCATCAAGGCTGATGACATCAGCAAAGGCAGATCAGGCTGCTTTTGAAGGGCCCTGTCAGTGTTGGGTTACAGGTAAGTAAAGTTAAATTACAGTGTTCTTTTAATTACAAAATCGGCATATTGGCTTAATTTTGAATTCAGTAAATTAGTAAACACAATCTTTTGGTTCAAAAATGTGTCCTTAGCCACCAGCTTCCCCCACCGATGATCCCTCTACTTTGCCCGGCAATTCACTCTATAGAGCCAATGGAGCATGTATACCCAGCTATGATGGCTGATTGCATTACAATGTGAATATACTGATAGGTAAAGCAGAATGTCTTAGGTTGGTTAAGCATGTGCTCCCGATCGAGAATCACTTGGCAGTGCGTCAGTGTGGCAGTGTGTCAGTGCGTCAGTGCTAGAGAAAAGAAAGTCTTGAGAGTTAACCATTTTGTTTTAAGAAACAAGTAATATATCTTATTTGTTTAAAGCTTTACATTTGGTTTTGCCATATAGTGAGTGGAAGTGTGTTGGACATTGTATGATTAGCTAGGTAATGTCTGCCCCCATCTTTATATCGCAAATCAACTTACAACGTACATAAAGGAATCCCTTTCAAATAACTACCTGAACCCTCATCGATTGCATTGCTGACTCATTTGATAAAAGCGCATATTGGGTTCACAAATTCTCATTGATGTTATATGGGTTTGGCGAGTTTGTGAAATGACAATCAGTCATGCACAATGTCAAGGTAATAGAGAACCTGTGGGTGAGAAAAGTAACGTTGCCATAAATTCACTGATTATACCATTAGTTGATTATTTATCACTTGTATTGTGCTTATTGGCATAATGAGCTTTTATTGTTCTTGTGTGTTTATTTTCCGCTGATTATTTGTTCCCGATTGGCTCCTTACTTTGTACTCCATGTGCTCCACCAAAAAATCACATCAACAAATCTACACAATTGGCAACATGAGTGCCTTTGGTTCTATGGCACTACACTGGGTATAAATTTCAACTGAAAATCATGCCTTTACACATGCCAGGAGTTCGAGCCTTGTTCTAGTCTCATTTGGTCTAAAGACCATCGTCAAGGGTAAACTTAAAATGGAACAGGTAGATCTTCAGTTATTTTTCTTGTAAGCTTAGACACTCTACTTCCATTTATAACCAGGTGAAATGCGTCGGCATTGGGAAACATTTCAGATGAGGTTTTTAAAGAAAAGCTGTATCTTAGGCAGTCACCATTACTTTTCGTAGTCGAAATTTTTAATACTGTAAAACACGTCCTGTCTTCTCTAAATCAGGTTAATATAGAAGCATCATCATTAGTGATTTTACACTGATAAGAAAGATGTAACATATGCTAATATGTTTCTAATTTGCATATATGTTTGAATTTGACAACTTCATATTTCTGCTCATCGGATCATTAGTAAATTAAGGCTTTGAAGAAAAAGAAATACCTAATACTCTGAACAGAGTTAAGGACTACAATATGAGATAGATACCATACTTTCTTGTAGGGTTGTGCTTGCAAAGAAAATATATTTTTCTATATACCAGTACTTTCGTCTATAAAAAAATATTAACAAACTCGGCTTAACTCCTATGCCTTAAATTTAATATTAATATTATCATCATCTATTATTTGAAAACCTTTAATCTATTTTACAAAACTGTGATGTTTTCAACCCTTTCCACAAACAATAAAATATACTGTACTGTGTTAAGCCTTATTACATTGAACGCATAAATGTAAAAACTTGTCTTATTTTTCAAATATGATTGCAGTAATTATTTTTCATTTTGTAAGTAACAAAGAGTATATAAATAGCATTCCACCATCCACAATACATTGATGAAAATGATTTAGTTTTTTTTTTAGATACAGTGAGTTTTGGTTCAATAGTGTGTGTGTGTGTGTGTGTGTGTGTGTGTGTGTGCGAGAGAGAGAGAGAGAGAGAGAGAGAGACAAATGTTGGTTGGAAATCTGAAAAAGTGATTGTTAATTTAAAAAAAGACATTTAAAAAAAAATCAACATATAAAAGAGACATATTTTCTAGAAAGTCTCCCAAAATCATTTGTAAACATCATATCCTATCTTAACTGAATATATTTCAGCAGAGATGTCTGACACTATGTATAAAACTGCTTAAAACTAGGAGATCATTTAAAATCGTAAATTAATTAATGCATTTTCTACATGCTAGGCACGTCACATTGTGTGGTCTACGTGTATTTCTATGCAGATAGGCACAATTAAAGGTTAGCAAAGAGGTTAAGACAACAATTCTTCCTTTGTGATTTTAATGCCAAAATTCTTTTATGCGTTGATTCATACATAAAACTCATGGTGTTCAGAGAGTTCTGTTTAGAAGGAGTGTGCCAAAAGGTATACGGATGAAATTCATCCAAAACTGATCATCTGCCGGTAATTGGCTTCCACTGCCGGCGCTGGTCAATCCCTTGGTGGTGTTTCTGGGTCTTCCAGTTCTGCGTTCCAATTTAAATTCCTTAATATAGCTATACAATCAAACAATGCCACAAGATAAGAGCGTTTACCTTCTGCTCCGAACAATAAACATATTGTGAAATCACAGTACAAAACAAACAAAAAAATATAAATAATGCATTTTCGTGTGTTTTGTTGTTTGGGAATGTCAGCGATATACCTTTTGATCAACCTTGCTGTAGAATAACAAAACTGAACAGAAAGAACAAGACAAACAACACTATGTTCAATGAGAACTATAATAACTCAAACACCTTGATATACATATATGATAACAAAGCAATATATATAATTGTATTGTAATTTTTATTTTCCTCAATAAGTGTATATATCAATTATACATGTGGAAAGTGTTTTTCATACTGCAATCTGTTACCAGGCCCCTTGGTTTTCCAAGTAGGGTTTCATAAAAAGTTCATGTGTAGCCCCAAATGAATCAGAATTTAAGGATTTCCAGATATTATACCAACAAGGTGATTGCTAAAACCTAGACCACCTGATTATATAAAGACTTGTTTGGGGACCTTTGTTGTAGATATTTAATACCACGCACCCATATTAAATACTTGGATCAATAAATAATCTTCACGCAATGCTTAAACAGTAAAAAAAATTATTTTTTAATCAATTGATTTTCTTTCTTCATTAAGCAAAAACTGTCATATCAAAACATTTTATTAAAATTTCCTTTTTTTAACATAATGTAAAGGAAAAACTGAATTAGGTGACGCAAATAAGAGAAAACGTCCTTAAAGGGAAATATTGAGTCTTTAAAGCGAATTTTTGTAAACAAACTCATTCCAAATTAACAGAATTAATAACATATTTAAAATCAACATACAATGAAATGTGTTTTTTTTTTCAACTTTTTGCTTTAAATATTCCTTTTGTGAAATGAATATATGGACAATCGTGCATGGCAGCATTAATAAAAAAAAAAAAGAAGAAATACATATTATTATAGTGATCAAACAGTTTCCTTCGCCAATCAGTGAATGAAAATGTAGACAAAATATCAAAATAAAGCAAATTATCAACATAGCAAGTTAGAACTATTTTTGGGGGGCAATTGTGACTACACCACAAATCCATCTTGTGAATCTATCCTGTAGTAAGTTGTAAGATTTTGCTAAACGACTTCTTTGAGTTAAATGATCCTACACATAAATTATACCATAATTGTTTACTTGTTTTTTCTACTTTTTTAAACTGAAAAGATAATCAATAAATTAGTAAGGCATCTAAGGTTTATTTGGATCTCAACATAGAATAAAGTATAGAAATGTGCTTTAAAAATACAAATTTAAAAAAATGTGCACATATATGCCAATTTAATTGTCAGATTAAAAATATTCTTTTTTGTTCCCAGCCTCCAAGAGGTGCCCAAAATGCATTGCAAATGGATTAATTAAGTAGATGGCACATTCTATTGTTAATCTAGTACAGAGTGTTCTTATTGGCTTAACGCTGACTCATGCATCATTTCAAACATGAGCTGACGCCACAAAGTAGTTTCTTCAATCTTTCTATATTTGAGCCATTACATTAGTAATAGACTGATTTATGCTACATAGAAATAAGTGAGAATTATTGTCAGTTTCTGATTTTGCTAAATTGCTACTTGCATATATTTAACACATATATGATAATTTTAAATATATATATCTATCTATATATGTATATATACACACACATGTATAAATATATATATAAATTAAACATATATATATTAGGAGTGCAATTATATATATATACTTCAAAATTTATGTTATATCAAATATAAATAGACTTATATCTGATTGCATTTATTAATGATTGTATAAAAAAATATTTAAATATAAATAATCAAGGGTGAACAAATCTATGCCAACGTGCGAGAAAGCACGTTCGATTATCTTGGGTTGAGAATTTATTCGCTAGAGTTAGGGGTGGGCCACTAATGAAAGTAAATCCACACACATTTGCTTTCTCTACCAATTCCACCTCGTTCAGAACGCTACCTATTCATCCTGTCTACTGTAAAATCCTTCAAAAGCCATAACACACATAAGAATGCTGTTTGTAAAATGGATGCAAATTATCAAAGCCTATCAAAAATGTGAGACTTTTTTTATTTTTTGCTGCAAAAATGTTTATTTTTTTTTAATCTGCTTTATCTACCGTGACTCCTACAAAGATAGTTTGGGTATTAAAGACTTTTGGCTATATGTTGTTTTTATTTCAATATCTCCTATCTACTTGTTTGTATATTGACTGAATAAAAATATTTCTCATATTTTCCATATTATATTATATAATATAATATTTTCTAAAAATGTCATGATATAATATTTCTCCAATATTTATACATCGTCTTTTATTTTCTCGTTTCTGAATACCCAGATAAATGGTAATCCATATTTATTTAAAGTCTTAAATGGCTGACATATTAATTATTATTTTTTAATATTTATTTATTTTTAAAGTATTAGACAAAATTTGTCCAGTGTTCCGCTATCCACACTTTTTTTTGTAGTGCTAAAGAAATTCAAGTTTTAAGCAAGGACCAGAATCGATTTTGAAAAGCTACACTATGGCACAAGTTTTAGAATCTGACTAATTTAGTCACAAATAAATTGTTATTTTTTTATTTTTATCTTTAAAAATATATGAAATGTATTATCATAAAATCCTGGCGTTGTGGTGGCTCTGGAAACAGATCTCTGTCATATTATTATATACTGTTAAATTTATATTATAAGATCATTATTCATTCTCCTGTCCCATGTTGCCAGGAAAAAAATGTGATTTTTTTTTAGGGCCTTCCTGCCTCTATATGATGAATAATGTATTAATATTTCTAAGCCACAAGTACTGATGTAGTGGGTGTTACGCACATTACAAGCACTTACATTAATTCAGTGCACACACAGAAAAAAATTACACTGAAATCTGTACTTCAAAAGCCTCTAAATATTGGAGAGTTAATTCACCTGTAGCTTGACAGTGTAAAGGATGAGACAAGACAATGACAAAGAACAACTTTCATAATGATGTGTAATTCACAAGATCATTATGTAATTGCTTGGCAAGCAAAAATGGTTAATCGCCGATCAGAGCTGTGGGGCCTAGTCCGCTCTGAATCGACTAACATACCTTGTACAAATGGAACATATATTTTTTTTAATTACAGGGGGAAAAAAATAAATGAAAGAGATCACATTTCTTTCGGTACATAATTAAAAACATAATTGGAAGAAAAATAAAACATATATAAAATATCTAACATAATCCCAAAACTAGTCATTGCTTATATCATGGATATTTACATATATATATAGATTTCATTTAATGTAGTTATTGAGACAACGCAATAAAAGGAAATGTGTTTCTGTTAAACATGTGCTCTGGTAAATTCACTGAATTACAATACAATTATTCATCACAAATATTCTCTGATGTTAGCCGATCACTGGCCATCTGTCGTTTCTACTTTATAACACTAAGAAAATCTGAATGTTTTCATCAAGTTGAGATACGTAGGATGAAGTACCAACTTTATAAATTGCAATATTGTGTGAGATGTAATGAAAAAAAGATTTGTTCAGAGTTATTCGGGGTCAAAGATCCAAAATGGAGCCAAAGAAATTGCATGTCAGTAATTTTTCCGATAAAATTAAACTAAACCAGATATCATTGTACTATACAATATCCCAACATAGTTTAAAAAAACCAGAGTGTTTTGGTACCACTGCGATAGCTATCAAAGTGTAAGTATACCTGCCAACAAAAAGGCCAACTCTACGTTGAGTCCTGCTCTAACAATTCACCTTGCTGCTATCAGAGGCAAACATTTCTAACGAGGCAAAAGTGGATGTTTTCTTATGTACGATTCTCTTAGAATGATATCATAGACTTACCTAATAAAAAAGCAAGTATTGTAAACGAGTAAAGACTGATATAAGAGCACTATTAAGATACCTCCTCTCTAGTCATCTAGCACAAGTAATTCTTCAAAGCGATTTGCACTCATTTAATTTTGATTTAAAAATTAATCTGGTAGAATTTTTGTTTGATTGCATTTAAAATTCAATGGTGTCTTTAACATTGACAGAAAACCCAAATCATCACAAATGTTCATCACATGTCTACCTACCTACAAGCGTCAATATTAAATTATGTCCCATTACTAGTCGCTGTACACTGTGATTTTAAGGTTAAACTGTTACTCTGTATTTGGTTTTGTTTACGTTTCGCTTTATGCGCCCTTAATGCTCTATCACCATCAACAACTCTTGCCTGGGCCTTTTCTTTGAATTCAAAATTACTGAGTGTTATTCCTATCTGTAAAAATTATTTTACAAAAAATTATAAAAGGAGAATAGCTGTTCAAAGTTCACAGAATGTATTATTTTTTATTTATATATATATATATATATATATTAATAGCTTTTTGAGCAGCTATATTCATCCAGTGATACAGATCTAAATATTGATGTATGTATTACAATGTTATATAATACTTTTTATTGGACTGAAAGATTTGGAATATGCCAAACTTTATTAAGTTGATCCTTTTATTACAAAAAATAAAAGTTTGATAAACAAAACAGCTCCAAATAAATTGCTTGTTCTAAAATATTGTTAATCCAATAAACATATTAGCATATATTGCAGTTTTTTAATTTGAATCTATACACACATACAACATTGTATTTATATACTAAAGTATAAATGTGTGTTTTTATTCGAAAACAGTCAAAATAACATTTCGTCAAGGTGTAATTTCCAAAACTATTAACAAAAAACATAGAGGCCATTCCCAGATTTTAAGGTGTTGCACACTGAAGTTAAATGATTAACTTTAAGATCCAATATCAATGGATATAGATTTTATCTTCCCGTGAGACTTATGTCCATAAATAAATAATATATACCATGTGTTTGTTAAATAAATCACAGATTAATCTGAAACTATATATATATAAATATATAAAACACATAATAATAAATATCAAACAACTCGTATGTAGCATTTAACAAAACGTATACTGACTTGTAAAAGGACACTATATAAGAATTGCCAAATAAATATGAATAATATGAGTATATATGCAAAATAAATATATATATACTCAAATAAAATATGATAAAAAATATTTACAAGTCTGCAAATTGTCTGTGTACATTTTTTTAACCTAACTAAGATATATATTACAATGACTCCTACTATTTCATTACTGAGTATCTAAGCAGCAGAGCTTTGGACTAGTCCCCATCTATGAAGGCCTCCACCCTTTCCCTTTGCTGTCACAGAATACTCCACTATAACAGAACAGTAAATGTTATTGTATCTGCTGTAACAAGTCGCTCACAGGAGGCAAACTGTGTGCGTTTTAAGCTTTATTGTTTATAACTTTATTTATACGCTTAATTAAATATATTTAAACATTTTAAGTGCATTGATTTAATAAAAATAATGATTAAATCCTCATCTACACTTACGTATAACGTTGTATGTGTATTATATGTTTACAATATATACCGGTATGTATTGCTTCAAACCAGAGGAAGAGAGGAAATCTCTTGAAAGCTTGTCTTTTAAGTATTATCTTAGTCCAATAAAAAAGGCATCATTGCATATTGCAATACTCATTTGGCATCTTGTCTACTGGACTAATATAACTAATCCAATTTACACTATATATATATATTTATTTATTTTTTTATTATTATTTTTATTTTTATTTATCTATTTATGAAACCAGTAAAGCGGCACTCACCTAAATATGTATACATTATAAGGGTGCTGCTGGAACAAATGGTTGCAACATAAATAATCCAATGCATTCAGTGGTTAAACACCAATTTTAATGCTTACAAAATTAGATTTCATTTGACTTTAATAATATCTGACTTAGGCCATTAGAATTTAATCTAGTTATAGTATATGGTCAGACTTTGCATAAGTCTGCCATAACACCACTAGAATCCCAATGTATCGTAGTTTTACTAGTTGTCTAAGTCTAGTGATGCTCACTATTAATCCATTAAAACTTTTTTAATTGGACTAACAATCAGGCTTTTGGAAGCATCTCTCTCACTTTATATATAAATGTGCAACACCATGGGTTTTTGTTTAAATATATATTTTTTTCTCATCTAGTACTGTCATGGTACATTATTTGGCAACTTTACTCTATCCTAGAAGTGAAAGGCTTGGCAGTGTTTGATGGGTTACAGTCTATCAGTTCGATAGCTTGTACTATAAGTCACACATAATATGGTTCTATTTTGGAACTAGTTTTCCTGATTAAGGGTTCCATATTCTCCACCATTAGATATGATTGCTTGGTATTGTCTGTTCTGAGCCCTCTGCTCTCTGTTCACACAAGACAAGCTGGGAGAGAGCGTATTCAGACTTCAGGCCAGAAACTGTTCTAAGCTCCCACACACACTGGCATTGTCTGGCCTATCTGTCTTTGTGTGCCTGCTGTGTAACGATCAGGGGTTGACTTAGTATGGAATATGACAGATACACAACTTGTTCTGCATCTATCTCGCTTTATATAAAGTAACCCCATTCTAGAAGCTACAAACCCGCACAAATCTATAAAGCTTAACATCTTCTATTATCCTAAAGAATGCAAAAAAAAAACAACTTAAAGGTACAATGTCCAATTAATCATTCAGCTGAGGAAGGGATTGTTAAACTATCAAATATGAAATCCAAAATTCATGTTATACTGGAATATTTCTTACGTTTACATCGAATGATGTTACCAGCCGTGAGCTATCTTTTATGAAAAAAAAAAAATCCCCCCAAAACATCCAACAATCTGAAAATGAATAACATTTTCACATTTTCAAAATCCATGTGATATATATATATACAAAAAGTTAATCCATACAAAAATCAAATAGAGTATATTAAATTCTTTTTAATAGTAAAATACTATATTTATTATAGAATCAATATAATTGCTTATACAAAATTCATATGTATAATATTTATATATATACATGTGTAATATTTATTATTTTCCACAAGTATATTTTTAATAAACCTGTAAAACCGTCTGACCACTTTAAAACATTTCTGAATTCCTAAAACTGGAATGGGATTTTTGTTATGAAAAAATACCTACAGTCACACACCGAAAAGCAGAATAACAACTACAAAAATCCAACAGGCATTAGCAATTTAAATGCTACCATAACAATAAAACAGTAAAACAATTTGGCTACAGTGTGTTTTTGAATTTTACACACACTGAGCTGCAGCAAATTCTCCATTATTTTTACTTTCGTTTTAAATAAAATTTTAATGTATTAAGATTATTGGTAGAAAAGGGTCATAGGGCAAATGGTGAATAAATTAATTTATGTCCCCTCGGGCAAAAAAATTATATATATTATATATTTATATAGCATTTTGTATATTGCATATTGCATTTTATACACAACAACATTACTCAAGATTTTGTAAAAGTGTTTATTTCTTCATTTTTTTTTAACAACAAATAAAATATTGTGTCCATAGAAATCCCTAAACTAAAACTGTTTGACAAACAAACAATAACATCATTTTTTTTTATTGACACTCATTTCATCTGTAGACATTTTTTTTAAAACAGAATGCAGAAATTTATTGAAAATAAATAATTGGCAACTGTAATAGGCAATTTTGAATAAAATTGTTGAAAAAAGCAACTTTTAATGAAAATAGCGTTTATTATACATCAGGTACTAAATGAATAAAGTAAATGATCTTTTTTTTTCTTAAATTAATAACTTTAAAAGGTTTAATATACAAAACTGTACACTTATAAAGTTGGCAGAATTAATTTTCTTTTTTTTGTTTTGTTCTTATTTTGGGAGGGGAGTGAAGTTTAAATGTTGTTCCAAATGAACAAAGCTTGAGAATGGAACAATGGGTAGAAAATGAACTAAAAGTGGGTTTTAACTTTGTGAAATGGGCTAGAGGTGAGCTGGCTGATGATTCTGCAATTAAATGCAACCAATGCCCTGTATAAAGGTATGAGTATGAAATGTTTGGGTCATTAATTTATATAGCACAGTTTGTATTCATTTTAGCAGCTCTTTCTCTGTTTATCTGTATGTGTGTGTGTGTATGTGTGTGTGTGTGTGTGTGTGTGTGTGTGTGTGTGTGTGTGTATGTATGTGTGTATATATATATGTATATATATATATACACACACACACACACACATCATATTGAGTTACTATGTATAAACATGACAAATAGAGGATATGTCTATCTGGATTAATGTATGTGTTTGTGTGTGTTTTTGGAAGCTATGTATGTAGAAAATGTATCAAATAATGTTTCAATGTATCCAAAGGTATATTGGTGGGTTATATGGGAACAGAACAGACCCTTGCCTCTCTCTGATCTCGATATCTGTCCTCACAGCTCAATACAGGGTCAAATCCTTACAATAGGAGAGACACAAGAGGCATCAGCCGATGTATTTGTATGGCACAAAGGAGAAAAACAGCTCATTAAATTACAAATATATTTCCACAAAAATAAAAAAAATAAATTAAACAAAAATTAAAAATAAAATAAAAAATCATCCAAACTGGTGTTTTACTACAGACCTATTACTTATCCCTGGTAGCCAGAGAGGGTAGTTTTCTTCCTTCAATCTCCCTAATGCTAGATTCTGCATTGTGCATTTAACATGAAAAGTGCCAGTTTAAAGAACAAAAAAAAATTAAAATAAAATAATAATAGTTATAAAATAATAATTATAATAAAAAGCTATAAATGCATATTGATATCATGTTTAGGCATAAAATAAGAACAGAGTCCAATACATGGCATGCAGAAATGATTATTATAGCCAGTCTTCCATTAAATATTGCTGCAAGTGAACACACAGACTTCTTTTTTAAAACCATTTAACCATTTAGTTACCTGGTGTTCCTGGTAAAAGCTAATGACAGATACTGTATATCCTTCCTTGAACATCATCTAACATTGTAAATTCTAAGAGGAGACATGATTATCGTGGTGTTGGGGAGGAGGGAGAGTGGGGGTTGAGGGGGGAGAGCATCTGATCCAAGAAATACAAAGTATCTTCACAAATATTGTGTACAGGTTGTAGTAAAACACCTTAGACAATAAAGAATAATCCCAGATCATCTCCGACAAAAAAAAAAAAAAACAGAAAAAACAAAACAAACAAAAACAGCAACAACAACAAAAAAAATTAAAACATTAAAAAAAATGCAAAAAAAATACTATTCTATTGTAAAACAAAGTCACCTGATAAAAATGCGATGAAACCAAGGCGCAGAAAGGCAGATTTGGAGGCACAAATCGTTTCTGTCTTTCTGTGGAGACCAGAAAGACAATAAAACCTTGTTTAGAGTAAACAGCATGTATGTATATCAGTTATATTGCCAGCTTTGGAACATAGAGCTCCCATGTCTTATTTTCTTATTTTTGTTATTTTTAGGTTTATCTAGGTTTTTTTATGGTTTTTTTTTATTCTCTCCACCAAAACATAAGTTAAAAAAAGGAACCCTTTTAAAATCCACTGAATCTCCAGTTCTCACTGACCTCTGGGGATAGTCAAAGCTCATGACACGATGTATCTGTTTTAACACTGTGAGAATACACATCGTGTTGCTGTGGGTCACCCGGTGGAGTCATTCTTTTCTCTTTTTGTCTCCTGTTACAAAACCAGACACGAACCACTTCTTTCTCCAACTGCAGGCTGTCTGCCAACGAGGAGATCTCTTGGGCAGCAGGTTTGGGGCATTTCAAAAAGTGGGTCTCCAAGACTCCTTTCACACTCACCTCAATGGAGGTCCTTTTCTTCCTCTTCCTGCCCTGAGCAGCAATTTTGTCAATACTGGTGGGACTACCTGTGGATGAGTCTGCTTCTTCCAGCCACTTGTTCAGCAGAGGTTTCAGCTTGCACATATTCTTGAAGCTGAGCTGCAGAGCTTCAAACCTGCAGATGGTGGTCTGGGAAAAGACATTTCCATAGAGTGTCCCCAGTGCCAATCCCACATCTGCCTGTGTGAATCCAAGCTTGATCCTCCTTTGTTTGAACTGCTTGGCAAATTGTTCCAGCTCATCTGATGTTGGGGTCTCCTCATCAGAGTGGTCTTGGCAATGGTGGGACCCAATATCCCCATGGTCTGTGGCATCTCTGAGGACAGAATGCAAGCTCTGAGTGTTGCCTGATTGAGGTGGTGGGGTGAGCCCTCCATGGTCCAGCATTCCACTGACAGTGAAGCCAGTCTGAGAGTAGACATTTATAGGCTGTCCGCTGGAGGTGAGCGATGAGTTATGAGCTGGACTGGCTCCCCAAGCATTGGGGTGGTTGGTATGAGGCGAGTGATGGGAAACATGGGGCGACCTGTGGTGGATGATAGCCCCCAGCTGCAGGTCTTCTCTCCCTGGTTTAATATCCTGTTGGTCCAGAGGGCTGTTTCCTAGACTTGTTGACCAAGGATTGCCATCACTTAAGGTGGTCACCCAGTGGTGTCCAAGTGGGTGTCCATTGGTGGGAACTCCCTGCAGGTAGTCACTTTGTAGCAGTTTCTGTGGATTCCTAAAAGGGCTCCCTTGCTGCATTCCACTAGAATCTGCATGGACCAGGGAGCTGGAGCTTAGAATGCTGTAGGGATTGGAGGCAGCCGTGGCCATGCTCACTATGGATCCCCTACCAGTTACAATGTGGCAAAGGGAACAGTATCAGCCTTTGACATCTAACAAGGCAAGAGAGCCAAATCATCAACCGGTGTGTGAGTGACAGCCACTGCAGCCAATGGGGACTTCCCTTTCCTTGGCAAGCTTTATCTTCTGCCAATGGACCACCAGTGGGAGGGACTTCTCATCCCCCAGCCTGTCTGGTCCAGGCAGGAGTTAAACTAGCTGTAGCTGTAGAGGAAGTGAATGGGGCTGGAGTCTTTATTGGTTCCTAAACACTGAGTGACCAAGACACACTGTTTAACCCCTTCCTGCCGCATGCCATCCCAATTATGGAGGAAAAACACCATGTCAGCAATGCTATAATTGTGATTAATTCCCCACAGTGACTAAACATTGGCTCCTGCCTGGTGAATGTGCTGCGGAGATTGCCCAAATCTTACAAGCTGTCCTGTGAAACCCGGGGAATGCAGGAGAAAGGCAGGGACGATACAATGTATCCGAATACCATAGTAACCATTGAAAATAAACTACAGATTCTGTGTTTCTAAAAAAAAATTAGGTATATGTGTGTATGTATAGTGTGTGTGTATCTATATATATAGTGTGTGTGTGTCTGTGTATGTGTGGTATATTTATATATACATACAGACACACACAGGCACATTAGCTATGCATACATGTGTTTTGACACATTAGATAAACATGTGCTTTATAAACACACATATGCTACATTTGTTGCACAAAATATGTATACATTTTAATATTGATAAAATATTATGATACACAGCTATTATTTTACGGTGGCTTTTCTGTGCACGTTAAACAATTTTCCTTTTAATTTAATTTTCTTTTTCTACATAGCAAATCCGCACATTACATTTAAATTGAAATCATATTACAGGGGAAGCTAAATATACTGAAGAAGAAATAATAATAATAATAATAATAATAATGATAATAATAATATAAATAATAATGTCATTTTATGATGCTCAGATATGTTACCTTTTTCCATGTAAAATAAAGAGGGATTTTTCTATCCAGTCAATATCAGAGTATGCCCAGGCTGTAAAAATCAGAGACTTGTTTAATATCTTTTTTTAAATCTCCTCTGTAAAAAAAGAAGTGACCTTTATATATTCTTTTTTTTTGTAACAGGCAAAGTAACCTAGCTACCTAATTATATTTGCACTTAAAGCAGGCTGCATCCATTCTCTTATTGGTTTGAAATTCCATTAAATATATTGAGAGTGCTCCTAGGTTAAGCATGATTTAAATTTGCATACATTTTCATCTGTTTAGCTGAAATAAAAGAAGGGTGGCACTGAGCAGGAAGTCATTAAGGCTTTAGTTTAGTGAGAAGACAGTACTGCAGAAAATGCAGATATTGTGGGAGACGCTCACCAACACCCCAGAAAAACCAGGTGAGAATGAGTTTTAAAGAGATTCCATTGTACATTGCAGGCTGGGAAATCGATTGCTGTAACTGTCACCAGAAAACATCTGTAGCATCTATTGTTTTGTAAATATTATTATACACAGAGTATTCTAAATGCTGCTCTGTATCCATGTATCCATGGTTAAAGAAAAAAGCTCATATAAAGATTCATTTTATTGTTTGTTTTAACCATTGTATTACAGTGTGGGATTCAGATATGAAAGCGAAATTTTATTCTATTTTATTGGTTGTATTCTATCATTTATGGATTGGTTGTGTCTGTAGAAAGGAAATATATTCAATTAAATTCTCTTTTATTCACACATTAACATGTATTTTATATATATATATTGTGTATTGTAAGTGGCTTTACATTTGCTTGATCAAGATATACAGTAATTAATATTTTTATTCTTCATTGAACTGTTGTTTTTTATGTTTATAGTGATGTATTGTAGTGGTGTATATATGTGAAATACACAATATGCATGGAATGGCTATATATGTGCGTATATATTATAGGCGAAAACTTAGTTGGTATTGTTACACTTAACATATAGTATTGATTTAGAAAAGAAAAACACGAATATATATAATATAGTTATTAAGTGGTTTTAAAAATGTATCGAGAAATGAATCCAGGATGTGTATTCTCTATCCATGGGGGAAAGGAGATAGTTAAATAGAGATCACTTGTCAGTTGATATTCACTGCTAGTAGAAAGCAGGGAGATTTATATTTGAATGCTTTCTTCCTCTGTTTTATATTATGATTTATAAAGAGTTGAGTTGTGTGTGTTGTGTGTGAGTCTGTGTGTGCGATTGTGTGTGTCTGTGGCTCCTTGGCTTATGCTTACAGGATCTGCCAATATGTGTTTGATTGTGAGAGAGAGAGAGTCTGTGTGCGTGTGTGTGTGTGTGTGTGTGTGTGTGTGAATCTGTGTGTGTGAATCTGTGTGTGTGTGTGTGTGTGTGTGTGTGTGAATCTGTGTGTGTGAATCTTTGTGTGTGTGTGTGTGTGTGAATCTGTGTGTGTGTGTGTGTGAATCTGTGTGTGTGTGAATCTTTGTGTGTGTGTGTGTGTGTATGTGTGTGAATCTGTGTGTGTGAATCTTTGTGTGTGTGTGTGTGAATCTGTGTGTGTGATAGTGTCTGTAACTCCCTTTATTTTGCCTGCAGGTTCTGCCTGTATGTGTGTCTGATTTAAGAATGAACTATTTAAGCTGAGATCTTGGTACAGTCTCCCCCATTCTCTGTTGTGGGCACTGAAGATCTAGGCAGCAATTTGTTGCATCTAATGTTTGACTGACCCTTTAGTATTTTGGCACTATGCTATAGATGCTCGTTAGGATTGTGAGGTCTGCTACCCTAATCAACGCTAAATGGTGATCGATTTTTATTTTTATTAAAATATTTCCATGTGACAGTATGTCTGGTGCTGTGTACAACCTATTTTTAAGTGATGGAAAACAAGTGGTTTGGGACATCCTTATTGGTCCAATGCCAGTACAGACACCTCTAATACGTTTCTATAGCATTTCATCTTCTTATTATTGGGAGTTGGTTTTACATCTATGTTTTTGTTTCATGGTCTCTATAATCCCTGCGGTAAGATTAGAGGCTGGGTGTTTCATGGTCTCTATTCCTGTTGTAAAATTAGAGGCTGGGTGTCTGGTGGTTTCTATAATCCTTACCGTTAGATTAGATTATTTTGGTTTGATTGGAAGTAAAACTCTTGCACTGAGATTAGAGGATGCTACTTTTGGTAAAATCTGTAATTCCTGCAGTAAAATGATAGATTTGGCGTTGTATGGTCTCTATAATTCTTACAGTAGGTTAGAGACTCTATATTTGATGTTTTCTTTAATTCCTTCAGTGAGATTAGAGGATCGGGGTTTAATAATTTCTGTAACACTTGCAGTGAGATTAGAGGGTTTAATAATTTCTGTGAGATTAGAGGGTTTAATAATTTCTGTAACACTTGCAGTGAGATTAGAGGATGGGGGTTTCATAATTTCTGTAATTCTTGCAGTGAGATTAGAGACTGGGGGTTTCATAATTTATGTAATTCTTGCAGTAAGATTAGAGACTGGGGATTTAATAATTTCTGTAATTCTTGCAGTGAGATTAGAGGATGGTATAATAATTTCTGTAATTCTTGCAGTTAGACTAGAGGCTGTGGGTTTAATAATTTCTGTAACACTTGCAGTATAATTAGAGGCTGCATGTTTCATGGCCTCCAAAATTCTTGCAGTATAATTAGAGGCACGTTTCATGGTCTCCTTAAGTCTTGCAGTATAATTAGAGGCTGCATGTTTCATGGCCTCCATAAGTCTTGCAGTATAATTAGAGGCACGTTTCATGGTCTCCATAAATCTTGCAGTATAATTAGAGGCTGCATGTTTCATTGTCTCCATAAGTCTTGAGTTAATTAGAGGCACGTTTCATGGTCTCCATAAGTCTTGCAGTATAATTAGAGGCACGTTTCATGGTCACCATAAGTCTTGCAGTATAATTAGAGGCTGCATGTTTCATGGCCTCCATAAGTCTTGCAGTATAATTAGAGGCTGCATGTTTCATGGTCTCCATAAGTCTTGCAGTATAAGTAGAGGCTGCATGTTTCATGGTCTCCATAAGTCTTGCAGTATAATTAGAGGCTGCATGTTTCATGGTCTCCATAAGTCTTGTAGTTTAATTAGAGGCTGCATGTTTCATGGCCTCCATAAATCTTGCAGTATAATTAGAGGCTGCATGTTTCATGGTCTCCATAAGTCTTGCAGTATAATTAGAGGCTGCATGTTTCATGGTCTCCATAAGTCTTGTAGTTTAATTAGAGGCTGCATGTTTCATGGTCTTCATAAATCTTGCAGTATAATTAGAGGCTGGGTATTTATAGTCTCTCCACTTTGAACATGGTCTCCATAAGTCTTGTAGTTTAATTAGAGGCTGCATGTTTCATGGCTTGCAATAATTTGATAGATGATTCTTTAACACACTATAATAGTGTTTCAGACATCCCATAATTGTTTCATTATTGCTATACTTATAGAGGCTAGCCTCCAGAAGATTTTAATTGTTACTATGTGTGGGGCAGAAACTGTTGCTTTTTATTCAATACCAGGTTCTCCATATTGCTTTCTATAATATTTAGTCCTCTCTAAATGTTTTCTGTATAAATGAAGACTATATATTATTATTTATCATCTGTGTATGGCGGTGTTCTCTATAAGATTAGAGGCTGTGTATGGCGGTATTCGCTGTAAGATTAGAGGCTGTGTATGGCGGTGTTCTCTATAAGATTAGAGGCTGTGTCCTGGCCTGGTGTTCTCTATAAGATTAGAGGCTGTGTACGGCGGTGTTTTCTATAAGATTAGATGCTGTGTATGGCGGTGTTCTCTATAAGATTAGAGGCTGTGTATGGCGGTGTTCTCTGTAAGATTAGAGGCTGTGTATGGCGGTGTTCTCTATAAGATTAGAGTCTGTGTCCTGGCATGGTGTTCTCTATAAAATTAGAGGCTGTGTATGGCAGTGTTCTCTATAAGATTAGAGGCTGTGTCCCGGCATGGTGTTCTCTATAAAATTAGAGGCTGTGTACGGCAGTGTTCTCTATAAAATTAGAGGGTGTGTACGGCGGTCTTCTCTTTAAGATTAGAGACTGTGTACGGCGGTGTTCTCTATAACATTAGAGGCTGTGTATGGCGGTGTTCTCTATAAGATTAGAGACTGTGTACGGTGGAGTTCTCTATAAGATTAGAGGCTGTGTCCTGGCCTGGTGTTCTCTGTAAGATTAGAGGCTGTGTATGGCGGTGTTCTCTATAAGATTAGAGGCTGTGTCCTGGCCTGGTGTTCTCTGTAAGATTAGAGGCTGTGTATGGTGGTGTTCTCTATAAGATTAGAGGCTGTGTATGGCGGTGTTCTCTATAAGATTAGAGACTGTGTACGGCGGTGTTCTCTGTAACATTAGAGGCTGTGTATGGCGGTGTTCTCTATAAGATTAGAGACTGTGTACGGTGGAGTTCTCTATAAGATTAGAGGCTGTGTCCTGGCCTGGTGTTCTCTGTAAGATTAGAGGCTGTGTATGGCGGTGTTCTCTATAAGATTAGAGGCTGTGTCCTGGCCTGGTGTTCTCTGTAAGATTAGAGGCTGTGTATGGTGGTGTTCTCTATAAGATTAGAGGCTGTGTATGGCGGTGTTCTCTATAAGATTAGAGGCTGTGTATGGCGGTGTTCTCTATAAAATTAGAGGCTATGTATGGCAGTGTTCTCTATAAGATTAGAGTCTGTGTCCTGGCATGGTGTTCTCTATAAAATTAGAGGCTGTGTATGGCAGTGTTCTCTATAAGATTAGAGGCTGTGTCCCGGCCTGGTGTTCTCTATAAGATTAGAGGTTGTGTATGGTGGTGTTCTCTATAAGATTAGAGGCTGTGTCCTGGCCTGGTGTTCTCTATAAGATTAGAGGCTGTGTCCCGGCCTGGTGTTCTCTATAAAATTAGAGGCTGTGTCCCTGCCTGGTGTTCTCTATAAGATTAGAGGCTGTGTCCCGGCCTGGTGTTCTCTATAAGATTAGAGGCTGTGTATGGCGGTGTTCTCTATAAGATTAGAGGCTGTGTATGGTGGTGTTCTCTATAAGATTAGAGGCTGTGCATGGCGGTGTTCTCTATAAGATTAGAGGCTCTGTATGGCAGTGTTCTCTATAAGAGTAGAGGCTGTGTCCTGGCCTGGTGTTCTCTGTAAGATTAGAGGCTGTGTCCCGGCTTGGTGTTCTCTATAAGATTAGAGGCTGTGTATGGCGGTGTTCTCTATAAGATTAGAGGCTCTGTATGGCAGTGTTCTCTATAAGATTAGAGGCTGTGTATGGCGGTGTTCTCTATAAGATTAGAGGCTGTGTATGGCGGTGTTCTCTATAAGATTAGAGGCTGTGTATGGCGGTGTTCTCTATAAGAGTAGAGGCTGTGTATGGCAGTGTTCTCTATAAGAGTAGAGGCTGTGTATGGCGGTGTTCTCTATAAGATTAGAGGATGTGTCCCGGCCTGGTGTTCTCTGTAAGATTAGAGGCTGTGTATGGCGGTGTTCTCTATAAGATTAGAGGCTGTGTATGGCGGTGTTCTCTATAAGATTAGAGGCTGTGTCCTGGCGTGGTGTTCTCTGTAAGATTAGAGGCTGTGTATGGCGGTGTTCTCTATAAGATTAGAGGCTGTGTATGGTGGTGTTCTCTATAAGATTAGAGGCTGTGTATGGTGGTGTTCTCTATAAGATTAGAGGCTGTGCATGGCGGTGTTCTCTATAAGATTAGGGACTGTGTATGGTGGTGTTCTCTGTAAGATTAGAGGCTGTGTATGGCGGTGTTCTCTATAAGATTAGAGGCTGTGTATGGTGGTGTTCTCTATAAGATTAGAGGCTGTGTATGGTGGTGTTCTCTATAAGATTAGAGGCTGTGCATGGCGGTGTTCTCTATAAGATTAGGGACTGTGTATGGTGGTGTTCTCTGTAAGATTAGAGGCTGTGTATGGCGGTGTTCTCTATAAGATTAGAGGCTGTGTATGGCGGTGTTCTCTATAAGATTAGAGGATGTGTATGGCAGTGTTCTCTATAAGATTAGAGGCTGTGTATGGTGGTGTTCTCTATAAGATTAGAGGCTGTGTCCTGGCCTGGTGTTCTCTGTAAGATTAGATGCTGTGTATGGCGGTGTTCTCTATAAGATTAGAGGCTGTGTATGGTGGTGTTCTCTATAAGATTAGAGGCTGTGTATGGCGGTGTTCTCTATAAGATTAGAGGCTGTGTATGGCGGTGTTCTCTATAAGATTAGAGGCTGTGTCCTGGCCTGGTGTTCTCTGTAAGATTAGAGGCTGTGTATGGCGGTGTTCTCTATAAGATTAGAGGCTGTGTATGGTGGTGTTCTCTATAAGATTAGAGGCTGTGTATGGTGGTGTTCTCTATAAGATTAGAGGCTGTGCATGGCGGTGTTCTCTATAAGATTAGGGACTGTGTATGGTGGTGTTCTCTGTAAGATTAGAGGCTGTGTATGGCGGTGTTCTCTATAAGATTAGAGGCTGTGTATGGCGGTGTTCTCTATAAGATTAGAGGATGTGTATGGCAGTGTTCTCTATAAGATTAGAGGCTGTGTATGGTGGTGTTCTCTATAAGATTAGAGGCTGTGTCCTGGCCTGGTGTTCTCTGTAAGATTAGATGCTGTGTATGGCGGTGTTCTCTATAAGATTAGAGGCTGTGTATGGTGGTGTTCTCTATAAGATTAGAGACTGTGTACGGCGGTGTTCTCTATAAGATTAGAGGCTCTGTATGGCAGTGTTCTCTATAAGATTAGAGGCTGTGTATGGCGGTGTTCTCTATAAAATTAGATGCTGTGTATGGCGGTGTTCTCTATAAGATTAGAGTCTGTGTCCTGGCATGGTGTTCTCTATAAGATTAGAGACTGTGCATGGCGGTGTTCTCTATAAGATTAGAGGCTGTGTCCCGGCCTGGTGTTCTCTATAAGATTAGAGGCTGTGTACGGCGGTGTTCTCTATAAGATTAGAGGCTCTGTATGGCAGTGTTCTCTATAAGATTAGAGGCTGTGTATGGCGGTGTTCTCTATAAAATTAGATGCTGTGTATGGCGGTGTTCTCTATAAGATTAGAGTCTGTGTCCTGGCATGGTGTTCTCTATAAGATTAGAGACTGTGCATGGCGGTGTTCTCTATAAGATTAGAGGCTGTGTCCCGGCCTGGTGTTCTCTATAAGATTAGAGGCTGTGTACGGCGGTGTTCTCTATAAGATTAGAGGCTCTGTATGGCAGTGTTCTCTATAAGATTAGAGGCTGTGTATGGCGGTGTTCTCTATAAAATTAGATGCTGTGTATGGCGGTGTTCTCTATAAGATTAGAGTCTGTGTCCTGGCATGGTGTTCTCTATAAGATTAGAGACTGTGCATGGCGGTGTTCTCTATAAGATTAGAGTCTGTGTCCTGGCATGGTGTTCTCTATAAGATTAGAGGCTGTGTATGGTGGTGTTCTCTATAAGATTAGAGGCTGTGTCCCGGCCTGGTGTTCTCTATAAGATTAGAGGCTGTGTATGGTGGTGTTCTCTATAAGATTAGAGGCTGTGTTCTGGCCTTGTGTTCTCTATAAGTTTAGAGGCTGTGTCCCGGCCTGGTGTTCTCTATAAGATTAGAGGCTGTGTCCCGGCCTGATGTTCTCTATAAGATTAGAGGCTGTGTCCCGGCCTGGTGTTCTTTATAAGATTAGAGGCTGTGTCCCGGCCTGGTGTTCTCTATAAGATTAGAGGCTGTGTCCCGGCCTGGTGTTCTCTATAAGATTAGAGGCTGTGTGCCGGCCTGGTGTTCTTTATAGAATTAGAGGCTGTGTCCCGGCCTGGTGTTCTCTATAAGATTAGAGGCTGTGTCCTCTATAAAATTAGAGGCTGCGGTGTTCTCTATAAGATGTTGTGTCCTGGCATGGTGTTCTCTATAAGATTAGAGACTGTGTATGGCGGTGTTCTCTACAAGATTAGAGGCTGTGTCCCGGCCTGGTGTTCTCTGTATAGAATTAGAGGCTGTGTCCCGGCCTGGTGATTCTCTATAAGATTAGAGGCTGTGTATGGTGGTGTTCTCTATAAGATTAGAGGCTGCGTCCTGGCCTGGTGTTCTCTATAAGATTAGAGGCTGTGTATGGCGGTGTTCTCTATAAGATTAGAGGCAGTGTCTGGTTCTCTATAAGTTCTCTGTTCTCTATAAGATTAGAGGCTGTGTCCCGGCCTGGTGTTCTCTATAAGATTAGAGGCTGTGTCTCCTGCGTCCTCCTGGTGTTCTCTATAAGATTAGAGGCTGTGTCCCGGCTTGGTGTTCTCTATAAGATTAGAGACTGTGTACCGGCCTGGTGTTCTCTATAAGATTAGAGGCTGTGTATGGTGATGTTCTCTATAAGATTAGAGACTGTGTATGGCGGTGTTCTCTACAAGATTAGAGGCTGTGTCCCGGCCTGGTGTTCTCTACAAGATTAGAGGCTGTGTATGGTGGTGTTCTCTATAAGATTAGAGACTGTGTCCGGCCTGGTGTTCTCTATAAGATTAGAGGCTGTGTATGGTGGTGTTCTCTATAAGATTAGAGGCTGTGTCCCGGCTTGGTGTTCTCTATAAGATTAGAGGCTGTGTCCCGGCCTGGTGTTCTCTATAAGATTAGAGGCTGTGTATGGTGGTGTTCTCTATAAGATTAGAGGCTTTGTCCCGGCTTGGTGTTCTCTATAAGATTAGAGGCTGTGTCCCGGCCTGGTGTTCTCTATAAGATTAGAGGCTGTGTCCCGGCCTGGTGTTCTCTATAAGATTAGAGGCTGTGTCCCGGCCTCTCTCACTCACTGCAATGGTTTGGAAGAGGTTTCCGTAGCCCTGTGCTGTCAGTCTAACTTCCCAAGTGTAACAGATGCGGTTCTCAAGCAGTTCTTTCTGCTGATTTCTTTTATTCAGTCTCACATATTTCTCCCCATGATCTGTGTTTCCATAGAGAGAGGGATAAAGAGGGGACCATGGCCACAAATCTCCTGCTCTGTTGAGAATAAAAGAAGCCTTTTTCAATAGCTGACCTCGTCTGGACATGGAGAAAGAGCTGGGAGCTGAGATACTGTTACAAGAATCGCACAGATTCTCTCAAATCACTACATTCAGATATTCATTTAAATCTTTACTTTCACAATGAGAAATATTAGCATCTTTTTCTTTCTGGGCAATAACCATAACTGTGGAACAAACACACCACCTGGTAATTATCTGGGGGCTGGGAGCCCCTATTATAAGAAAGTGCAATTTCCACCTTTAGAATTATTAATGGACAGATGGTTATATTTTAGTCAATAAAATCTAAAGAAATAAAAAAAATGGGGGGCACAAAAATGCTCAAAAATGTATTTAGAAAAAATTAAGTTACAATTAAGACTTCCCTTCCCTATAAACTTATAGGTCTTTCTTATACACACACCTAAGTTCATTATAGAAATGTACATAATGAATTACCTACTATTTATATATAGGAAAGGAATGTTTTAATTACTTTATTGTTTCTAAATAAATGATTGAGCATTCTGTGCCAATTTTTTTAAATTTCTTTATATTTTATGCATTCAAGATTAAGCATCTGTCAAATAATAAAAAAAACAAGTAAAAAATTAAATTAAATAATATATATATAGATATATATATATATATAGAGAGAGAGAGAGAGAGAGAGAGAGAGAGAGAGAGAGAGAGAGAGAGAGAGAGAGAGAGAGAGAGAGAGAGAGAGAGATAGGGAGGGAGTTTAAAAGTTGCAAACTATTATATTCTTAAATTATTTACTATTATGTGTGTATGTGTCTTTGTGTCAGGTACATGTGTGTCTGATGTCTGTGTATGTTCATATGTGCTGCTGTTTGTGTTTACTGTCTGTGCCTGATGCCTGCATGTGTGAGTGTGTATGTAGATGTGGCTGTACCTTGTCTGTCTGTGTGTGTGTGTGGGTGTGTGTGTGTGAGCCTAAGACTTTGCACAGAGAGAGGCTGGGGCTGATTGTGTGCAATTGTTAAATACAGCATGGGACTGGGAGCACAGAACCTGTCACTCCTGGCATTCAGTGTCCTGACATCTATAGAAGGACCTTCACCTCCAGCACAAGTTCACTTGGAAGCAAGACACAAGGGGTTGGGTTTGGTGGGAACAAGTGCAGGAGCAGCACAATACAAAATAGCCTGTGAACTGTGAAGCCAGCTTGCAGGTTTACCCCTGATACAATGAGCTGGGGAGACTGCAGTTATTGGGGTGGAACAGCTGCTGTCAGCAGGCAGGGCTGAAAATGATCACAGATTTCATCCCTGGACCCACTGTCTGAGCATCAAAGGCATTTATTATTGTATGTATGTTCCTATTGTTGTTATCATTATCACCTATTATAGAGGGTTCCCCTTCTAGAACACTCAGACAGGTTCAACTTACAGACCAAGTCACCCTGAGCAGGCAGCACCAAGATTTAATCAGGGACCCCTCTAATTAAAGGATAAACTGGCTTGGTGGCTGAGACTCTTAGAATAAGGGGCAATTTATTCTAAACCACACACAAAAAGAAACAGGTTATCAGTTCTCTGTATTCCAATGCATAACAAATTCAGAACGAGATGTTTTGTTTTTTTTGTTTTTTTTTAAAGATAAATTCGATTAGATTATTTTGGTGTAAAGTAAAATATTGAAAAGGTGTACTTTTTATGTTAAAAAAAAGTTTTACAAATGCAAAACATTATGCATATTCAATATTAATAAATACAGTATTCACTTCAAAATTGCATCTCACTATTCCTGTACAAAGTTGAAAACATTACATATATATTTAAAAAAATAAAATAAATAACGAATTCTTACAATTTAAGGCTGCTTGGTGTAAATTGTCCCATTAAATGTAAATAATAAAATATCTCTGAAATAATAAAAACCTTATAAATACCCAAGTGATTTTCAACTCAGAATGTCCATTGTTGCATGGTACAAATAAAATGTGTTAGCGAAAACTTTTTGTACCGACTAAGAAAACAAAACAAAAAAACAATCAAAAACAAACATACCAATAACAAATAATATTTACCTAGTTACGAAACAAACCCAAACTACAATTGTCTGTGTAATCGGTAGTAATGCATTTCTAAAGTGCTCCCCCTTCTCTGTGTCTCTAAATATCTAATAAACCTCCTTTTTATTAACACTATAGCTATCAAATTTAACTTGAACCAACTTACTTTATTATTTATATTTAAACTTTCTCCCCTCTCAACAAGACTCAAAAAATTCAGGAATTTTAATATCTGAAATCTACTAAAAAAATGCATCTTTTATTAAGCTATATTTGTTGTTCAATAATAGATAGAATGTAACTTGTTGTTAGACAGACGTTCTAACCTATTAAATGTCGTACGTCTCTAGATGAATAAGAGGATCTGATGAGTCTAATTGAGGTGAAGCTCTCCCTGTGTGTGGCGAAAAGTCCTTTTAAACGTTTAACCCTTTTTTAAATCATGATAGCTGTGAAAACTTTATCCGTGCACAATTTCTTGTCCAAAACTTTTTCTAAATAGCGATTTCAATCCAGTTCTACAAAATGTAGATGAATTTAAAAAGAAATTAAGAAAAATGAACGCTAATATGTTGCCCAAGTAACTGGTAAAATACATTTTAATATTAATTTAATAATAACTTAACAATTAAGGTATTGATACAAAATGTTCCTTATTATATGCAAAAAAAAAAAAAATAGTGAGTTTGTTGTATTTAAAAGAAAGAGCTATACATTGTTTTGCCATTTGTTAATATTTCAATAATATTTCGATTAATTAGATCTGATATTTGATTTAAATTCTAGTATCTTATATCTGATGAATACAGATAACAATATGTAGAAATAAATGGCGATTTTTAACTTTCAGTTGATTAACTTGATTTGTAATCTCAATTGAATGAAAATGAAAAGTAATATATATTAAGAAGAAAATATGCGTTTTGAAACAAAATGTAATTGTTATATTTTCTGTTCAAATTTCAATGTACATAAACAAATAAACTGAAATACTCAGGGTGAATTGGTGGCACTAAATATTGTCCCTAAGCAATGCTTATTCAAAAATTACTGTAGAATACCACTAATCCTTAATAATTCGTAATCACCCAATACACAGAGATATTAATGAACGTGTATATTCAATAATCTCGTTATATACAGAGTTACCACAGAACTGCATATTCAGTAATTACTGTAGAATATAAATATACCACTAAACCTGTATAATTCATAATTACACAATATGCAGAGATATCATGCAATATACATAACAGTCAGGGAACCTGTATAATCTATGATCACACAGTATACAGAGATACCACTAAACCTGTATAATCTATAATCACACAGTATACAGAGCTACCACTAAACCTGTATAATATATAATCACACAGTATGTAAATGTAGGTGTATGTAAATGTTCTGAGTTATTCCAGTAACCAGGAAATGGCATGAATTAATGAGGAATTTGAAATCTGAGGACAAAAAAATGCCAAATTAGAAATATTATGCAAACCATCTGGTTTCCCAGTTTAGTTTCTTCAATCTAAAACTTGACATCTTCTGGTTAATTCTGGATAATTACTGTTATAGTGAATAACCTGGTTTGGATTTGTTTGCTAGATCCATGTTTTGCTGCTTCTTCAAATTAATGGGCATCACATGTAAAGTGCTGCCCTGCATTCTCTAGCATTTCAATTCTACATTCTACAGGGCAAAACGTTTTGTGCACTGCCCATCAGTATGTAGATATTATATGTGTCCAGGAATATGTGGTATATCGGGGAACCCTATCTGTGGCAGCTCCCAATGTCTCAGACCCAGGCTAAGGTATGATTCTGACTCAGATTGCTCAATTCTGACACGAAATTTCAGTTCTGGCATTAACTAATAACAGCGAGGGGTAAACAAGAAACCCAAGTGTCCAATTAAAATTTAGAGCAATTCAGTCTCTTCTACACACCACAGACAAACCTACACACCATAGACACACCTACACACCATAGACAAACACTGTACACACCATAGACAAACCTGCACACCATAGACCAGGGGTAGGCAACCTTCTGCACTCCAGATGTTGTGGACTACATCTCCACAATGCTCTTACACCCATAATGCTGGCAAAGTATCATGGGAGTTGTAGTTCAAAACATCTGCAGTGCCGAAAGTTGCCTATGCCTGCCATAGACGAACCTACACACTATAGACAAACCTACACACTGTAGACAAACCTACACACCATAGAGCTGCTGTATGTCCACATAGCTATGTGGAAAGTTAATTTGAGCAGTTCTAAAAAAAAAATCTACACATGATTAAAAAAAGAAAATTAAAGGGACACTATAGTCCTATATTCCTATATACACTATATACACTGTTTTCCTCCCTTGCAACTATCATTAGTCTAATACTATCCTTACCTTTTTGTGTCATTTTACCCCACTCCCTCTAGCATGTAAGCTAATTGAGCAGGGCCCTCAACCTCTTTGTTCCTGTGTGTCCAACTTGTCTGGTTACAACTAAATGTTTGTTCGTCCACCCACTGTAAAGCACTGCGGAATTTGTTGGCGCTATATAAATAATAACATAATAATAATAATAATAGTCACCAGAACAACTACAGCATAATGTCATTGTTCTGGTGAGTATAGTCAGTTCATGCAGGCTTTTTTTTTTAATATAAACACTGCATTTTAAGAGAAAAACAAGTGTTTACCTTGTTGCCAGTGGCAGTCTCTCAGTTGGCCACTAGTGGTGCTTTCTGGGGCCGTGTCTCACAGTGTACCGGACTGATGTTCAGTGATGCACTGATGAGGAAATGCTAATTGGTGCAGTGCAGCATTTTGCCGCGCATGTGCAATAGCCTCCCAATGCTTTACTATGGGAGACAGGCAGGGCCAACTGAAGTGAGACCTGCGTAACATGGGTAAAAAGATGAGTTTAAGCATCTTTTTACTGCGATCTAGGGGAAGCTGGGGAGCTAAACAGTTATTATAATACTCTGTGTCAGGAATACGTTTGAGTTTCTGACACTATAATGTTCCTCTAAGTTTCATAAAACGTAATAAACTTTTTTTAAAAAAATTTGATGTAAGTTGTCTTTTAATTAATCTTTTTTCACATATTGCGATTTACTATGTGTATATTTGTTCAAACATTATATATACTGTATATTTTTTGAGAATAACATTCAATACCTCCTTCTAAAATAAGAAATCTACTAGATTTGTGCATGGTGGAAAAATTTGGTTTGATTGAATCGATTCGACCAAAACTTTAATTTGACTTTGATGATTGAATTTGGTGGCATTTCTGCTATTCTGAATTTCGGCCATGCAACCAATTGGAGGAAAAAGATTTGGGTGAAACAAAAAGGCGTGAAAATGAGCTTATCCCTATACTGCAAAATATATAAATATAAAATTAAAATTTCTATATATATATATTTTGTAGTATACAGAGAGGATAATTTTTTTACCTGTTTGATGAAGCTGATTCTGGCTGGAATTTGGTTGACCAAATAAAATATTTCGACAATATTTTACCTTTCAAATTTGGTCCACATTCTGTCAATATTTGTGATTTTGAGCATTTGGTTACTTTTAAGCATTTGTTTGAGTATTTTAAGCGTTGGGTCTGGATGGTCACTGGTTTATTTCTTTATTATTTCTTTATTTATTTTATATAATGGCTGTTCCCTAACCATCAATTATTTCTTTTTTGACATTATGGCCAGAACTCATGAATCAAAGGAAATTGTTTATCCATTGTCTGTTGTTACAAACTATTGGTTACTGTTATTGGATCGCTACAACTCAGAAGCGAATGTTATTCATTGTTGCATTTCACCCAGAGTTTGACTACAGTACAGGGATTTGGTACCTAACTCCCGAACTACGGATCTGCTGTCTATTCGTTATACGAACGGCAGACCACCAGGATCTTGGCATGTGCCGCCACTTAACCCCGGTCACCCCTGGAACAACCGAACGGCCGACCACCCTACGAGCAGAGTGTGTCTCCACTTAATCGCCCAGAGAGTTGCGGTCTGCAGTTAACCGCAACCTAATTGACGGCAGCAGGGCATTCACGTTCGTGCCCCATCACCCGATACTCTAACTACCTAACGGGTACCGAACAAGGGCCACCTACAGCCTGGCGTGTGGCTCCAATTAGAATGTTGGTTTCTGTGGTTAACCGCAGGTTAAGTGCCCCCTCCCAGTGGTCTTCATTCGCCTCCCGAACAACGGAGACATCCAGCGACGGAGCGGGGATTCGTGCAGACTTCTAGCCGGTTCCTGTTCCACAAGTTTGAGAGTGAAGTCCCGCGGCCTATTAGTCTACCTCAAAACATGGCCACCATCCCACGCTCAGAACCCAAAGACACGAAAAGACTTTGTTTCGAGGAAATGAAGCGTACCATTCGTGGATTCTGAGCGCTCTTCGGTTAATTGTTTCGCCTCAACCGGGGCTATGTAATGAATGGTGGAAGAAACGAATTATGGATAAAACTGTTATGTATTTTTATTCTGCTTTCTATGTGGCAAAAACACGTGGGTTTTTTGGGCGCTTGGAGATAATTGTATTGTCATAACCGTTGGATTCATTATCTCCAAGCTGGGCGGTGACGATTTCAAACGATGCTTTGCATTTCTATTGGTCCCCCACTTGTATTGTCCCTGTATCCCATCAGGTCCAGAGGGGGCTGTCCCTGGACCTGAGATTTTGCATAAATATGGTCCCCTGTGTGTCATTAAAACCAGTTCTTGCTTGACCTTCAAATCGCATCCTCGACTCGTTTTGTGGGGAAAAGGGTATCCTAGCTGTATGATAGCTAGTGGGATTGCTCTACATTTACAGGATTCGTATGGAATAACTACCGAAGTGACTCTCCGCCTTCTCTGCCTTTGGGATCCAGACCATCCAAGTGGTCCAGCTTCCAGCTAGCCTGGGGGTAACCGTAACATCTCTGTCATTTGTTTTGTTATACGGTTTGGAGTTACAGAATTTGAATGACCCGCCAATCGGCTAAAATTTGAATTTGATGAAATGCAATATGTTTGAAACTGAATGCGCAAGTACCTACCATACACAGTTTATCACATGTCAACACTCCCATTAGTGAATATAGATGTGTAAGTACTAATGTTTGTGAATGTGTAAACTGTGTGTGAATGTCTACGAGTGTGTAAATATATATATATACCGATGTGCATTTGCACACATGAGCGTTGTTGGTGGAGGGCTTTAGAGGCTGCAATTTAGATGTGGGATTGATAATATGGATTACCACAAGGGTCATATTTTTCCTCTACTTTGTTAAAGTTGTCTAGAATCCCTCATGGTAACACCTATTCTTCATTTACTTCCTGCTAACAACACTGTTGATTCTAGACACGTGACCATAATACATTGGGGAAATGAAGCACTTCTCTGCAGATTTGTAGCATTTAAAAACCCCAGGGCATCCCCCACCTTAGTCGTTATATGCTAGCTATTGCAGTAAATATTGTGACACAGTAAATGGGGCTTTGGGCTAAAGACCCAGATTTTTTTGGAGTCTAACACCGGTTCATACACGTAAAAACATACAAATATGAATGCCTTTGTACATGTTCATGGTTTCAATGTATCTTATAGTTAAGATATATTCACAGATGGGTAGACTAGACCTGGGCCTTGGGTGGAAAGATATGGGAAGGGGAGGGAATACATAGTGCTTTTCTCTTTTTAAACTAATAATGTTATTCTCTGAAATCAGCTGCCTGGGATCATAAACATTGCACTGAGTGAGTGGTATCTCTTCCTCCCAATGTGCAGCTACGTGTGTCCGTCTTCCCCTCCAGGAGCAATCACTCCCTGCTCCTTTCTAGAGTTTATTCAGCCAGCAGTTAGCGCACTGCCCAGTATCTCTACAAAGCAGTAGGGTTACTAAAATGTAAACCCACCACACAAGCATGGCATCATGGGTATAATGAGAACAAATGTAAAATCCTGTCAGTCTCTGCCTGTCACCCTGAATGGTCGTACAGAGGGCAGGAAGGGGTGTGTGCATTGCAGCGATGGCCACTCTAAACGGCCTGCTCCTGCAGACTGCTATTTCCATTAGTTCGAAGAACAGACTGTCATGGTTGCAGTTAAAGTCATTTCCCAATGTTTTGCACTTTTTGACCAGCATGATAAGGGGCCTTCCGCCTGCACCCTCCATGCTGATTCCTAGCAGTGACTTGCTAAATCTGCCTCTCTACAATGCAGTCACCATGGGGCAGCCACTATAGGACTAGTATGGGAGCAAGGTACACATTGAAAACCCGAGCCCGAGCTAAGTAGTTAATCCATGTTAGTATACTTTGACAACTTACCTGGGTCCTGACGTTTGCCTGTGGCGGTCTTGTCTCTTTTTTGTCTGTTTCTCACAATCAGTCTGCTATACACTGTAGCTTTCGCTCACAAGCTGTCTGTATGGTATCTGGGGAAAGGTAATGGCTGGGGGAGCAATACAATTTAAGTTGTGGCTTGTGGTGTGAATTAAATGGAGACGAAAGGCACCTAGACTACTTCATTGAGACAGGTGTGGTTGCCTTTAGCGTTCCTTTAATTCTTACCGAATGGCAATGTTTACATTGCAGGTTTCACACACCTCTAGTGAATGTCTTCCTGGTGCCACCAAAGGCACTTCCTGTGCTGTAACCAAGTTAAACTCGGTTATAGATCATAGAGCAGCATTTGATTAGGGCAGCATGACACTTTCTTCTATGGGTAAGCATTGGATTGGCTGAGATCGTCAATTTTTATGATCTCAGAAAAAGAGGCAGAGCTGCAACAAGGAGAGCAGTAAGTAATACTCACCTTTCAAGCACAAGCAGTAAGTAATACTCACCTTTCAAGTGGGATCACCTACATAGCTAGTAAGAAATAATAGTGTTAGGAATACATGTTTGGTTATCAATGAGAGAGCTAGCTTAAATAAGAATTTTCCAATGAGGAATGTTTAGATTTATTATGTTGTAACCAGTGGTGGGAGAACACCATGTACACACACCTCCCAAGTGTCCCTATTTAGAAGGGACAGTCCCTATTTTGGGCTCATAGCTCTCTGCCCCTCTTTTCTATCTCAATGTCCTTCTTTTTAGGAGCTCCATATTGCTGGTGTGTATACATGTATAACAGAGCTCCACAGCAATACTACTCCCAGTAATGTGTCTTTAAACTACAATAAATGTGTTTAGAAATCAGTCTGTGTAAATAAGATACATTGTTACTGATCTAAAGTATATAAATTGTTATTAGTAAGTCAACTAAAATTTCTCAGAACAGCTCTGCCCCTGGCCACACACGCTAAAATGTAAGTGTTCCACTTTGTCCATCTGTTATGTTGCGAGGTGTGTGGACATGGGTCTGAAGGTTATGACAATCAGGGGTGGGGGCACACCGTTTTGTCCTTGGACCCAAACAGCACCATTTCTAGGGCCAACCCTCATCCAGTGTTGCAACTGCTTCAGCTACAAAATAAAAAAAAAGGAGCAGGTAGGGCTCGGGAGGGTAGCTCCCACTAAGCTCTGGCAATTTGAGATTTTAAAGGCAGATATGTCATATTTTTTATCTATCTATATATATATACATGTAATACAATTTATCAGACATAATGAATGGTTTAATTGTTACCAGTATATGTTTATTATTTTAATATGCTTTTATGGAAAATATATTTTATTTAGTTAGTTTTAGCTGTTTGTATATAGTTTTATTTGTCTCATTTTTTTCCCTTTTAATGCAGATAGCAGTCCTATACCTATTAATAGCTTAGATTACATTTTTCAATTAAACCCTTTAATTAACTCTTCCTGTACCATGTTATCATTTTTTTTTTTAAAAAGCTTATATTTACTTGCTGAAAATTGAATAGTTGAATACAGACTGAAGTTTTGTTTGAATGGAGAAATGTTTCAGAGTATTAGCATACAGTGTCCGATCAATGTGTTATTTCAGAAAAATGGGAAAGTCAGGTACGTCCAACAAAAAAACGTTTGTTAACTACCTCGGACGTACCTGGTACATCCGCGGCAAATGTGAGCGCTGGAAGCGATCGTTATCGCTTCAAGATGCTCTAACGGTATTGCAGCGATGCCTCGATGTCGTGGCATCCTGCAATACCTCTCCTGACTGCCCGGCCATTGGGTGATCGCTCCTCAGGAGCGATAACTTCCGTGTTGCCCCAAGTGGCGCCCGGTTGTGTAACAGATCATCGGAAGCCAATCGGGCAGGCTTCCAATGCTCTGCCTGTGTGCTGAGTTCCTCAAGGGGTCGGGGCACTCCGTGAAGATTAAATAATAACTAAAAAAAAAAATAAACTAATAAAAATTCCTATTCGTTCCCCCGAGGGTGTTCGGTGTTCCTCTCCGTCAGGGGGGGGACTGTCTGACAGTCTTCCCTCTGCATATTAGGCCGCCGTTGGCCACATGATTGCTCTGAAAGAGCGGTCGCATGGCCACAATAGGCGTCCATAGTGTAGGCAGTCTCCCTGCTGCTGTAAAATAAAAAAAAGTTTTAAAATAAAAAATAAATGTTAATAAATAATAAAAAAAAAAATATATGTGTATATATATGGGATATATATACATATATTATATCCATATATAATATGTATATATATATATATCTTATATATAACATCAAACTAAGTGTATTATTTTATTACTATATACATATATTAATATAAAAATACACTTAGAGTAAAATTACACACGTATATATATATAATATATATAAACTATATATATTGTGTATATATATATATATATATATATATATATATATATATATTATAAAAATAAATAATAATTAATTAAAAATGAATTAAAAATGTAAAAATAATAAAAAAATAATATTTCATATATATATATATATGTAATTGTATTCTAACTGTATTTTGATATTAATATATATATATATATATATATATATATATATATATATCTCAAAATACATATATCTTTGTATATATCAATAAATAAGTAAAAATAATACGAACTATACATAATTCCATAAATAATTTCATAAAGATACACGTAGACTTCAAATATATAAATATGTATATATATTTAAATTCTATGTGCATATTTATGTAATATTTTAAAAATTTAAAATTAAGTAATTTTATTGATATTGGAACCTGCCTGACAACCCAGGCCGAAAATCCAGAGAATTTAATTTGCTAGCACTATATTTAACCCTGTAACTTTCCAAGACACCCTAAAACCTGTACATAGGGGTACTGTTTGACTCGGTAGACTACGCCGAACACAAATTTTAGTGTTTCAAAACAGTAAAACATATGACAGCAATGATATTGTCAGTAAAAGTTAATTTTTTTGCATTTTTCACACTTTCACTGATGATATAATTGTTGTGATACCTTTTACTGTTTTGTAAACACTAATATTTGTGTTCAGCGAGGTCTCCCGAGTTTTACAGTACTCCTCATGTACAGGTTTTAAAGTGTTTTTGAAAGTTATGGTGTCAAATACAAGGCTTGCTTTTCCATTTTTTTCACACTGAAATTTGCCAGGTTGATTATGTTGCCTTTGAGAGCTTATGGTAGCCCAGGAATAATTACCTCCATGATGGCATACCATTTTGCAAAAGATGACAACCCAAGGTTTTGTAAATGGGGAATGTTCAGTCTTTTTTAGTAGCCACTTAGTCACAAACACTAGCCAAAGTGGCCTTCATAATAGTTTTTTGCATTTTTAACACACAAACAAATATAAACGCTAACTTTGGTCAGTGTTTGTGACTAAGTGGTTACTAAAAAAGACTGGACATCCCCAATATTGAATACTCTGGGTTGTCTACTTTAAAAAAATATGTACATGAGAGGTGTGATTCAGAGATTTATGACAGATAGCAGTATTACAATATCATTGAAACAGTAATGTCCTACTTGTACTTATAGCCTAATAACTTGTAAAAGAAAAGCTAAGAACATGTTAACATTGGGTATTTGTAAAAACAGGACAAAATATAGATCTATTTAGTATGGTTTTTTTTTGGGGTGGGTTGTAGATGCGTAACAGATTTTGGGGGTCAAATTTGAAAAAGTGTGTTTTTTTTAAATGTTTTCATCTTTTTTTATAAATATTTTGTAGTAAATTATATGATATGATGAAAATAATGGTATTTTTAGAAAGACCATTTAATGGCGAGAAAAACGGTATATGATATGTGTGGGTACACTAAATGAGTAAGAGGGAAATTACAGCTAAACACAAACAGCGCAGAAATGTAAAAACAGCCCTGGTCCTTAACGGCAAGAAAATTGAAAAACGGTCAGGTCACTAAGGGGTTAAAACAAAACAGCAAAAATCATTACTATTCCTTATTGAATTAAAAGTTTGAAATGTTTAATTATATCACCTAAAAAAATAAAATTTCTTAGCAAGAAAACAGAGGGCTATATTGCAGATATAATGTTCATCTGCTCCACAAAACAGCAATAACGCAATTTTTTTTTATTTTTTTAAATGTAGATTTTTAGGAGGGGGGAAGAGAGCCTTGTTTTTAAGAAGCACTCCAAACAACGTAACCAGCATTTGGCTAGTGGTGATCTTATTTATGGTATTGGCCAATGTTTACCCAAATGAGGGTATTAACTAGTGCTTATTTCATTAACAGTACTGGCAAGTACGGATCCTTTTTACTGTATTGGCCAGTGTTGATATAATTCACAGCGGGGTTTGAAATTTCCACTTGCCGCTAGCCACTGGCTAGTGAAAATGTAGTCCTGGCTATTAGACATTGACTCTTGCTGAATGTTCCATAGACCTTTTAAAACCAGGCCAGTTGAGAAAGACTTAAAATTTTAAGCTTAGATTTCCGGTATTGGCAAGTTTTGGTTATCTTCAGGGTATTGACCAAATGTGTATCCAATTTAAGGTATTGGCTTGTGATAATTCATTATGGGTACTGGCAAGTACACATCCAATTTATGGCATTGGCCAGTGTTGATCCCACTTAGGGTACTGACTAATGATTATTTCAATAATGGTACTGGCCAGTGTTGATCCCACTTAGGGTACTGACTAATGATTATTTCAATAATGGTACTGGCCAGTGTTGATCCCACTTAGGGTACTGACTAATGATTATTTCAATAATGGTACTGGCCAGTGTTGATCCCACTTAGGGTGCTGACTAATGATTATTTCAATAATGGTACTGGCCAGTGTTGATCCCACTTAGGGTACTGACTAATGATTATTTCAATAATGGTACTGGCCAGTGTTGATCCCACTTAGGGTACTGACTAATGATTATTTAAATAATGGTACTGGCCAGTGTTGATCCCACTTAGGGTGCTGACTAATGATTATTTAAATAATGGTACTGGCCAGTGTTGATCCCACTTAGGGTGCTGACTAATGATTATTTCAATAATGGTACTGGCCAGTGTTGATCCCACTTAGGGTGCTGACTAATGATTATTTCAATAATGGTACTGGCCAGTGTTGATCCCACTTAGGGTACTGACTAATGATTATTTAAATAATGGTACTGGCCAGTGTTGATCCCACTTAGGGTACTGACTAATGATTATTTAAATAATGGTACTGGCCAGTGTTGAATTTGGAGTTATTGATCAGTACTTATGATGTAAAATGTAGATGTTGATGGCCCCATTGTAATACACACTGATGGGAGTATTCAAGGTTAGTGATTTGAGTAACACACGCAAGGATGGCTTGTTCTGTGTTAGGGATTATGAGGATAATATATATATATATATCTGCTGGTGTAACGAGAACTCCTGGAAAATAATAGTAAAATACTAGCAATGCTAATGGCTATGCTGCGTTATTCAATAAATTTGTGATATTTCATGTATGAACGACACACCCAGAGAGGGAAAATAAAAATACTCTGTCTCTCCATCTCTCCCTATCAGATACACTCCCTCTCTTTCTCTCCCTCTTACTCTCTCTCAATCCATCAGTCTGTCTCATTCTCTACTTCAATATATATAAATCTGATTGTCATCATTCTCACACACATAAATACAAAGACAGTCCTAGACAATCCGGTGCATAGAGCTAGTATATCACAATATTTTTGTGTGCACATAAATAATAATAGCAATTTTATATTATATATATATATATATATATCTTCACTGTTTCTCTCCAATGCATTTGATCATCTCATCAAGTCCCATGGCTTAACCAATCTCTTTTCATGCTCAGGATAAAAAGAGAAGAACTTCAAAGCAGGTTCAGGTAATTAAGAGCTGAGGGGAATATAATTTAAACCACAGGCCTTGCTTTGCACCCAGGTCTGCGTTCAGAGCCAGCCGGCAAGGGAGGGACTATTCCCTGCTGTATCCAAATCTGCTTCCTCTGAACAGCTCTGCCAGGCCTCCAGTTATCACATCTGCATTTCAAACAGCGTGTCTCTGGCATTAATTATTAATTAGCCTACAGTCACCCCAGAGGATTTAAGTTCCAGCCTGCACATACTTATTCATTGACCTCTATCTTAGTTTTTTGTTGGAAAAAAACCTCTCTAGAATGTCTAATAATTTCCTTTCTCTCTGAATTCTCACTTAGAATTTTGCAAGTGATGTGCAGTGCAGCCGGAGTCACAGAGCCTAGAAAGAGGCGTCCAATAACCTTCCCTAAAAAAATCAATTTCAGTTGCGCAACCATGTCCTGCCAGTCAATAAATTGTTCGACTCTGTGGTTCCATCCCAATAACATTAGTGTTACTGTTGCCTAATCAACTCTGGATAAGGCTTCAAAGTGTTAATCCTTACATAGGAATCAAGGTATCAATCCCTGTGTTTAGATGAACGACTTGCTAGGTTTTTACCCCATTTTACAGTGAACAGATTCACACAGCACTCCAGAATATGTTGGTGCCTTATAAATAATTTTAAATAATAATAATACTTATGCATTACAACATCATTTAAATTAAATATGCCCTTTAATCGACTCTGTATCGATGCTGTAAATTATAAAATGTAAAAACACCTGGACAAAAAAAATTATGTTTACTATTGATAACACCAAACCTAGTCATGTGACAGAAAGAGAGGACAATAAAAAGTTTAAAAAAACAAAAAAAAATACCAAACTAAAAACAAAAACCAAAAAACTTAAATGCAACTAGAGAAATATGTGTAAAATCAGAGTGATTGCAAAATGAAGAGATTTTAACTCCGAAAGACATCTGATTGGCTGGGCTGTTCCAGTTTTTTGTTTGTTTTTATTGAAGACTGTTGATGGGCATTGTTTGACATTGTTTGATGTGGTCATTTCATTCTTTAAACTCCCGGGATATTAGTAATTAGGAGCTGGCACCAATTAGTGTAATAGTAACTGGACTTTCCTCTGGTTATTTTTAGGGCGTGCTTTACTGTACAAGAAGAACTGGACCTCCCACTGGTACCTAGGGGGCATGTTTAATATTATTAAAGACCAGGCATCTCTCGAGTAATGGGAGTACTGGGATTAATACTACTTAGTACCTGACATTTAGTACAAGACATTTTGCTGCCTAACATCTCTCTTCCTTCTAATCAGCCAGTCAAACGTACATAATTGCCCACACACATACATACGTGTATATAATATAATAAGGCACACACGTAAAACTAACCATCACATTCACATACTTAGTAACACATTTAAACACCTACACATCAACACATAGTCACAAATACACACACACACAATACATCCCTCTGGTTGTGTCATTAGGATGGCACTGGCATCGCTATGGACCAAGAGACTGAGAACTCCCTAAAAACACCCATCTCATAGGGACCCGGGGGTGGGGGTAGATATATCCTCCTGACACCTTTACTGATAATTCTTAAGCTATGCACTGGGCTTCGTTATTAGAAGATGTGGAAGATGAGGAGGCAGGTTCATGGCTGTATCATGGTTTGGAGGGTGTCTCATGTCCCCCTTATTTGTTAATATTTATTTATGTATTCATTCATATCTATTTAGTTTAACTATTTAATTGCTGACAGTTTAATGTAATCTGCTTTTTGGTGCTTTTCCTCAAGGAACAAAACTTCATAGTCAGTCAGCTCAAGGAGAGATTTAATAGTCAGTTCAAGACAATTTCATATGGTCCTTATACCTCCCTACTATTGGTGCTTTGAGAGTAGCATGAGTATGAGATAGACTTCAAATATCCATCTTGCGCTATGCTCACATAGCTTTAGTCAGGCGACTTTGATAGACTGAATTGGAGAGACCATTTTAATAAACTGAATTGGAAAGACCTTTTTAATAAACTGAATTAAAGAGACCGTTTTAATCAACTGAATTGGAGAGACCATTTTAATAAACTGAATTGGAGAGAACATTTTGATAGACTGAATTGGAGAGACCATTTTAATAAACTGAATTACAGAGACCATTTTAATAAACTGAATTGGAGAGAACATTTTAATAAACTGAATTACAGACACCCTTTTAATAAACTGAATTGGAGAGAACATTTTGATAGACTGAATTGAAGAGAACATTTTAATAAACTGAATTGGAGAGACCATTTTTAATAAACTGAATTGGAGAGACCATTTTTAATAAACTGAATTGGACAGACCATTTTAATAAACTGAATTACAGACACCCTTTTAATAAACTGAATTAGTGAGACCATTTTAATAAACTGAATTGGATAGACAATTTTAATAAACTGAATTGGGGAGACCATTTTAATAAACTGAATCAGAGAGACCATTTTGAATTAAATAGTAATTGGTTTGTGGTCAGGCAAAATGCTGTACCCGTATGAGTTAGTTGGATGTTTTTAACGCAAAATCAACTGAAACTGTCTCGATTATGTTAATTAATTCAGCAAAAACATTGTTAGTGAACACCGCCAGCGTGTACAATTTTCTCCAAGTCACTTATTACACACAATTAGACATTGCACGTCCGTGGATAGACCTTTCTGTTTTGGTTTGGTCTTTTTGTTTTGGTCTTTGCTGTTTGTCTAGCTCAGCAAATCTCAAATCTTACTGAAAATTTGAGGGTCATGTTTTATTTTAAAAAGGAAATCTGTAACCCTAATTTTTTTTCTAAGAACAATATGGAAATATATGTCAACATATTTATGTCCTGTCTGTGCTGTGGTATTTCGAGGTGTACTTTTGCTTAATCCGAATGACTGTTTACTGTAAATCTATATGTTTTCTTTGGTTACTTGCAGGCTACGTTGATGTCATCAGTTATGGTGGGATTAGCATGATGGACCATAAAGCAGAGAGAAAATACCAAGTTAAGAGAAGAGGGACTACGACCATACTCTTTATGTTAAAAATTGTTGCCCACCCTTACCCCCCTTAAAAGCATGAAAAACTCACCTTATTTCAAGCGTTGTGTGGGTCCGCCGGCACTGGGCCCTCCTCCTTGGTGACATAATCAGAATTGCCGGTTTTTAGCCAATCCAATGCTTTGCCAAGAGGGCGGGACCAAACACCGTTTTGGCCAATCAGAATCAATGCATCTCTATGAGGAAAATTCAGGATCCCCATGCAGAGCGTGGGGACACTGAACGGCAGAGCTACCTACTGTGCAGCACTGAGTCAGGAAGCACCTCCAGAGGCAATGTAAACACTGCCTTTTCTCTGAAAATGAAAATGCCTGAAGGTAATGATTAAACTCACCAGAACAACTACATTAAGCTGTAGTTGTTCTGGTGACTATAGTGTCCCTTTAATAAGTAAAAATCATGCTATTTCCAATTTATGAAAACAGAAAGCCATGGACAACATAATTACAAATGTATTTTGCATTTTGTCCAGACCGCTATTTTAAAAAAAACAATAGCTTTTTGTTAGTCAGGGATGGAGGCAGGAACATTATGATAACACCTTTTTAAAATGGATTATCCAGAAAGTGGCCCTAGGTGGTTTCCTAGGGCCCAGAGGTTAGACAGTGTCCCTAGTACCATGAATTTGGTTGGCTTTATTAACCATCTGTATGTGAAAACTTATGGGGGGGGGGGGGCACAAACTGGTAGCTGTCCGATGGCTGTTAATCCTTCTCTGATTTATATCCAGAGGTATCTGCTTCTGTGTGCGCACAAAGTACTTCTTTAAGTGCCAGTTCGAAACTGTCTTGTTTTTCTTATTATGCAGTGCGTGGAATGTTCAACACTTAATAGCTGAATAGTTAAAGAGTCCCTCAATAATAGGTAACATATTACTTTTACAATATAGTTGTGGTCTGGAGGGCTAGCAGTGCAAGACTGAAAAAGTACAAAGGTCATCCAGTCTTTCTTCCCAGAGTGACAGAAAATGTCATTTTCAAATGTTTTCTTTCATTATTTGACCCCAAATCCTCCACTAGCAGCAATTGTAACTCTGTAGAAGGTTATATAAGGTTTAGAACTGTGAAGAGAGCACAGCATTGAGAGAACAGCTAAAACCAGATAGGAGCTGTTTCCCTTTATGTTGGTAACTGTAAGGACAGGCTGGGCCTGGATAACTTAAATTAAAATTACAAAAACAAAGAATTTAAAAGGTGAATTTTCAGCGACAGCTTCTTAGCACCATAACCACTACATCAACCTTTAGTGGTTATGGACTTGGTAGGTCTACATTTCCCAGTTCTATAATATTTATGTGGTCTTTTATTGTTAATGCAGAGTTTGTATTATGCATTATTTTGTTTTAGTTATTTTTCGGCTAACATTCAGACTGTCTCTTTGTGTATGTCCCAGAATGAGTGTTGTATAGGCCTCAGTGTCCTCTTAGTGTCTATACCAGGCTTCCCCAAACTCCGACCCTCCAGATGTTGCTGAACTACAACTCCCATGATTCTATAAATGAAATAGATAGGCTGAGAATCATGGGAGTTGTAGTTCAGCAACATCTGGAGGGCCAGAGTTTAGGGAAGCCTGGTCTATACCAACCAGTGACTGGCAATGCGGGCATCTTTAAACCAATGGTCAACTATACCGAAGTGGAGGACACCTTATTTTTCAGGCAAGGTCCCTCATAGCCATTCCAGGCATTCTGTCCTGATCTTCTTCCATCAGACAGCCATAGTAATTATTGTAGCATTACTTGAAGTGGTTTTCACCATTGATGTCACCCTTGCAGCCTTTCAAAATGGAAACAGTGCCATGGCTAAGAAATTGCACTGCTCCCACTTTGTAGTTGGCACGTCTACTAGTGACTGAGTCAGCAGCTATGTTAGATGCACACCAGTTGGACCAGGTTAAATCCAGGTAAAGAATTGAGTGAAATGGTAATAAAATAACAAGACTGATGATAAAGAGTTTGCTTTATTCCACTTGTGTTCACAGTAATATTGTCTAGTATTAGCAGTCCAGTCATGTGTTCCTCCTTCCTATGCTCTTAGCCGTGCGTTAATATTGTCTGAACAACATTCAAATAAAGCTTGTTTGTTCCCAAAACTGATTAAAAGACTGTTGGCCATTTGTGTCTAAATAACCATGTCCATTTACATTTTGTCTGTATTTGTATCTACAGGAGAAATATAAAGTAAAACAATCTATAGAACTCTATAACTATAAAGCTATATACTGAAGTGATTTTGAGCTGAATCTTATCTTACATTATGTGTTTATACATTCATCTATTTCTCATGATCTAAATGCTATTTTAATGGGCATGTTGTGTGTTCAAATTCAATACTGCTCTGTGAGACGTCACACTGTGCAATATGAGCTAACTGTAGTAGCCATTTGCTCTCTTTTTGTACTGAGGCCTCCGTGCAATATTGAGACAAACATGCCTTAGGTTTCCTGAGTTCCATTTTAAATTGGCAGATGTATTTTGTGACTGGGAAGGGTTGGGAAGAGAGTCAGACATGGTTTGTGTTTCCCCCCTCCTTTTTACCCTGCATTTAGGAGAAGGAGACAGTAGTAACCAGTGCTAAGGTTAGAGTGCTAAAGGACAGGTTATACAGTGTTCAACATGTTACAAATCAATGACTGCGCAAACAGTCTTTAAAGGTTTCATGAATTATGGTTTCATTGGGTTGGTAAGTAAGGCAAATCATTTTTAGGCATTTTGTACTTTTATGGAAATACCTGAGTAATTACTGTTATGAAAATGTAGTTAATTATAAATTATGTAGCAAAATGAATGATCATCACTTACTAATCATATATTGTATATTATTGTAGATGTCGACTGACACATACCACGAGAGAAACACAACGACCACTGACTACCTCGAGTCTCTTCCAAGATGAATGGCTCTAAGTCACACTGTGTCATCCTGCTGACAGTCTAAATGCAAATTGAAAGTGAAATCTTGTATTACGAATCGTGATACATTTAGTAAGCTCTAATTTAGCGCCAAGCCCACGACCTGGTACGTCATGACCCTTAGTAACTTTCTAGCAAGGAGAAAATGTGGCAAAGATCAGAATTTGGTGACATTAGGGAAAGTTTGCTTTTAAAAAAAAAGTGGTTCTTTTAGTCAAGTGATTTTCTAATTTTTTTTTTTTTCATACGTGCCTTGTTGTGCCTTTGTGGATAATCCCACATCATTATTCACTTAGCTGTCTGAGCTTCTCTCACTCCTCCTTCTGAGACTGCAAGGGCACCTCAGCGTACGAAAATGGGTGGCATAAATTAACGGGGGAGGAAAAATCATGCAAATCCGGCAAAGATGGATCGTTACTTTGAGTTGGTGAGGATTTGGGAAGGTGACAGATCTGCTTTAATATGGAAAAATATTCCTATATCTCCATATGGCTTACTAAAATAGCACCAGATTGAGCTATCAATGTGGAGGACTGTTTGTTATACAATTTGCAAACAGGAGAAATGAGAAATCTTTCCAGGGCGTGCTATGATATATATCCAATATAAATCTGTGAATTATGTAGAAGGTAGACTATATATTTAAAAAATATATATTTATTATACTCTTCCATTTAAAGTAACAAAATGCATTCATTTGTAACCTAGATATGTGTAAATCTTAAAAGTTTAAATAAATCATCGAAAAATAGAGAAAACTGGAATATTATGCAATATGTACGTTGATTAGCCACTAAAAGTTGATATTTTCTGATATATAGAAATGCTTGATCTTCTCTTCACTTTAAAAACAATATGAATTAAAAAAATAATAATAACATACAGAAGACGAGTATTGGTCGATAGTGATGTCCCGATCGGTTCGCCGAACGGTTCACCACGAACGGTTCGCCATGAACGGTTCGCCACGGACTCCAGTCAGCAGACACATTCCAGCCAATCAGCAGCAGACCCTCCCTCCCAGACCCTCCCACCTCCTGGACAGCTCACTAAGAATGCGGCTTCAAAATGGATGCTGTCCAGGAGGTGGAAAGGTCTGGGAGGGAGGGTCTGCTGCTGATTGGCCGGTTTGTGGCGAACCGTGGCAAACCGTTCTCGAACCGTTCCGGACATCACTATTGGTAGAGTATAGTTACAAAACTACTGAATTAAAATTGATAAATTAAGCCATAGTAATGTATATATATATATATATATATATATATATATATATACATTCACAACTACAAAATACCAATGGAATGGTTATGCTCTCTTTAGAACTATGCCCTGAAGTTCTTGTTTCTAAATAATGTTTTAGATTTTGATTGCATTTTAAACCCAGTTGCCCTGTCTAGTCTTACATATGCTTAAGCCTCTCTGACAACGACCCACCTCCTATACTTTTAGAGAACACAGCTGTGACTGTCACACCCTGCATGAAAGAAATGGCTTCACTTTAAATCATATTGTAACTTATTTTAAAAGTTTTTATCTCCTGCTCTCCAAATTGAACTTTAATCACATATAGGAGGCTGCTGCAAGCAAGCCATTAACAGAGCAGGAGATAAGAAATTTTAAAAAAAGGAAGTGTAAACATTAGCTGACTCTTTACAGGAAGTGTTGTGTGAGTCACATGCAGGGAGGTGTGACTAGGGCTAAATAAACAAAGTGATTTAACTCCTAAATGGCAGAGAATTGAGCAGTGAGACACAGGGGCATGATCTATACATCAAAACTGCTTCATTAAGCTAAAGTTGTTCTGGTGACTATAGTGCCCCTTTAATGCTTCTTAATGTATCAATCTCAGAATGCAAAATTAATATTGACTCAACTATCACTAAAACCAAAATCAATAACGAGAGCCAGCACTCCTCTAAGCCAAGTCCTGGTGTAATTATCCAGGAAACCTTGAATCTACTCAAATGCAACAAGAACAATGAAGATGGTCGCCACAATCTGATGGAATAAATTATTTTACTGCAACTTTACCCAGTGATGGTAACAATTGAACTAGTAATGCTGCATAGTGAATTTATTCTACAGTTGGTGTAATAAAGGGGAACGGTAGAAATAAGACAATTGAATACAATCCCCTATAACTTGTGTTAACCTTTTTTCGTGAGATGTGCTTTTTAAAAAAAATAAATTTATATTAAAGATTTAGCAAATGACATCCCAATCTAGTACAGTCTTGGCACAGTCAGGGCATACATTTCAAATAAGGAAGTGAGAAAGAATCATTTGTTTACATTTGTATCTCCTCTGTAAGCTTTCTCTATGCTGACTGCCAAATGCAAAGGACAGAATTTTTAACAGTGATTGACAGGAGCTAAGATGGAGGCGCCCATGCGCACAATAAAGAGTCATGTTATGTCCTTTTATGTTTCTTTCTCACACTTCACAAGTAAACATAATATTAAAAATCCTGGGTAGGAAGTGGCTTTCATGTAAATAATATTGTTTAATATATTGCTGTTTTCTATTCAGCAAATACAATAAATAACCTTCATAAAAAGCATAGGACGCGTCTGTCTTATGCTAAACATTTAGCAGAAAAATAGAAAAATATATCAGTGATGCACAGCCTCTAGGAATTCTGTTAAAATTTAGGTAATCAGCTAAAACTGTCCTGATTTCCATCAGCATGTCAGGCAGTCAAAAAAATCTAGTCCTCCTACAACTTGCTGAACAAACACGATACACTAAACTATCCTCTAGGTGCAAAGGAATTAGAATGTTATCGCTCTCATTAAGTATGTCTTTCAAGTTCTACACAGTTCGTACCTAAACTCAGCATCGATCTAGAACCTAAGGGGTCCCCAATTACACCACCTGGCTGCTGTGATTACTGGTAGTCTTTCTGATTACATTGGGCAATTATGCTTTTTTAGTATTTACTGTACGAGTAAAGAGCATTTGGTAAGGTTCATCCCCGATGATTAGAGTGAATGAAGAAGAATTAGTGCTATGTTGCAAAAGGATTCTTTTTGTTTCTATTACTTATTGAATGATTGAGAGAATGAGAGTGATACATATGTACAAATGCCCAGATGTACACATACACTTAAAGGACCACTATAGGCACCCAGACCACTTCAGATCAATGAAGTGGTCTGGGTGCCAGGTCCCTCTAGTTTTAACCCTCCAGCTGAAAACATAGCAGTTTCAGAGAAACTGCTATGTTTACACTGAGGGTTAATCCAGCCTCTAGTGGCTGTCTCACTGACAGCCACTAGAGGCCACTTCCGCGATTCTCTGTGTGAAAATCCCAGTGAGAAGACGGTGATGTCCATAGGAAAGCATTGAGTAAAGCTTTCCTATGGGCAGTTTGAATGCGCACGTGGCTCTTGCCACACATGCGCATTTGGAGCTGACGTCTCCCCCAGCAGGAGGGGGGCCATGAGGGTGGGGGGGACCTAAGGACTACATAGTGCCAGGAAATTGAGTTTGTTTTCCTGGCACTATAGTGCTCATTTAAACACAGATACTTGAAAAAGGCTGAGATTGAATTTTAGGATTTGTTGGATTCGTATTGGGCAGATGGTCAGCGTCTCAGCATGAACAGACACATTATTAGGGTATCAGTTTTCCAAAGTGAATGGGAAGATTTTCAGAATCTCAGAGTGAATGGGCATATTATCAGTTTCTTGAAGTGAATAGGCAAATTATCAGAACTTCAGCGTAACTGGGCAGATTGTCAGAATCTCAGAGTGAATGGGTGGATAATCAGTGCTGTTGAAGTGAATGGGAGTGGATGAGTAGATTATCAGTGTCTTTGAGTGAATGGGCAGATTATGGAGGTCTCATAGTGAACAGGATGATTATCAGAATCTCAGAGAGAATGGGTACATTACTAATTGTCTAAGTGAATGGGCAGATAATCAGAGTCTTAGACTGAATAAGTAGTTTAGCAATGTTTTGGATGTAAATGGGAGTAAAAGAATAGATTAATAGGGTCTTGTATTGAGTGGGTAGATTATCAGGGTCTAGGAGTGAATGGTCAGATTATCAGTGTCTTGGATTATCAGGGTCGCGGAGTAAATGGTTAGATTATCCATATCTTGGATCATCAAGGTCTAAGGAGTGAATGGTTAGAGTATCAGTGTCTTGGATTATCATTGTCTCGTAAATGAATGGTTAGATTGTCAGGGTCTTGGAATATCAGGGTCTCTGAGTAAAAGGTTAGATTATCAGTATCTTGGATTATCAAGGTATATGGAGTGAATGGTCAGATTATCAGTGTCTTGGATTGTCATTGTCTCGTTAGTGAATGGTTAGAGTATCAGTGTCTTGGATTATCATGGTCTCTGAAGGGAATCGTTAGATTGTCAGGGTCTTGGAATATCAGGGTCTCGGAGTAAAAGGTTAGATTATCCTTATCTTGGATTATCAAGGTATATGGAGTGAATGGTCAGATTATCAGTGTCTTGGATTGTCATGGTCAGAAGTGAATGGTTAGATTATCAATGTTTTGGATTATCAGGGTCTCAGAAGTGAAAGCTTGGAGTATCAGTATCTTGGATTATCAGGGTCTCAGAAGTGAATGGTTAGAGTATCAGTGTCTTGGATTATCATGGTCTCTGAAGTGAATGGTTAGATTATCCGTATCTTGGATTATCATGGATGTAGGAGTGAATGGTTATATTATCAATGTTTTGGATTATCATGGTCTAGGAGTGAATGGTTATATTATCAATGTTTTGGATTATCAGGGTCTTGGATTATCATGGTCTAGGAGTGAATGGTTATATTATCAGTGTCTTGGATTATCATGGTCTAGGAGTGAATGGTTAGATTATCAATGTTTTGGATTATCATGGTCTAGGAGTGAATGGTTATATTATCAATGTTTTGGATTATCAGGGTCTTGGAAGTAAATGGTTATATTATCAGTGTTTTGCTATTAATTGTCAAATTAACAATTTCTTGAAGTTTCTTTTAGCAGAGGTGAGTAATAACTCAATAATAATCATTTGGCCTTAAACAGTTAGGAAAACCTAATATCCAGCTGGTTGATAAAATATGTTATTTGCTCCTATGAGGTTTTTTAGTGTTCTATTAAAATTCTAAACAACTTTTATCAATTCATCAAGAAAATCCCACACATTAATCATGGACATCAGCACAAATTGATACACTCATTCATGGTCAATGTGATAAAGTGTTAAAGTTGACATGACTATCAACTGTGTCTTTTGTATAATCTGACTTTATTGGTGATTAGTCATTGAGATCCCAGAAAGCAGCATTTATCTAATCACTGAGTATGATCCCTCGCCCTTTAAATCTAGAATATCTTTACAGGGAAGAGATCTGTAATTTGATATCTTTCTTCGGAGCCCTATAACGTATTAATCTGTTCCTCACCGGGGTCAGGGAACCCAGATCCGATTAATATTATTGAAAAATCAAATGGAAAAAAAAAAATTTCATTCATCATAGCATATTAAATCAAGCTAATGTCATGTCACCTGTGTTGAAAATAAAAATGTAACGTTTTATAACAAAAATACAGTTTCTATATTTTTTAAAGGTGATTAGCAAGGTTTCCGTATCTCACCTCGATGAATTCAGTGTAAAATACTGGAATATTTTCATTAGCAATTAAAAAGTGAACAATCCCAGCACTAAATAGATCCTGTGCTGCTGGAATCTGAAGGCACCAATCATTCACGGAAAGGGCAATGCTTCTGCCTGGCAGGGTTTATTTCCTGTGAACCGAAGATAATGGCTTTGTTGAATGCACAAATAACTCTCACATTGTGCTGCTTGTCGGTTACACCCCACTCTCCACCATAATCCCAAACATGCCCTCTATCTGTAACCCCATACATTGGACGTGCTGCGCACAGGAACTTGGAAAATGGCAGCGGACAGGAAAATAACAAGAAGTAAAAACACTGCGGTGACGCAAATTTCTGTTACACAGAAATAATAAGCATGCTCTTCGATATTAATTAACATTCATTAACAAGCAAATGGTGTGATAGATTATTGTGCACATTTTCACAATCACTAGTCCAATACTAGAACCTAGAATGTATAGTGTAGTGATACTGAGGTTGGTAATATCTATTTATTGAATGCATTTATTTATTTATATTATGCAATGTGTGCAAACAGAGTGAGCAGATTTGTTTTTCTATTTGTAGCCAAAACATAAATGGCACTCACATACCGCGATGTCATGGCCTGGGCCCCTGATTGCAGATGTATATAAATTTCATATTTATATATTTAATAAATATATAACATAAATATAGATTTTTTTTTAACTGCTCCCCTGTTTTCCCTCTATTGGCTACTTCTTTAACTTAATCTATAAAACAAATGGTGGGAAAATGTGCAATATACACATATATATATATTACAATATATTACAATATACAATATACAATACATTATTTATGTTATGTGTATATTATGTAGTAAAATGATTGGCCCATTTTTATGTCTTTTTGGTTTTTCTGAAAACTATTCCATGGTCAAAATCCACCCGACCTAAAACACCATGTAGACGAATACCAAAATTTTTTTTTTCGGTGGAATCAATTTGGCCTAACCAATTTTGTTCCACCGTGCAATGGTCTAATGATACAGTTCTTAAGAAAAGCTTTTTTTTAAAATGTTCATTTTGATAAATGATCATTTGCATTTCATCCGCTAATCCTTTATTCTGAAATTGAACATACTAAAGGTCAGTGGAGAGGAACAAAAATTCTATGTTGTATTTTTATACCAAGAATTGTTTACTCAAATCTTGGTAGTTTTGTGGCCTTGTCCTTCTGTCTATGTCTCTTTTCTTGTGTACATTCTTAATTTCTATCCCTCTCTTTTTCTACACTACACACTCAACACTACGCACTCTCCCACTCTCTCTCTTTCTTTTTATATACTCTCATCTCTCTCTTCCTACACTGTGCAATCTCACTGTGTCTCTCTTTATATTCTACATGCTCTCTCTCTTTTTACACTGTACACACTCTTTCATCCACTACACGTTATTCCTCTTTCTCACACTATTCCACTATTCCTGACTTTTATCTTTCCTAATTCTATACTAAAAACCCTTGATCAGCCCTTCTAAACCTCATTACTCTCTCTTTGAACAGACTGTATCCAGACTATCTCCTACTACACTATTTTCATCTTCTCTCTCTCTCTTTCTCTCTATTTTCTTTACTCTCTTACTTTTCATTTTTACTCTATTTTTTTTTTTTTTTAATTGTAAAATGAAGATACAAAGCAGTTAGTTACTTTTGATATGTCAACAATTTTTTACGATTCTTAATCAGATAAAGCTACAGGAATGGAAATAACTATTTTGGGATTTATAAAAAACACAAAATAACACCGGACTTAGCAGGGGATGTCAAATATGCCACCAGTAATCCCTTCTAAATTTGTCCTGGACAAAGCAGAATAAAAATAACATACATTCTGCATATGAACATATGTTTGTCCATCGACTTCGAAATACAAAATACTTAGAGACACCTTTAACCCACATAACATTTCATACCCGCAGGGACCAATGGATTAATGGCTGTGCTGAGAATTTAATACATGTTGTGTTTAATGTCTAGGGAAATTTAATGTTCATCAGAATGCAAGAAACACTAAGGATACCGTGCATGAATTCTCTCTCCGTGCTAACGTTTTGGAAATTATGCTGGAAAAGGTTGTGTTTAATCTTAAAATATAGTTCTTTTAATTCCTTATTTGTTGCTCACAATGTAACCTCCCTTCCCCCCGCGACCATACTATAAAGCATATTGCACAGAACCTCCATTAATCCTACATTTCCGAGATAGTATCGATGCCGCAGTAGGTTTCCACAGAAATTAATTTGTCCTGACAACAGGGCCTAAATATTGGAGTCCAGGGATCTCTTGGCAAATTCCCTTTTAACTGAGCACAATAATAAACAGGAGCTGATAACAACATCTCTGTAAAAGACCACACAGAGGAAGAATTCAGGATAGGTTGGTTGTTTAGATGTGTGTAAATAGCCATGAGAACCAGTTATCGGGGAATGCTATGCATCTTGCTTGGGGAGCAAGCAAGAAAAGATGAAGCAGGTCTCATTGTTCTGTCTATTGCTTGGATACAAACCATCTCTCTCTTTAGTTCATGAATTCGACAGCAATGAAAACCATGCCATATTTCTCAGGATTATAATTTTATAATTATTTGCTCATCAAAAAGGCTTTGTTGCAGGGGGAAAACTACGAAAGGTACAATTTTCATATGCGAAACGCCCCGGGATTATGGTAAATTAATATTACTGTATATAAGGTGGAATAAAACACTCAATAAGATCGATGGATGGATGGACAATTGTTTGGGCTGTAGCTGCTGGTGTCTAACTCCTAGAACTGTCAGCCAACCAGAGCTTGGTTAGGGGGCTGGGATTTTGGATCATTTAACTGTTTGTATTGTTATACAACTATGTGATCTTTGGAACATCTATTGCCCTTCTTCTGCCTCTCTGGAACCACTTTAAGTACAAAGAAACCCATTTCCTCCCAGTAACTGGACAAGACCTAGTTCTGGAGGTACAACACAATTTTATTGGCCACACACAGCTTTTATGCATGACCCCATGCAAGGGGTTTAACACACAAACATACAGGGTCACATCCCCGGATCCCCCCTTGGTTCCTAGCGTGGGAAGGGACTCCGTTCCCTTTGTCTCAAAAGCCCACCACTAAATCCACAGGGTTCCCAACACCAACCGCCAGGGGTCTTCTTCCACAGAAAAAGCCCGCCCGGGGCCCGCCCGGGGGGAAAGAGCTGGTCTCTTTGTGCCCACAGGCACCAACAAGCCTGCCACCCTCGCCAGTGCCCCAGAAGTATCCACACCAACCTCAGGGACTCACGCAGCTGTACCTTTCTCAGCCAGTCCCCACTCGCGAGGTCACTGTGTGAAACCCTGCAAGGGAAGTATCTTCTTTCAGAGTATGAATGCTCCCCCTGGACGGCATTCGTCTATACGAAACGGTGGCCACCCAGGGGAGCACTCATTAATTACTTCCCTTGAAGTTTCACACCTATGTTGTGAGTTTGAACGTTCTGAGTAATTGGTGTGAACGTTCTAATGGGGCATCGGGGAGGTCCTCATTTGGGAGACGAACGAGTCGGGAAACAACCCACAAATGCTCCCCCTGGTGGGAGTTCGCCTTTCCGAATGGCGGCCACCCAGGGAAGCACTCATTAATTGTTTCCCTGTTATTTGACACTTATGTTGTGAGGCCTGAACGTTCTAACCCAGCGTTATAAATGGGGCATTGGGGTGGTCTCCGTTCGGGAGGCGAATGGCTTACCTTCGTGGAAGCACTCCCGAATGGGGAGCGGGCACAAAACACGAAATTACAGGGGAAACACATGAAAAGACACAGGGAAATCCACAAACAGGCAGCGGTTCTGCCACACTATATACAAGGTGGAATAAAACACTCTATAAAATGGATGGATGGGCCGTAGCTGCTGGTATCTACCTCCTAGAACTCTCAGCCAACCAAAACTTGGTTAGGGGGCTGTGCTTTTAGATCACATAACTGTTTGTATTGTTTTATGGCTATGTAATCTTTGGAACATCTAGAAACTTAGATTTACATCTAAGGGAATATTTAATAAACAGCTATAAATTATCGGCTGAGTTGAAAAAATAATCAAGATGGAAAAGGAGCCAAGCTAGAGATTTGTTTCTACCCCAGATATTTTGCAACATGTTTGACACAATTCAATGATTACTGATCCCATGTGGCCGTACTTGCAATTACTACATACATCCCCTATTCCCTATAAACAGGTTAATGTGTATTCATTACAGAGTGAGTTGTGGTGACTTGGGCATAATATGTTTCTTCTCCTAATTATGTCTCTATATTTTATTGTTTTCTTTTGGGTCTTGTTTTCAACTAGCAGTTGTGTGACTATATAACCTAATGTGAAACTATAGGTGAAAGAACACTGCCTCCCTTAGAAACAAGTATCTGTTACGCACAGAATTAACATTAGCAGCCCGGAACTCTCATTGTGACACTACTAGACGTGGAATTACACTTTTTTTTCTGTAAGCTTTGTGTACTTTCCTTTTTTCACAATTGAACAAAATAACACATAAAATAAGGCAATTATAATTTATAACCATATTACATTTCGCAAACAGAAACAAGAAAACATAACAAAAAACCAACAGCAATATATATTTCTCTCTTTCTCTCCCCCATTCCTCTCCTCACCCACCAACTCAGCTCCGACTTCTCCATACCCCGTCAACGACCCTCGATACAATCATAAAAGATACAAATATCCAGTTCAAGTTTCACTTTAACCAGAGTTTGTAACTGAACACTGCACACACAAACTCCAAGCACCAAAGCCACTTTAAATTATTGACATGGTCGTGGAGTTTGGAGTAATAGGGGTACTGCAAGAGCCTGAAACGACCAATGTTCATACATGATATACCAATATGACTTAGTAGAAGCACAGACACTCTGTCGAGGTTTTCTATAAACAACCTTCCAAGACTATTTTAATAGAAGCTATCTTGTATTCAAAATATGACTATATTGTGTTGAAGCCCCCCAATTGTTAGAAAATGCTCCAACAGCAGTGGGTCCTAATATTTTTACATTATAACTACTTTTGTTAAGTTAAAAAACCCAACTGTTGTGAGTTCACCTATTTTCTTCTCATTCCTTGTTGCCAGAATAATGAGCTTCCATTTGTGGGGCATGAAAGATGATAAATTCAGAATAATATTTCAATGATGGATAGTCCGAGTGTGGGTGTTTGGAAAGGACAAATTCACATGCAAGGCTAAATGCCCAAGGTACTATTTTCTAACTAAGGACGTGAATGGTAGTTATGCCAACATGATCTCCTTAGGTTGTGAATTTTCCTTTCTAGCAATAGTTAGATCTGACTGACGGCATTTTTAAGATGTACTGATCATAATGGCAAACAGAGGTCAATCACTAGTTTTAGTAAAATAGAAGAGGAAATTACAGTTTAATTGGCTTGACCGCACACATATATTATAAAATATAAACAACTTTACTTTGCCTGAATACCTTTTACTTTGTCCAGATCATATTTGTTTTCATGCTTTACCCATTCTGTATAATATTTTCAATGCTAAATTGCCACATACCTGCTGTGGACCTACGTTCTGCGCTCATTGGAAGCTTATTGGCTGAGCATTGTTAGCCAATGAATGGAGCACTAAATCCCCAGGCCTAGCTCAGTGCAGTATCTTCTGGCTCTATGTGAAGCTGCGCATGACCCCAAGTAGGTTGTCAAACTGCTTTTAATGGTGGGCTGTAGTGGTTATGGTTCTTGAAGTTTTTCTTTAGAATTCTCCTAACTGTTTTTATAACCAGTACATGTATCATTTAATGAATGTGTTCCAAGAGCAGAGGAATATTAATTAGACACGTTCTATCTATGCCACTGGCATAATGGTATTAAAAGCAGATAAGGCAAAATGCATTTATAAAAACATCTAGACAAATATTCCAGTTTCATTAAGAAACTTAACACAGTAAATAAGTAATTGATATTTGATAAAAGGTCCACCTTGAACTATGCTTCAGTGCTGTGTTTCAGAGGTCATCTTGATTTTCTCACATTGTAATTTTGGACCTGTGGTCGTTACAATTTTGTTAAGTGGTAGTGAGCAATATCCCTCCACACTTTGGGTTAATTGTATTTAGTTTCCATGTTGTAGCTTCTCAACATTAATCAATATACATCCTCATATTTGGTGACTGCGGGGATTGTTTGAAGTGGAATAAGTGATGCAAGCATAATTGTAAATAGACATTCCCAAAGCACAGTAAGCAACGATGCATACCATGAATAAATTGGAGCTGTACTGTGCAGGAAACCGAGGAGTAACACAAAGAATGCTAAGAATAAAATAACAGTGAAGTAGAACAGAAATGTACGGGTTTCTCAAATCTTCAAAACCTATCTGGAAAGAATAATGGTTAGTAGGTCCCTTGACTTAAAAAAAATAAAAAAATATATTTTGACATGGTAGGGGTAACTCACCAAAAAATAAAAGTAATGACAACCTAAACTTAAACCTTATTGAGCATTGCGCCTCAACATATCTCTACAATATGACAACATTCCTTTTAATTAAACCAGAGGTACTAAAACTTACCATTCTCCCATTAAGGATATATATTCCCAAATTCTACCCCTTCTACTACTGGAAGCTGATCCCCTGATACATATTGAACAAACTAAAGTGTTCCTACTTTCACTGATTGGTACAAATTGGCTGAAAAGGGCTGGGAACCAATGCCACTGGTGGCATTGTAAAAAAGATCAATATAATATGGCGGAACATATTCAAACTTATTTTGAAACTTTTTTATTTTTAGTGTGAACCAAAACCTGTGAAAATGTTGCTTTACCTAGATCTTGGTTCTTTAACGGCTAAACTCAAAGTGTTATCCCTTCTGTTCTTTCTTGAAATGAAAATCATAATTGCCATAAAGTGGAAAAGAAGGTGACTTAATTTTGTGGAAAGCTGTTAGAAACCAGATACACTATCAAGGTGCGATGGAAAAGGGGTATAAACTAAATTCTACGATATATAGAATCTGTGGCTGGTAGAGTACCCTATAATTGAGAGTTCCTAAAATAATTTTAAATAATAGTTTAATATGCTTGAGGATTTAGTATCTGGCGTGCTGGGTAGGTCATCATTAGCAAAAAGGCTATTTGTATAGGGATGTACAACTGTAATTGTCACTGTTATTATAATTCAAATTTTAAAGATATTTCTTAGTGATTATTGCTGTATTTAAATGAACTAAAACAGTTAATGAAAAGGGAAAAAAAGGGATGAAAACATCTGACAAATGCAAGACCATGTGTTATCTGCTCAACATCGTTATAAAAGTTATTTGGCAATATGGCATAGCCGGCAGGATTGGAAGCCTACTTTTTAACACCTACTGGCCAATTTCATGCTCCCCCTCCGTATTTTCCATGTTTTGATTTTATTGGGTCTATCCAAGGTAATTTCTCTATCTTGTAGGGAAAGGGCAGCAGCCTCCTCCCTTATTCTGTCATTCGTTCTTGTCAATAATCTTTATTCCGTTACCATAGCTTTTACCTAACTGATCATGGGATAGTAGTGCAAGTGTAAACATCTGTTTTATGAAGGCTATTGTTTTCTTATTGTCATTTTTCTTTGCACTTAATACAAATGTTGAATCTAAAAAGCATAATGGCGTGATATTTGTTTTGGTGAAGGTCAATATATCCACGAATGTTAAAATTAAAAATGTATATTTCAGCTATCTTCCTGTATGCTTTCTATAATAATGGGTTAAATATTAGAATATGCAGACTACATACAAATGACATCACTAATATCTTCAGAGAGGGTTACGATCCTAGCCCCAAGCTTGATGAAGGTCTTCGTTAATGCCAGCTATCTACTCAACACAGCTTTCACCTGAGGGAGTTATCTTCTCAAACCCTTCTACATACCTTATTCCTCTCATTTGCATATTTTCAACAACTTAATGCAATAGTTTATCTTTTGAAACCTGAGTTTCTTTACCATTTACATACTGTCTTTAGCACCATATGTTTTACATCAAATTTGTTTTAATAACAATAAATGTTGATCTTCACTTTATCCACATTGTTTTGTTGTTATAGTACGCATTATGATTTGTTAATTATTGCAGATGGTCAATTTTATGTTTTCAAGATCTGTTGAAAAACTATTTGCAGATTTACCCAGAAAATAGTATTTCTAATGATTAACAATTAGCAAACTGACACAGGAAAGAGTATTTCCGATGACTAATTAAAATATCTATCTATCTATCTATCTATCTATCTATCTATCTATCTATCTATCTATCTGTCTGTCTGTCTGTCTGTCTATCTATATTTCTGTCTGTCTGTCTATCCAGTCCTTTGTTTTTTTATTCTGTTAGTTAAAGACTGTTAAAAAGATCAACACCCCCTTTCATGTTTTACTTACTGTAGTAGTGCAGAGTAGGAAGATTTAATCTAATTCTGACAGCATGTATGAATTTAATTTTTTTTACTCAACTTAAACGTATCATGTCGTTTGTTCTCTAAAATCCAAACGCATTTAAAAGATTTCGGGAACTGTAGCATCTATCATTAATTTCATGATATGATTGGTAAAAGTAAACATAGAAATCTAGGGTTGCTGGAGTGAACGAGATTGTTCAATCCTTGTGCAAACAGATTTCTAAAGGTCTGTGCTCAGAAGCCTTGGAAACTTACAAAGCAGGTATATGACCCCTGTTCTCCATCACTTAATAAAAGGTAGACAGGCAATGTATGGGGTGTTTGACTATGGAACAGTAAGCAAGGATGCTTGGCCCACTGCCAACAGCTGGGAGCTGTGGATTAAGAATGCTGCACACATTTAATGATTGAGAGTTTATATGGGGAACGCATAAAAAAAAAAAAAAAAAACCTCATTCATGTACATTATTCAATACAGATATAATTCAAAAACCTAATTTATCTTGGAGGCTGTTCTACCTCACTCCTTCTTTTCACACAAATGGTGTGATACAATTTTTTAACGGTATAATGCGACCTAGATGAAATTAAGATTTGTTAGAAATATAGGATAAAGAGACAGAAATGGCAAAGAATCACATGCTTTATACTGTCACCCCACAAATTAAGGAAGCATGTGTGATGTAATCTAAAAGATTTACAATTTCATTTTTTTTTTTTTTGTAGAACGCTGTTTAATAATCATGGGGCGAAAACTCCCGTGAGCACTCTTTTTTTTTATATATATATATAAATCAGACAAAAGGTGTCAATAAAAATATCCATGATAAATCATTTCATTATAAAATTAATGAAAATTACTTTATACAGCAAAAAAATAAAAAGGAATCTAGAGTTTAGAAATAAATAAATGTTATGGGGTGATTTGACTATGAGCCATGGGCGAAATGAGACCATATATTTAATTTGATAGCTGTAATTTGTCTGATTGCCTTGTGTGACAAACAACAAACTTCTGAATATATTTTACTTTTTGAATAAAATTCTGTGGCTGTTTCACCATGAATCAGTAAGCCTGATTTCCCTTGGGTCTCATTAGCATTCTACTCACAATACCGCTCACCTACAATGTTGAACTTGCTATCCAATAACCTTCAAAATGCTACTGGTTATTATGTGTCATAGGGCAGATTTATGATAAACTAACTTTTAAACAAAATAATGAATTCCTGACATTTCGTCTGCTTCCAGTAAAAATTTTTTATTGTTGCTAATTGTATATTTGGCTTTAAACCTAAAAAAATGTACCGGAAAATGCATCGTGCTCCAATTGGTCTGTGTTCCCTCTAAGGGGTGTACACTGGCACGGAATCAGTTAAAAGAAGATTGTGGAATATTTAAGGATGATCAAGAACAATAAAGACCTTGACGTGTCATGCACCAACAAGCATCTTAAAGTCGTCTCTTTTAACACTTTAAGTGCCACATGAAGTGTGCTGTACATTTCTATGTTGTATGTTAATATACATTACCTGTTTGTTTTTTTCTTTTTAAGTAGATTTATCATATTTCCAAGGACAGTGTTTTTGAATGCTGTTCATCAAAGTTGCAATGCATTGTGGGGTTTTTGGTGTTGTAATGCTTTAAGTGTGAAGCTCGTGTCTTCTTTTCTTCATTTTACAAAAAAGTGCAGATTTCAATAGAAATTGGCACATTTGTATAAATTAACCTTGTTACCCTCCCCTGGATGTTACTTACTGGTTTGATTAGCTCGGTGGGAATAAACTCAAGAGGCAGCAATAGCTCAGAGAACCTGCCTTGCAAAGAATTCTCATTGAGCTGCATTGGGAAGTCTGTCATTGGACAGCCACAGAAAGTCTGGGCAGGGTTAGAAGGGGAGGGCTTGTAAAGGCTGCAGTCAAGAGATCTGTAGTGTTTGCATCTGTTTTTACAATGAAAAAAATGCTTAATTAAATGCATGCACATTTTCAATGGGGTATATCTACTAAATAATCATTTTTTTACATTTATTTTTTTATTTGGGCAGTGGAGTGTCCTTTTAGTATAAACTCTGGTGATAAGACTCTGTTGATGTCATTGGAGAACTGTCGCCTTCTGAAAAAGTGTGCAAAATCGGGTAAATCACTATGGAAACCAATAGATTTAGTGGGCATTTTCCATTGGTAATTACTTCCATTTACATCTTTGCACCACGTCACACAAAGGACAAACCACAAAAAGTAACCAAACATTTTAAGATAAGTGAACAACCATTATTCTGTTCATTTATCTGGCACAGTCAGTTAGTACACATGTAATATATATAAATAATTTAACATTGCACACATGGACCCCCCATCCGGCTGCCAACTAAGCACTTGATTTAGCATTTAGTAGTAATGGTAGTTAAATAGCAAAATAACTTTATTGAGACACTGACATGGATACAATGCAAGAGATGGAGCAGGATCCAAAGAAGAAACATGTCAGTGAGCATTATACATTTTGAATTAGTTAGCTCATACTTCTAGGCACAGAGAATAGGCAAATAGGAAGCAGCTCTATTTTTGGGCCCTCAGGGTCTGACCGTTAGTATGCCTACAAGGCCTGCCTGTAAGTCCACCTGCATGGCCCACCCATGTGCTATGTGTTATTGTAGAGGATGTAATGTGTGTGTGTTCTAATGGAATGTAGTGAATTGGGATACCAATTTGTGTAAGGGATGTAGTGTGTGTATAGGGGATGCAGTGTGTGAGGAATGTATTGTGTGTTTCTCGGTGTGTGTGTAAGGGATGCAAGGTATGTTTCTGTGTATGTAATGTAATGCAGTGTGTGTCTGTAAGGGGTGCATTGAGTGTGTGTAAAATATGCATTTTGTTTATGTTGTGTAAGAGAAGCAGTGTGTGTGTGTGTGCGTAAGGGATGCCCTGTGTGTGTTTTTGGTATGTCTGTGTAAGGATGCATTGTGTATGTGTGTAGTTTGAAAGAGAGGGTTTGTGGGGTAGGATAGGGGCTGAGACGGGATCAGCTCTTTTTTTTTTATAGTGCTCTCCCCTCCTCTCCTGTCAATTAGTGCTCTCCCCTCCACTCCTGTCCCTTAGTACTCTCCCTTGCCCCCTGTCTTTTAGTGCTCTGCCCACCCGCCCCTTAGAGCTCCCCCTTCTGTCCCTTAGTACTCTCCCCTCCCCTTCTGTCCCTTAGTGATCTCCCCTGTCCCTTAGTAATCTTCCCTACCCCTCTGTCCCTTAGTGCTCTCTCCTCCCCTCACTTAGAGCTGCCCCCTCCGTCCTTGGAGCTCTCCCTTGCCTCCTGTCCCTTAGTGGTCTCTCCCTTCTCTTCCCTGTCCCTCAGTGTTCCTCTCCCATCTCTGTCCCTTAGTGGTCTCCCCCCTCTTAGTGGTCCTCTCCACTCCCCCCTAATTCCCTAAATGGTCCTTTCCACTCCCCCTAATCTCCTAAATGGTCCTCTCCACTCCCCCTAATTCCCTAAATGGTCCTCTCCACTCCCCCCTTAGTAGTCCTCTCTCCCCCTTAGTGGTCCTCCCTCTACCCACCCTTAGTGTTCCTCTCTCTCCTCCATCCCCTCTTAGTGGTCCTCCCTCTCCCCCCTACCCTCTAGTGGTCCTCCCTCTCCTAGTGGTCCTCCCTCTCCCCTAACCCCTTAGTGGTCCTCCCCCCCAATCCTCTTAGTGGTCCTCCCTCTCCCCCAACTCCTTAGTGGTCCTCCCTCCGCCACCCTCTTAGTGGTCTTCCCTTCCCCCCTCTTAGTGGTTCTTCCTCCCTTTCCCACTAAGTGTTATCCTCTCTCCCTCCCTTAGTGTTATCCTCCCTCCCTGTTGTGCCTCCTACCTATCTTTGTAGTGTGGCCGGGCGGCAGGGACCGCGGTACAGGAGCTTCTGTTACCTGTCAGTCCGGCTGGGTACATGAAACAGATGCCCCTGTACCACTGTCCGGTAACACTGAGTGACAGGTAGGAGGGAGCGCTGTACGTTACCCTCCTGCCGCTCCCTCAAATCTGGCGCCCCCCGGGCCGGTGCGCCTTAGGCGACTGCCTAGGTCGCCTATTGGACGCACCAGCCCTGACAGCACCTATTTTGACCCCAAATCCCTCTGTCCATCTTCTCAATCCTAGTGCATGAGCTCCAAAAAGTTGTGAACTGGCAAAATTGGTGGTTTTAACACTATAGGGTCAGAAATACATGTTTGTGTTCCTGACCCTATAGTGTTCATTTAAACTACAATAAATGTGTTTAGAAATCAGTCTGTGTAAATAGGATACATTGTTCTTGGACTAAATTACATTTAAAAAGCATAAATTGTTATTAAGTCAACCGAAATGTCTCAGAACAGCTCTGCCCCTGGCTACATCCTCACTCACACCCCTAAAATAAAAGTGTCCCTCTTTATCCATTTAAAATATTGGGGGGTATGCTGGTGGTCATTAATTTGGAACTGAACCCTTCCTTGGGGTCAGAGCTGGGTTCTCCAGTGAAAAGCTAGTCCCGGGGACTCTGGATATACCACCAATCTTGATTTACATGAAACTGATTTTTTTGTCTCTTATATTGTGTTTTGCATAACAAGTCTTATATGTTTTTATACCATAACTTACCATGATTATTATACAATAATTGAAATTGTCCATATTTTGTGTTGAAACCTGCTTAATATATATCCTCCTTCAGCTTTTGTTTTCAAGCATGACCCCTTTTCCCATAACCCTAAAACTCCCACCCTTAAATTCCCAATGCTTAGATTTAAACCACGGATACTCTCTTTAGCTCAAGAATCCCAGAAATTTACATAATGTAATCCACCTAGGATATTCCCAGCAATAGAGCAGGGCAGATCTTCTGCACAAATGTTTTGACCTATCATAAGCTTCTTCAGTGAGGTGTGACTGCTATTCTTCTACACTCAGTGAGCAAAGAGTCCATATCTGGATGACCTGATAGGCATAAAGAGAATACTAAGAATACGCCATTACGAAATATAGTCTAAAAGAACCAGCAATGTTTTGTTGCCCTCTCTCTTACTACTGGCCCTTTGTGATGTTCTTCAACTTATTTCAACTAATTTATGACTTTGCGGTTGTTCTGTATAGAACAAATTAGACTGATCTTACCCATATGAACAGTTCTTTTGCATTTTTTCTTTCTTGCAGTGGATCGTAACAGTGGATAAGCCCTTTCATACCAACACATCAGCTGTTAGAAAAGTATCAGTTAATACTCTTTCTTTTTGAAAATAATAAAAATGTCAAATAAGAAAACAACACAAAACAACATGTACTGCTCTGTAATGTTCACAAAATATTTCTTGGTGATATTTAGAGTCCCATAAAATGCAACAGAAAAAGTCTCCATCACAACTTGTTACATCAGAATCAGCTTCATTACTAAATATGAAGCCCAGTCAAGGCATTAAATGATCCTCAAATAACTCATTCTCACCACTGAAATAAATGATCGTGCTTGTTAGATACAAGGAACCAACCCACCCCATTATGCACAGCTATCTCTAGAATGGTACTAATAAGAAATATAATATAAAATATTATATAATATTAATATCACAGCTTCATCAGTCAGTTTTTGGGAGGCTGTTGCCGCTGGCAGTTAGACTAACTTAAAGGGAACCTATAGTTCTAAAAACAAACATATTTTTTGGGGGACAAAGAGTTCCCTTCTACGGTTGTGATCTAATCCCCCTTTGCTGCTAAAAATTTAAGTTTAATAAAGGTTTACTTACATCATTTCCATCGCTGAAACACTTCTGCTGAGGCCACCTGCTGATGTCTTCCTCAATCTGTTTCAATCCAATGCTTCTCCTAGAGAAGCACTTGGAACAATATACGCATGCGCGGAGAAATGCACCTGTCCTCCAACTAAGAGCAGCATTTGAATGAATTGTAGAATTTGACTCCGTTTTGGAGGCAGAAGATTCTTTAGTGACTGTCAAGAAGACAGCTACGAGAGGTGCATTCAACCCTTCGACGTAACCATGGCAGTTTCTACAAAACGCAAATAGTTTACATTAAAGGGTTAAAATGGGAGGACTACTGCACCCATACCACTTCAGTGAGATGAAGCGAGCTGGGTGCCTTTTGTGGTCCTATAAAAGATTACTGCTGGAGGAACATTCTTCTTTATGTTTAAATCACATTAATGGTTTGCTACGTTTTACAACATAACGTCTCAGCCAATAAGAGGTCAGTGTGAGCAGAACTGCTGACCTTACAGCCAGTCTCTGTCCTTTTATACAGTCATGGGAAAAAGAAAGTACAACCTCTTTGAATTCTATGGTTTTACATATCAGAACATAATAATAATCTGTTTCTTAGCAGGTCTTAAAATGAGCTAATACAAGCTCACATGAACAACAACACATGACATATTATACTGTGCCATGATTTATGAAAAAGCCATGTGTGAAAAACTAAGTACATCCTTACTAAGAGGCTAAGTAACAGACAGGTGCTGATAATCAAATGCCCTTGATTATTTGATCATCAGCAAGTGTGACCATCTCTATAAAAGCTAAAATTTAGGCAGATTGCTTGTCTGGAGCACTCAGGTTTCAATGATCTTAGAAAAGCAATTGTTGAAGCCCGTCAATCTGGGAAGGGTTATAAGGCCATTTCCAAACAATTTAAAGTGAGGAAGATTATACAAAAGTGGAAGAATTTCAAGAAAGATGCCAATCTTCCCAGTAGTGGACATTCCAGCAAAAACATCCTATGTCAGCAGTGGTGTATCCTGGTTTTGTGCTGCCCTAGGCAGGACAAAACTCAGGCACCCCCCCGCGCCACCCCACCCGCGCAACCGCCACCCAACCTTCCCCCCTGCTCCGCCTTCTAAATACACACACACACATTCACTGACAGATACGCATTCACTAGCTAACAGAAACACACAGTCACTAACAGACACACACTCACACACTCACTAACAGACACACACTCACACACTCACTAACAGACACACACACTCACAGGCAAACACACACACACACTAACAGGCAAACACACACACTAACAGACATCCACACTAACAGACATCCACACTAACAGACATCCACACTAACAGACATACACTAACATTAACATACACACTAACACTAACATACATACACTAACATTAACATACACACTAACACTAACAGACACACACTAACACTAACATACACACACTAACACTAACATACACACACACACTAACACACACACACACACACTAACACTAACATACACACACACACTAACACTAACATACACACACTAACAGACATCCACACTAACAGACATCCACACTAACAGACATCCACACTAACATTAACATACACAATAACACTAACAGACACACACTAACACTAACATTCACACACTAACATACACACACTAACATACACACTAACAGACATCCACACACTAACAGACACACACTAACAGACATCCACACACACACACACACACACTAACATACATACACACACTAACATACACACTAACAGACATCCACACACACACACTAGCAGACATACACACACTCACTAGTGTTTTTTTTTTTATTTAACCCCCCCCAGCCTCCTTACCTTTGGTAATGCTGGGGGGGGTTCTTCCTCTCCCTGGGGTCCAGTGGCTGCAGAGTGAGGCTGGGAGCCGAAATATGACGTCATCTTCCGGCACCCAGCCTCACTCTGCTGGCGGCGCGCGAGGGAGCTGAGCAGAGCGCTCAGGGGAAGAGCTCCCTCGCCGGCCGCCCGGCCGCCCGCCCGCCCGCCCAGCGCTGCAGCCACTGCCGCCCAGCGCTGCAGCCACTGCCGCCCAGCACCCAGAATGTCTGTTAGCCGCGAGGCTAACAAGACATTTGCCTTGGGCATTTGGGGGGCGGCGTTTTTTGCCGCCCCCTGAAAAATGCCGCCCAAGGCAAATGCCTTGTTTGCCTCGCGGCTAATACGCCCCTGTATGTCAGACCATGCAATGCTCAGAGAATTTGCAAAAAAAAACCCACCTTAGAATCTGTAGGCCTCGGTTAGCATGTTAAATGTTAAAGTTCATGACAGTACAATTAGAAAAAGACCGAAAAAGTATGGTTTGTTTGGAAGGGTTGCAAGGAGAAAGCATATTCTCTCCAAAAAGAACATGGCAGCACTGGTTAGGTTTGCAAAGTGGCATCTGAACGTCTGGAACAATGTCCTTCGGACAGACAAGGCCAAAGTGGAGATGTTTGAACATAAAGCACAGTGCCACAATTGGCAAAAACCAAGCAGCATATTCAGCACAAACATCTCCTATTAACCGTCAAGCACAGTGGTGGAGGGGTGATGGTTAGGGCTTGTTTTGCAGCCACAGGACCTGGGAACCTTCCAGTCAAATGTGAGGCCATCTGTCCGACAGCTAAAGCTTGACTGATATTGGGTCATGCAACAGGACAATGTTCCCAAGCACTCCAGCAAATCTACAACAAAATGGCTGAAAAATAATCAAGGTGTTGCAATGGCCCAGTCAAAGTCCAGACCTCAATCTGATTGAAATGCTGTGGTGGGACATTAAGAGAGCTGTACATTATCAAATGCCAGCAAACCTCAATTAACTGAAGCAATGTTGTAATGAAGTGTGGCCCAAAATTCCTCCACAACAATGTAAGATACTGATAATGTCATACAGAATACACTACTTCAAGTTATTGCTGCTAACGGTGGTTCTACACGCTATTGAATCATTAGGTGTACTTAGTTTTTCACACATGGCTTATCTTTATTTTGTTAAAGGATCACTATAGGGTCAGGAACACAGACATGTATTCCTGACCCTATAGTGTTAACACCACCGTCTAGCCCCCCTGGGCCCCTCACGCCTTCATAAATATAATAAAAATCTTACTGTATTCAAGTCTGAAGCCGTTAGACTCAGAAAAACAAGCAGTCTGCTGACATCATCAGAAGTGGTAGCCTGATCCAATCACAATGCTTCCCCATAGGATTGGCTGAGACTGACAAGGAGGCAGATCAGGGGCAGAGCCAGCATGATTCAAACACAGCGCTGGCCAATCAGCATCTCCTCGTAGAGATGAATTGAATCAATGAATCTCTATGAGGAAAGTCCAGTGTCTGCATGCAGAGGGAGGAGATACTGAATCACAGGATGCTGTGCACAGTGCTGCCCTGTGCTCTGCTGACAGCAGACCTGAGTGGGTGGAGGCATATTATGCCTCCATCAACTCCGAAGTCCCTCTGGTTCACTCTGAGTGACTGCAGAAAAAACAGTGTTTACATGAGAAAGGCTGCAGGGAGCTATAGTTCTCACCTGAACAACCTCATTAAGCTGAAGTTGTTCAGGTGACTAAAGTGTCCCTTTCAATGAATCATGACAGGATGTGATGTCGTGTGTTAGTGTTCATGTGAGGTTGTAAGCATTCAGAAAGGGTGTACTTTCTTTTTCCATGACTGTATTTGTATAGAATTTCAAAGTCATGCTTAAGGGAAAGGGGACAAAAAAAGGACGTTTGTTTATAAAATTCGGGGATGTGGCTAAAGGGTTGGAATTATGCGACAAAAAGCTGCAAACTTTGTTTTACTTTTTTAACAAAACTAATGAGATTTGAATGTGGATAAAAGCACAGCATGAATATGACTTCAAAACACATCAAATGCACTCACATTGTGTGCTTTAAATGTGCCCAGAGTGTCCTTTTAGCTACCAGAACACAAACAATGGTCAGTTGGAGAGTGGGGGGAAAACAAAATTTTCATGGATTTTAAGGGCTTTTATTGTCACTAGATGCACAGACAGACAGATAGATAGACAGACAGACAGATAGATAGATAGATAGACAGACAGACAGACAGACAGATCGATCGATAGATAGATAGAGATATAGACAGACAGATAGATAGATAGACAGACAGACAGACAGACCGATAGATAGATAGATAGACAGACAGATCGATAGATAGATAGATAGATAGACAGATAGATAGATAGATCGATAGATAGACAGACAGATAGATAGAGAGATAGACAGACAGAGAGATAGATAGATAGACAGATCAATAGATAGATATATAGATAGATAGACAGACAGACAGACAGATCGATAGATAGACAGATAGATAGAGATAGATAGATAGATAGATAGAGATAGATAGATAGATAGATAGATAGATAGATAGATAGATAAATAGATAGATAGACAGACAGACAGACAGACAGATCGATAGATAGATAGAGATAGATAGATAGATAGTCAGACAGATAGATAGATAGATAGACAGACAGACAAATATAGATAGATAGATAGATAGATAGATGATAGATAGATAGATAGATAGTCAGACAGATAGATAGATAGATAGACAGACAGACAAATATAGATAGATAGATAGATAGATAGATAGATAGATGATAGATAGATAGATAGATAGATAGATAGACAGACAGACAGATAAATAGATAGATAGATAGATAGATAGATAGATAGACAGATATAGATAGATAGATAGATAGATAGACAAACAGATATAGATAGATAGATTAGATAGAGACACAGATAGACATAGATAGATATATAAATAGATAGATAGATAGATAGATAGATAGATAGATAGATAGATAGATAGACAGATATAGATAGATAGATAGACAGACAGACAAATAGATAGATAGACAGACAGATATAGATAGATAGATTAGATAGAGAGACAGACAGACAGGTAGATAGATAGATAGATAGATAGATAGATAGATAGATAACCCGATCTCTTCCATTTCTCTTTATTTCTATATTTCCATGCACTGTATGTATAGTTCATAATGCATTTAGCATTGATTCAGACTGTGTAGATACAGTGTGGGATAGTTATAGTGCATTTCTTTATTAAACCAGTGATCTGATAATCTAATATTAACGCTCAATAAGGCGAGGTGTAAAATAAGCTGGTTCACAATTTCCATTTAATTTGCCTGCTACATGCAGATGCAGTTATAAATCAAATGCACTTATCGCACATCTATTTTACATACATTCACAAACTATACACATACATCTGTCACACGGAACACAGAATATTGCAGCAATAAATTAAGCGGCCCCTTTCAACATTTCATAAACGACATAAATATGCTTGTGACATGGTTCCTGACTGCTATGTCTCCGAGAAAGCGTGCTGCAAATTCTGCATGCGTAGCATATACATATTTTATGTACAATGTATCCATAAATTACTTTAGATTGTTACCACTGCAGCAGGGACATACTTTATAGAGGTGCAGTTGTCTGTTTATTCATCTGATACCAGGCAGAGCACATTAAAATGACAATACAGTCTAGGGCCAAAGGATCTTTGCACACCTGTTATTAAGGGAAAATATATATAATAATAGAAAAAAAATATTAAGGAATAAGAAATAATTTATTTCCATTGTTCTGTGTAATCAAACATGTGTGTGGATGTGCGGAGCATATGCATGTCTGTCTGTGTCATTGTCTGTGTGTCTGTATTTGTGCTTGTTTATAATAATGTTTGCTTTATGGTGGTGCAGTTCCACTGTACTGCCTATAGATGGCACTGTCTTTGAAAGAAGACCTCCATAGAAAGTAATAGGAAATAGTGCCCCTACAAAATATGAAGTATATGAGGGGCACTGCAGGAAAAAAGCAAGAGAACAAAAAACCCTCAAATAATATTTTGAAGTGTGATAGTCTTTAGATGAGTCACCTTCCAGTAGTAAGTTTAAATAAAAAAAAACGAAAAGTCAGTTTTTGAATATTAGATGTTTCTGGACTACATGTCCCATGATGCCTGAATGCTTATATCCTGGCTGAGCATGACAAAAAAATGTATTTCACAGATATCTGGAGTGTGTAGAACTTTTTGTTTTTTTTCAATTCACCTTGAAGACTGAAGAAGGACAACATTTAAAATAATCCCATCATAGCATCTCGTTCTGATTGATTGCTTCCACATTATCAGCCCTATAATATATCCTGAAAGGTTCTGTGAAAAAAATGTGCTTAGGAAATTAGTGATGGCGAGACCCTGCCTGTAATGTACTCCAAATCTAAACATTTATGATTTGTACAGAATACATAAAGTACTTTAGAAACTAAAATACCTTTATAAACATAAATTATTGCCCGGGTAAGGCTCTCACAGAACTGATTTGAATGCAGAACTTTAAGTAGTCTATAAATTTGTCTTGGAAGATAATTTGTGAGTTTTGTAAAAATAAATCAAATAGTTTATGTTGGTATATCTGCAGATTTGTGGGTACCCTGAGAAATCATCAATCCTCGCAGAATACTCTAGCATAGTAAATGTCTCCCCAGGGAATAAGCTTTACGGTCTCAGAATATAGACTTCCTCCAGCTATTAAATAGTTTATTTTGTTGCCTTTTGGGATATACCTGAAATTGAATTTGGAGGTTCTTCGCTGTCATTGTGATTTTATTTTATAAAGTATACACCAGAGTTTACAAGGAAATGGGAATAATGCACATCCCGGCATCTCGCAGTGAGTGAAAAGAGGTGATCAATGATCCATAGGGATTTCTATACATCATTCTAGAGAATAAAGTCATTTAATGACGTGTCAATCTTATTTAATTAATCTTTATATCTATTTTACTTACACGTGTCTGTCTGTCCTCCTGTCCTTGTCTGTCTGTCTATCTACCTATCTATCTATCTATCTATCTATCTATCTATCTATCTATCTATCTATCTATCTATCTATCTATCTATCTATCTATCTATCTGTGTGTCTGTCTGTCCATCTGTCTATCTGTCTGTCTATCTATCTGTGTGTCTATCTGTCTGTCTATCTATCTGTGTGTCTATGATCTGTTTGTTTGTCCGTCTGGCTGGCTGAACACGTGAAATGTAGTTTTCTGTAGCAGCATTTTATATTACAGCTTTAAGGTATCTATGCAATAACATGTATGCCAAATATAGCAGGAGGGGAATTAAAAAAAAATGTACCTCTTTAATTAGATTAAATCAATTAAAACTGAATATCCAAGTAAAGAATGGTCAGACTAGAATGTCAAGCTAATATCTGTTGTCAAATTATATGCTTGTATGAATTCACAGTGTGTTAGATACTAATATATTGCTATTGCGAATGGGAATACATCTCCTGGGAGCATTAACCGGCGATTAATTAAATTATAAGTTGCATGCATGATAAAAGATTATATTAAGTGTGATTGTAACATTTACCTGGACATATGTATCCTGAGACCCGGAGATAGGTTTAATATATATTATTATATATTACAACAAAATCTAAGATTTGTTATTTGTTTTAATGTCAGCTGCTTTAGAATATAGGAATGAAGGACTGAGGAGGAAAGGTAAGGATTATAGTTCATTAAAGGGACATCCAAAGCACTATACAGCTAATTGAAGTGTTATGTTGCCAAGTCACTATGGGTACAGCGTCAATAAGTGGTTATGATGGTAAGAGGATGGAGGGTTTATTTAGTAAGGTGAAACTTGAAAGTGAACTTCAAATTTAAGGGCACAGTAGCCAAACTCAAAGCATAGTTGACTTTTGTGACCTTAAATGGTTTTACAAAAAATGTGAAGGCTGCACCCATAGTGGTTTATTCGCTAAATACTAGACTTGTGCTTTTGGTTTCGTAATCTAGGCTGGTTGGCCGAATTCTGTTTCTCTGAAGCGCCATAAGATTAGAGTAAATAACTAGTGTGACGAACGAGCATGTTCGCTTGCTTAAAGGGACACTATAGTCACCAGAACAACTACAGCTTATTGAGTAGAATCGTTACCTTCAGACTTTTTGCTGTAAACACTGTCTTTTCAGAGAAAATGCAGTGTTTACATTACAGCCTAGTGATAACTTCACTGGCCACTCCTCAGATGACTCCTAGAGGTTCTTCCTGGGGCAGTGCTGCACACTGTGACTGACATTCAGTGTTTCCACCCTCTGCGGGGAGACACAGAACTATCCTCATAGGCATGCTTTGATTTAATACATCTCTATGTGGAGATTCTGACTGGAAAGGGCAGCATTTGGCCCCTCCCTCTGGCACGCCTCCAGGGCAATCTTAGTCAATCCTATGCTTTCTTATTACGTCAGCCAAGGAGGCAGGTAAAGGGCAGAGCCAGCACCAGCAGACTGGAATAAAGGTAAAATGTTACTATATTTAGGAGGCAAGGGGTGTGGGGAAGGGTTAGATGATGTATATAACACTATAGGGTCATGAATACATGTTTGTGTTCCTAAACCTATGTGTTCCTTTAAGCATAAAAAAAAAACCATATTTATATATTCAATAAATATTTATATATAAATATAAATTTTATTTACTGCTCCTTTTCATTTTCCCTCTATTGGTTACTTTTTCTAATTTGAGCTGTGAACCAAATGGCAGGAAAATGCTCCTATCAGTGTGCTGAAAATAAATACATAACATTTATATAATTTTTATATAATATTTATATTATGTATATATTTTGAAGCACACTAATTGGGCCATGAGCCAAACTGTCAAATAAGTGTCAGAGGTCTCAAACTAAATTACATCTTTTTAAAAAGTTATTTGGCTGAACCAAATTGTTCCGCAGTGCAAATCTACTTAATACTTATTTGTAAAAACACAAATTGCTAAATTTTGTCAGAAATAGTTTATTTTGAAAACAATCTCAGTCACAGCTTTCAGTCTATATTTTGCATTCTGATTTTCAAAATACTACAGTTTTGTTTTAAGTGAATTAACCCCATAAGTTACTCCACTATAAACATTACATACCAAACCAGGTCTGTTGAACTGGACCTTTGCAATTGTTGATGGACTATACCACCGAATATTCTTTGAATGTCACAGACAGGCAGTGCATCAAGGTGGTTGTAGTTTAAAAAAAAAATTGGGAGGGCAAAGTTGGCAACCCCATTCTTCAAGGTTGCAGCAACTTGTCATATTTCTGTAAACAGCTGATTTACAACACCCGTGATGAGACTAAATCATGGATTCATTTTCAACAGTGTTTTTGTAACAAACAAAAGCAATCCGGATTGGAAGATAAAGAATGAACGGGTGCAACAGAGCAAAACGAAAACAAACAAACGAAAAAAAAAGAATAAAAAAAAACTAAACTGACACCCAACATAACTACATGTACCCTAACATATGTATCAGGAAAATGTAGATATTCCGGGGATTTAGTACAATAAGCTATCACCATCGTTATCCTGACTACTTCTGGGTATTTTCCTCTTCCATATAGTTACACCGTTTAATAACTGTCTTGCCCTTTATCTGCAAGTCCGATGATTGTACCCAAAGGCCGAGCAAGCCAATTAATTATATTTAGTGAATGTGCTCATTATTAGATTTGTGATAAGAGATAACTGAATTATAGGTAATTGTATTGCCTTACACACTCCTATAGTAACCAGATTAATTATATTAAAGGTAAAATGTAGTATATTATGAACACCAGTTAGAGTAAAATGCTGAATCGGAGAAATTTACAGTATATCTATTTGTATACTTCAATTTGCAATCCCCTTGTCAATGTACTGCAATTTATTATTTAGCGTGTGAACCCCTTTGACATAATCTAATCTATTTTATATAGATTAATAGTAATAATAATTTTCTCCTGAATAAATACATCCAATCATTGTGAATGCAACAGTGAACAACATAAAGTGTGTCTATAAAACATTGCACTAACAAAATATACAATTTTATATATCAAAAATAAAGCAGATAAGGACCACACAGGGGTTAAGTCACTAAACATTAAATGGTAAGAAATGGAAAACTAATTTACTAAATGTAGGCTAAATTACACGAGCTGTGACTGCAGCCATGTTGGAGAATTATTCCAAATAAGCAGATTTTGGCTAAATATTGTAAATTGGATTTCAGATCCCTACAATTCTTAGTGTCTAGTGTTTAGTGTCTAACTCATAATGTTGACCTATTTTCAAACATTCAAGTTAGGGAGCACTCAGGAAATAGTGACCATAATATGGTATCATTTTAAAAGGCTAATTTTGATAAAATAAGGGTTTATAACATGGCAGGAACTATCCAGTGGTGAAGCACAGAGGATAAATGGAGGGTCTAAACAAGTTCTGCAAAGTACATTTCTCAATACATACTATATGGAAACAAACATAAAAAAGGAGATGAAAGCTAATGTGCCGTAATAAAAGGGTGAGTCAAATAATAAATGATAGGAAAATGGCATTCAAAACATTTAAATCAGTCAATAGGCGTCAATAGGATCCCATAACAAATATAAGCAGGGAAAAAGGCTTGCAAATGGGCAGTTAGATAGGCTAAACTAGAAAATAAATAAGGGGAATGGAAAACATTAGTTATGAAGAAAAGCTTGAGAAACTGCATATATTTTATTTAGAAAAGAAAGGTGCCTCAGTGGGGATATGATAGCACTATGTGATATGATTCAAATAGGTCTTGAAGAAAGGGTGTTTTCCCTTACAGATGATGGAAGGATACTTAACAGTAAGAATCAGAAAGATGTGAAATTCTTTACCTAAAGAGGTTGTCTTAGAGTTACGGGCTGGCTAATTTAAATTCTGTGCTAAAGTGTCGTGATGCCAGCACAAACAACATGCTGGCACCAGAAATCCAATGGTGGCACCAGACAGCCACATTTCCCCTTCCCCCACTGAACTTCTGGAATAAAAGGGAATCATGACAGAATATGTCCGTCATGTGTCCTTAGGGGGTTAATATAGGTGACCTCCTATACTTTAATTAAAACCTCTGAGATACATGAATGGAGTAGAACAACACATATAAACACATTCTGCTTAGGGGTATACCGAGTAAATGTGATTGATTTACTGCTTGAGAGAGGAAATCCTAAAGCAACGGTATGTAGAATAATAAATAAATTATTTTAAGGAGATTAAAAAACAAGCAATTAAAAAGAAGCATGTCTGCACTAGATAAGGGACACTATAGTCACCAAAATACCTACAGATTAATGTAGTTATTCTCGTGTGTATAATTTGTCCCTGCAGGGCCTTTCAATGTAAGCACTTGCTACCTTCTCTGAGGACCTCTTCCACCAGACCAGGCTGCAGCTCCCTCCTTCCTTCGCCTCTACCTTTGCCTATTCTGCCTCTCTCAGGCAGGTATTGACACCTCTTTCTGCGCTGCCTCCAACTACTCCCTTTACAAAGGAATTTGTGTCTCTCCAGAGACAGGTTCATTCTTAGCACGGCAGGGACCAGTACAACCAGTCAGGGGGGTACCTAGAGCATTTGGCACCCGGGGCAGGTCCTATTTTTGTAATGCCCCCCCCATCTTTAAAATGTAAAAAACAACCACAATTGTTAAATGCTTTTGAATGTAAGCATGTTTTTGTATGGCGTATGTTTGAGTGAATGTAGGGTGTGTGTCTGCATGTGGTGTTGGCATTTGAATGTAAGCATGCATTTGTGTTTCGTGTGGTTTTGAATGCAGTGGTGTGGTTATATATAATGGTGGAATTTGTAGGTAATTTTGACGTTGAAATGCAGTGGTGTATTTGTATGTAGTGTTGGCGAGATTATGAGATGTATGCACATATACATTTACACACACATAAATACACACTGACACACATGCAGATACATAGACACACAGCCACACACAGATACACAGACACACAGTGGCGACTCTAGGAACTATATATAGGGGGTGGGCACATAAGATGCCACAGTTCAATCTAGGGAGACACTAAAACGTTTCACGAGGGGATGGGGTAATGTTCTGCCATTAGCTGCCTGATGCCAGCATGCAGTGCACGTTGGCATCAGTCAACAAATTTGTAAATAATTGACATTAGCCACCCAGATTTCTTGTTGTGGGCTGGCTGACACCTCTTAACTTCGATCTTTGTTTATCAGATAACTCCCCTTTTTGCTATCCTTATATGGGATTGCCATATTTAAGGACACAAAATAAGGGAGCTAACTGCTAAACAGCACCCTAATTTGGTATCTTTAAATATGTAAATCTCACATAAGGACACCAATTTAGGGAATTATCAACTAAACAGCTATAATATCAAAATTTAAAAAAAAGCCCTTTTCTTAATTTCAGTTGTTTCATAGATAACTCCCTTATTTGTTATCCTTATTTGGGATTGCAATATTGAAGGACACTAAATAAGGGAGCTATCTACTAAACACATACACATTTATATACACACATATACACTGTGTGTGTATATCTGTGGATGTGTGTATGTATGTATGTATGTATATATATATATATATATATATATATTTATTTATATATACACACACACAACTACAGAGATACACACACGATCACACAAATAAACACAGACATACACAAACACAATCACAGACCCACACACATACAATCACATACACACATAATTATATATGCACACACAAACATCACATACATACACAAATTTAATAATTAAGAGGTCCACCCAGCCTCCCTACCTTTCTCTGGAAGGGCTGGAGTGAATCCTCAGTTCCTGATGGTCAGTGGTTGCTCCTGGGATCTCTGTGCTCTTCCTGCACAGGTCCCTTGCCTGGATGGTGTTATATGCCGGCTCACTGCAGGGCGAACACAGTCAGACACAGTCAGATGTACACAGTTATACACATATACTGTCAAATACAGCCACATGCACACAGTCCCAGACACATTGTCACTCTCACACAGACAAACACACAGTTAAAGGCAGACAGTCACACACAAACAGTTGCATGGAGACAGTCCCACAGACAGTAACACGCACACAGCTACAGGCAGACAGTCTCACACACACACACACACACACCACACACAAAAGCTTTTTACATACAGCCAGTCTAGACTACCATGTGATCGGCCATGGCTCCAGCTTTTGCTAATTGTTTCATGCTCACGTATGAAAAGTTCTATCTAAATATGGTACTCATCTCTTAACCTATCACATGTTTGTTGATGACATCTTCATCATTTGAGTAGGTTCAGGAATGGAATTGGCCAATATGGCTGAAACATTGAACAGTGAAGATTCCTTTATTCGATGAAGCCTCACTTATGATGAAGAGAAAATACTATTTCAGAATTTTGAAATATACCGTACTCAAAACACTTTGTTACATGTGAACAGTTTTCATCCTGCACCCAAAAAAATATATTTTACCCATTTCACAATTTTTATGAATAAGAGAAATATTCTGATTCCCAACAAACTGAATCCATTAAATATTCCTCTCTTGAACGTAGATAGAACAAAGCTACTCTACATCATTCTTTGCAGAGAGCTTAAAGAATTTTTCAGGACAAAAAAAATCAGTGACAATTGAAAGAGACGACAAATTACTATACCATTGACATACCATTTAGCAAGTGGCAGAATTGCACAAGCTATTAGGAGGAGATGGGATTTATTAGCTTGTGATAATACATTGAATCCCATATTTTCACATTGCATATAAAAGGAATACAAACAAAAGGGATATCCTAGGTAGGACACACAGTAAATCATCACAATAAAAGGTTGTTGGAAGTGCTCAGGGTATGTCACATGTGGACACGTTAATCGGCACGTCCATTATACATATAATGATATTGAGTTATTTAGATAAACATCATGTGTCCATTAGTTTTGTTACAGCCAGACGTTTAATAGGCCATCATGTTTTTCATGTATAAATATTGTTTTTTGCTTTTATAGCATGTTCACTTATTTAGTGATGTTGTATCACCTTACTCCTGACAAATTTTACTTATTTAATTCACATTTTTTAGGTGGTTTCACATTATGATTAGTTTTCCTGTAAAACTTTCTCATAATCCGTTGGGGATTGGCTAGGTCTGCCATATTTCTTCAACTGATCAACTGATCAACTCTTATGCAAGTTTATATACTTTCTATTTGTACTATCTCATACACTCATTGTTTGTTTTTAACTCATACCCCTTAACATTTAACAATTAACACTTAATATTTCACTATCTACAGTAACACTATGGCAATGGGACGCAAACTCTTGAGGGACGTCCTGGGACCTAACGCTTGACATCATCATGTTTGCACACGGAATCGAGAACACTGATCGGTGTATCGGTGTATTGGACTTGCTGTTTTGTTTCACGTGTGAGTAATAAGCACACTCCTTATTGAAATTCATGAGTTTAAAATATGCTTCACTCAAATTATTTGTCATCTCTATAAAGACCCGATAGGGTCCAAATGTTAATCTATGTTTGCTTAATATGTTTCCCTCTTTATTCTGCAGTTGGGCACTTCCATCTTATCTGTCTGTCAATCATTCTTATAAGCTCTGTCCTTCGCACCAGGAAGTCAGGACAGAGAAAGCATTCAGAGAAGAGGAGAGATGTAACAACTTTACCTTTTCTCCTCCTTATATGTAGTACTTACCATGGCTTTACTAAACTTTATTATGATGTAATTTGCAAAATCTTTAATAATAATGATATAAACGAAAACTGTGCGCCTCATGAAAAAAAAGTTAACACAAGTTATAGGCGTTTTTATTCATTGTTTTGTTCAACTTTGTCAGTTCCAGAGATGTGACAGGTCCCTTTTAATACTCTGCCATCAACACATAGACTGCCAATAAAATCCCAATTGGAGAGCCATGCTTTGGACACGTTTGACACAGATACTGCAAACCATTGTTCTGTATTCTGCTTACAATGTCATCATGGATTTCCCTAATATTATCAAGGAGTTAAACAAAACCTAACTACTCGGCAATCGAGCACATTCACCTATGGAGCTAATTATTACTCACGCTGTTACGTATTGGTCAGGTTATATATTAATTATTTACTATCATTCAGTAGTCAAACTAAAAATATAACTACCAATATAAATAAAAAAGCAATTACTTACACATTACCTTATCATGAAACTGGACCCTAATCTTAATGTCTGGATAGCTGTAATATCGCCAGACTGATTCTTACAAATGTATAAGAATTTGTATAAGAATTGAGTAAAAAACAAACAAAACCAATTAGATCTTAACAGTGTAATACATATTAACATATAATATTCAATTTCTATAATAAAAAGAGGAATTAAAACCAACATGGGAAATGTATATTCTTCAGATTCTATATATTATTTATATCACTTGTGACACATCCTTAAAATTGTTTTGTCTTCAGGCCTGCTAAAAATGAGAAGGCTATAGTTATCAAAGACACAATGCTTGGATTTACTCTTCAAATCCCAAGCTGTATTACCAGATTCTCCTGACCTTTGGGTATATGTATAGATTCTAACATACTTTGAGAAAATTGATCATTCAGGGAACTATTAGCAGGTTTTTAGCCCCCTACCCACATGACTCCTCTCCTGCAACTGTCAAAATTACCTACTAAGCCCTCAGTGAATACTTTTCTAACTTTCTAACAACCTACTTCGTACCCCTACTTTTACCCTTTGTGTCACCATACCCCACTCCCTCTAGAATGTAAGCTCATTGAGCAGGGCCCTCCACCTCTCTGTTCCTGTAAGTCCAGTTGTCTGGTTACAATTATATGTCTGTTAGTCCACCCATTGTACAGCGCTACGGAATCTGATGGCACTATATAAATAATAAAATAATAATAAAAATGTTTTTTTTAAAGGATTTATTTATTTATTTTTTGTATGATTACCATTACACCACAGGCAAATCATGAAGCCCACAGTGATAAAATATAATAATTTGCCAGAGTGATATTTCCTGGTGGTTATATGGAAGCATGAAAAAGTGTCAGTAGCCACGTGTGGCTAGCCTGGGGGGCATTTATGAGGATTAGAATGTAGAGTATCCTCCATTCATGTTCAAGAATGGAAGTCTCCTGCTGCTACATTCCAACTGGTAAATCCATACAAACGCCACATTGGTTTCTTTTTTTAAAATGTTTAAAGATGAGCTCTTTTATGAAAAGGTAAAATCGACATTAACCTAAGATTTTAATGGTGCCATAAAATTCTGTTCCTCGCGTTCCTTCCTGTGAGTGAAGTACTCTGGCGTACTTTAGATGAGCTTGTTCTGAGCTCTTGTGTATGCGAAAGGTGAATGCAAAATATCAAATTACGAAACAAGAAAACAACAGTCTTGTCCTTCAGGATATTTTTTGTGATCTGATAAATTTTATTCTAAAATCAAAAACAGAAAACCTGCCATGGGCAAAATATTAGTTTGACTATACTCTTGTGAGAAAGTTATCCCAAGAAACAAACACTTTTTTTATTTTTTTTACATTAGTAATTTCATGGGCTTGTTTTATGTGTTGTAAAAAAAAAATATTTTTTTGAAAAGTGACTTACTGAAAGCAAAAGATAAAATGATAATATTTGTAAGTGCATATATAGTGAGTGAAATATATCTCAGATGTTTAAATATGTATAGACGTTACCAATATATGCTGGTAGGCTGGCATTTCAGTTCTACTCCTGGTACTAACTACATGTTGTCTGTCTGTTCACCTGATCTCTTGTCCATCAACTAATCTATGGGACAGGAACTTATTTCAAACACACATAGTGCAATATTTTAAGTTAAAAGATTTGATTAAGCATGAGAGGAGCTCTCTCGATTTAGCTGGAATTAGACTGAAGCTACTTTACAATACAGACCAGGGGTGTGTTCAATAAATAACGACTTATGGTAGAAGGACTTTTGATGCCAATAATAGTCAATGTCAACCATATGTTTTTCTGTCCCAACTATGTTGTAAGTTGATTTTAAACTTAATTCACATCGTTTAGTGAATTGAACATTTATGACAAATGTAGATTGTTAGAAAAGTTCATATTGTGTATATTTATATATATGTATAAAAAAATACACCGATAGATACAGCCAAGGCCAGTCCCAATCTAGTGATTATGGTAAAGGAATTGAAAATATTTACTCCAATTTAAAAAACAAAATCCTTTTAACTCCACTGAAACAACTTTTTGAATCACAGGAATCACAAGAGGGTGAGCAGAGTATAGAACACTTAGTGCGTTTAAGCAGGTACTTCACCATCGTCGCAGCTATGAAACAGTGACTAACATGATAACGGCGTTGGGTTACAACAGACAAAAAGTTAAGAACCCATTAAGGAAGGGCATGAGCTATTAACAATTTTACTTGAGTAAACTACTTGACTTTAAAGAAAACAAACACAAAGGACTCATATCCATGCTTGTTCTTAAAGGAGCACTATAGTGCCAGGAAAACAAACTCGTTTTCCTGGCACTATAGGGTCATTAGGTCCCCCCAACCCTCAGGGCTTCCTTCCGCTGGGCTGAAGGGGTTAAAACCCCTTACACCACTTACCTTTCTCCAGAACCAGGCTCCGTCTGTGCTGGGGATCTATCCACCCCCTGCCGACGTCAGATCCGAATACGCACGCACGGCATTCAAACAGCTCATATGAAAGCATTACTCAATGCTTTCCTATGGATGTCCAGCATCTTCTCACTGTGATTTTCACAGTGAGAATCGTGGAAGCGCCAGGCTGGATTAACTCTCAATGTAAACATAGTAGTTTCTCTGAAACTGCTATGTTTTCAGCTGCAGGGTTAAAACTAGAGGGACCTGGCACCCAGACCACTTCATTGAGCTGAAGTGGTCTGGGTGCCAATAGTGGTCCTTTAAGAAGCATCCATTAAATTCTGGTTATACCCAAGGCAAGTAGAACATTACAGATGAAATATACTAGAAGGTTTTCATGATCCACCATGGTTTTAATGTCTGCATGATACTTCCATCTGCCTCCACTGATACCGACCACCAGTTAGCTTTTACCATTTTGCAAACGGGAGAAACAGATGTATTTTCCAATTAGTAGCAAATCCCCCAGAAAACTATAAAAGATTTATAGGTATAAAGTTGAATAAGTTAGTAACTGCATCTGATCTGGTGATAATTTTTACCATCTAGTATGGAAGCCTGGTGTTCCTTAGCTGTTCCTAACTCCTATTATTCTCTGTAGGAGACATTAAAACAGAACGGCAGGCGGCAACTGCTAAATTACCAGTCGCTAGCAGTAAATATCTGTAGCGTAGAAACAGTCAGGATTCCCCATTTCCACCGACAGCCTTTTTAAAAATGACCAGTTTGCTGGTAACTGATTGCAACAAGCAGATATAAAGCCTGAGATCTAAAATAAAATATTATTATTAATTTATAGTTTCATTTTTTTTTTTTTACATTTATTTCTTTTACTTGCATTTTTGATGGCTTACCAGTGGAGTGGATAATTTTTTTTCCCACCAATATATAAATTCATTCTTCGTTTTAGCGATAATTTTTCCAACATCATTTTTTCCTCTCCATCTTTTAAATTGGCACACCACTACTTGTATATATAATTGCTTTTTAATAGAACTATTAACGGATAATTAATCAGATAACAGCTAGTGAATGCAGGCAGTTTGTAACCTGTAACATATTCATTAACCCCTTTGGTGTTCGCAATCTGGCATTGCATATAGATAAGAATATAAATGTTTTGTGCTTCATATAGCATAATTCAGTTAGTGAGTATTACCACTAAACAGTGAGTTGTAGAAAGTTAAACGCAGTGGAACGCACAAGGGAGAGGTAAGTAGCCAAACCTATGCATATAATAATAACGACAGCGATGATAATAATGACTGACTTGTAAAATTTGAGTAAAAAAAATTTTGTTTCATTTTTTGGCCTAAATTTTAAAATAATGTCCACTCACCACAATTCAATGATTTCAATAAATAAGCCCCCCACATCATATACTTTGTTTTAAAGGAACACTATAGTCACCTAAACAACTTTAGCTTAATGAAGCAGTTTTAGTGTATAGATAATGCCTCTCAGGTTTCACTGCTCAATTCACTGCCATTTAGGAGTTAAATCACTTTGTTTCTGTTTATGCAGCCCTTGTCACACCTCCCCTGGCTCTGATTGACACAGTCAGCATGAAACAAAAACTGGTTTCACTTTCAATCAGATGTAATTTACCTTAAACAATTGTATCTCTTGCTCTGTAAATTGAACTTTAATCAGATACAGGAGGCTCTTGCAGGGTCTAGCAAGCTATTAACATAGCAGGGGATAAGAAAATCTAAATGTAACAGAACTTGCAATGAAGAAAGGATAAACTTTGGATGACTCTTTACAGGAAGTGTTTAGGAAGGCTGTGAAAGTCACATGCAGGGAGGTGTGACTAGCATCCATAAATAGAGATGTTGCGAACTGTCCGCCGAACTGTTCGCGAACTGTCCGCTGGCGAACAATAGCGTGTTGGCGTTGGGCGAACATATCCGATTTCCGGATATCATTGAGTAAACTTTGACCCGGAACCTCACAGTCAGCAGACACTTCCTGGGAGGGAGGGTCTGCTGCTGATTGGGTGGAATGTGTCTGCTGGCTGTGAGGTTCCGGGTCAAAGTTTACTCAATGATGACGTATAGGGGGCGGACCGGAAATCGGATATGTTCGCCCAACGCGAACACGCTATTGTTCACCAGCGCGGACAGTTCGCGACATCTCTATCCATAAACAAAGTGATTTAACTCCTAAATTCAGATAATTGAGTAGTGAGGCTGCAGGGGCATGTTCTATACACTAAAACTGCTTCATTAAGCTAAAGTTGTTCAGGTTACTATAGTGTCCCTTTAAAGTAACTTTTTTTGTATGTACTTTTTTGTCTCATAAAATTCTTTGAAAACCTAAATAACGCTGTTCTTCATATATTTTATGTTTTTTTCCTGAAATAGTTGAAACATAAAATATTTCTGAAAATGAATAATAGTAGAGTTTACCAAGTTTCTCCTGTTTCTGCCTTTTGCGATAACCCGTCATATAAAAATGTGCAGAAGGCCATGTAAAGATTTGAATTTGCAGTATTTCAATGGCAATATGGGTAAATATAAATGACATTTAAGTATTCTGGCTTCAGTGCATACCGATTATTTCAGAACGATGCCTTAAGACAGCCATAACACTTGGCTTATCCTGGCATCGGATATTCTTCTTGGCAAAAATTAATGAGAACAGGTGGAAAATAAATAAAATGATGATTTATGGAAAAACAAGTCTGCAGAAAAATATAGCAATGTGTTTTGCTAAGTAATTTTATTCATCCAAATATGGCTGCTGTAGTTCTTATGATACTTTTTTTTCTTTTTAAAAAAGACATCAAAGAAGCACAGTTAAGAGACGGTTTCCCACTCACATGACATGAGACAAGTTATTCACTATCTCCAAACCATCCTAAATCTAGCAGGACAGTCCCAATTTGGGCCACTTGCTCTGTCAGTGGGAAAATATTTTAATGTGGGAATGGGAAACATTTTGGAGGTTCAATATTCTAAATTCTACCCGTGGCACCAAAAACTGAAAGGAAAAAAAAATAGGGGACGGCCACTAAATGTTGGTTTTATTCACAGGCTAAGTGATAAGCAGACAATAGAGGGAAAAAAGTAGGAGCTGTAAAAAATATATGTGTTTATATATATATAACTTTTTTAAAACTCCTTTTGCTTTTCCCTCTACTTTTTATGTTTTCTCATGGGATCTGTTAACTAAATGGTGGGAAATTGCTCTAATCGGTGTATTGTAAAATAGTATTTATTTCTTTCTTCGGCTCTGGATTCCGATTCGGCATTTGTTCAAGCCGAATCAACATCTGACCAGATTTCAGGTGTTACGAAAGATCGTCTGTCTGATGGTTGCCCGGAGTCCGGTGTTTCGGACAGCGCTCTCTCCTGGTTTTGGCTCCTTTAAATCAGCAGGCGGGGTGTTCGCTATCCTGTCACCTTTGAAATGGCTTATGGACTTTTAGATTTATTTTTTTCACAGTTAAACAAACTGTTTAAGTCGGTTCCCCAGCTTTCGCTTTGCAGGAAATGGCGACCGGCTGCCTCAGACCCCTTCACCTCAACTCAAAGCCTTCCAGCTGAAGTGGTAGAGGTTAACACAGTGAAGGAGTCTATGCATGAGTGGGATAGGGATAAGGCTATCCTAACTACAAGATAAGGCCAGGGACTAATTAAAAGTATTTCGAAAATTGGGCAGACTAGATGGGCCGAATGGTTCTTTTCTGCTGTCTCATTCTATGTTTCTATGTTAATCTAGTGGCTCCATTTTATTCATTACAATCGTACAACATATTGTTTTTTATGCTCCATAAGTGCAAACCTAACAACAAAGGGGGTAGGTTTGAGTCGTCGTAACTCTGGTGATCTTCTATTTTCACATTGCCATTTTTCCTTCACTGTTCAAATAATGCCAAGATTGTGGTAAAATAAAGCTGGAAATGCTGACACAATAAAACGATCCAAACAATTTGCACATTTACGATTTTGTTTTAGCATTTGCCATAATAAGATCATTTCATTTTGGAGATTCTAAAGCTCCAGTGGGCTATTCTGGCGCTAAGAATTTATATATAGATTTGAAAACAATAATCATGTTGCATTTGCACTAGTTTCCTACACTGCATTGGGCCTGTGTTTCTTTCTGAGGCTCGTTCCAATATAGAAAAAAATATGAGCAAATATAATGTGTGTCCTACATGTGTCCTTGGAACATTTTATGCAGATGCAATACCTGTGGGGCCCTGAGGCCTTTCACAAATGGTCATGTTACCAACTGTCTAGGTGAGGAAACAGTGAAATGAATCTGTCCTTGGTATAAGCACACTCCTATTATCATTTTATGGAAATGCAAGGCTGAAGCAAGAAAACTAAAGAAACAGCACTAGCCTCAGGCACCGAGGTCAGGTGAAGGTTAATCAACGGAAATGAGAGTGTAATAGTATTCACAGCTCTGGGTAAATTTTTAATCATTTTACACATAGTGAAAAAAACAATAATGAATGACCACCATAATGTTTTTTTTCCCGCAGAAAAATTTAGAAAGGATCATACGAATCTATGCATCAGATGCAAACCCCCCCCCCCCCCCCCAAAAAAAAAAAACAACAGAATTTATCTATGCAAACATTTTTATGGCACAAATTAATCTTTTTCTTTTTGAGTTTTCATTAGTGAGTTTCCTAATAAAAGAAAAATCAGTGAATCAGGAAGGATGTAAAAAAAGAGAAGCTCAGAATTGTAAATCAGATGAAATGGATGTTTTGAGCTGTTTTTTGTTTTGTTTAAAAAAACAAAACAAAAAAAACAAACAAACGCTATATATATACGTATATATATATAGTTTTTTTCTTTAACTTAAAGGAACAGTATAACATTAGGAATGTAAATGTGTATTCCTTATGCTATAGTGGACAGATGGCCGTTTAAATGACCTTTCTCCCTCTCAGTACTGGCCTCCGTGACTGGCCTGCTTGGGAAAGCATTGGGAGGCTAGTGCACATGCATGGATTCTATGAGAACATCTGATTGAATAGCAGAGTTCTACTCTGCTATTTCAGCCCAAGTTGCTCTAGTGGCTGCCTGAGTGACAGCCACTAGAGGCATTTAAACCATACAATGAAAATATTGCCGTTTCCTCAGAAGGACATGGACATGGCGCTTGGGTTCTCGAAGTGTGCCTTTAATGATGATCCATAGATGTCTGCAATCAGTGAAGGGGACAATGGAATAAAATTTAAAGAGTAATAATTCATCGTAGTCATTTTGTTGTTATTACTCTGGACACATTCACAGTTCCCTTATTGAACATCATAAGTGGACATGCCTAATTGTGGATTAATTATGGGGTGAAAGGGTCCTTAAACTACAACTTATACTTCAAAGTAACTCTTCAAGTGTTTGTTAAAGCACATAGACTTTATTGCCAATTTTCTTTGTTAAGGGATGTTTGACATTAAGGAACACTATGTTTTTTTTTTTTGTAATTTGTATTTTATTGAATTTCGTGCAAAGTGGCAGATATTCACATCAGGGTATCGGTTTTGCAATTAACAACAGTAAATAAGACGTATTGCGAATAACATAAAGTCAGACACATTACATATTAGCATAACTTGGCATATGTATAAACTCTAGGTATGTTCTCCATGTGTCAGCTTCTGTAGGTAGCGGATGTCGGGGTCCTCTGTCCCTCATGCTAAGTCTTAGGGGTGTTTGCCTTGCTGTGTGGCAATGGTGTGATCTAGTGGGTAGATGTGTGGGCACCTAACTGGGGTGGTGTTGTGGTTCTGGGAAGCTAGAGTGTCTCGCAGGGATGAACCATGGTAGTGGCTCAAATGTATGCTGTTTCGTGCAGCATAATAGTGTTTACATTTTGCGGATTCCCAGTTCGCGTATCTTGGGCAGGGACCATGGTTTGCCTTCCACAGTTGTTCTCTGCTTCTCCTCCCCGGTGCGACTGCTTGTGCTTGCTCTAGGTGGTGTTTCTTCCTTGTCTAGGCTCCGTAGTAGCATCTCAGGGTCATCGGCCGAGATGTCTCCATTTGTCACTAGCAGGTCTCTCAGTTTCTTGGCTACTGGAGCCAGTTTCCGTCTTTCCAGCAGTGCGGGAAAGAGGATGTCGTTGAAGAATGTTATGGAGGTTCCTTCAAATTCCATGCATCCTAGCGCTCTGGAGCGGGCAGTGCCTTTGGTTACCATTATAGTGTCTCTGGAGCTATCGCCACTTTCCTCGCTATGAACACCGGGAGTATCATATTGGTATCTGCTTCCCCTATGAGACCTATAGGCCTATAGACTTCCCCTATGAGGCCCTTAGCTGTTATCAGCCTGCGGGAGTAGGGTAGTAGCTGTTCCCCCTTCACCTCTTCGGGTACTTGCCGCAGGCATATGTTACTGCGCCTGTGTCGAGTTTCCAGGGATGCCACTGTGCGGTTCAATCTCTGGACCTGCAGTGTGAGAGTGCTTGCAGCAGGGTTTCCCTTGCTGTATCTCTCACTTCCACTTATTGGAGCTTTTTCCGCATTGCCCCATGTCTTGTTGGATTTCTCGGAGGTCTGACTTTGCTTTATGTCCCCTTTAGTTCCGGGGGACGAGTCATCCTCAGAGTCATCTGGCCCTTCCGAGTCGCCTTGTATCGAGGAGGTAAGTTTCTCTCCCTCTTCCTACAGGGATTCCTCTGAGATCGCTTCCTCGCGGTTCTCCGCGGGCGCCATTTTGAAGGGCGCCGGCGGTGTAGGCCGCTCGAATGACAGCCTTATATCTCTTTGTGTTTGGGGGTTTCTGGCCCCTGAGGTTTGCGGTGCTTGCGCCCCATGTTGTCTCTGGGGGGGTGAGGTTGTAGGTGGTCCCCTTCATTGGTTTCTATTTGTATTTTTGGGGTAAATTATCTGGGCCAAGCGGAGCTCCACAAAAACACGTCTGTTCAGTCTCATCGGAACACTATGTTTTAAAATTAGGCGCTTGGTGAAATCATGGGACATTGCACAGGGTTGGTTATTAGAAAGACATGGACTCAAGTATCTTCTGTAATGCCCCCATTATTGGTCAGTGCATTAAAGAGACTTACTATGAGCCATTTAGTAATGAGGTTGGAACTTAATATTTGTGGAGATCTGGTGCAGTAAAGAGACCTATCAAGAGCTTGTTGTTAAAATTAACAGTTTAGAGCAGGGGTGCCCAAAAGGTAGATCCCCTGATGTTTCAAGACTTCAGCTTCCATGATGCTTTGTCATTCATTGCAAAGCATCTTGGGAGTTGCAGTTCTACAACATCTGGGGATCTACCTTTTGGTCACCTCTGGCCTATAGAGTGTTGTCGAGTCAAAGAAAGAGTTGTGGGTCGGGCAAGTTGGGAAGAGCAATGATAAAGAAAGAAAGGATTAACAAGACAATAATATTTTATTTGTGTTGTTGTAAGAAATACCTGTGAAATCCTTAGACAGGCCGACAAACTGAGCTGAACTCATCTGTTAAACCTGTTTAGAAGCTGAACATTCTATAAGTTTGTGTGCAGTTTAGCTTGTAAGCCTTAGGATGGAGCGAGAAGACTATGGATTGAGCACAAAAGACAAAACATTACAATTAAACCCTAAATTGTTTCACATTCACCCATCTATCTCAAACACTTGGTTCGAAGCAAATGCAGAAGCTTCACATGTAACTCTTTCTTATTATTTTGTATTGGCACTATCTATACAATAAATCACAGAAATGGATAGGTCAATTTCCGCAACTGGGCGTGTTAAATTGACTAAAATTAATCAATAAAGAAATTGTTGCATTAAAAAAGTTCAATTTATACAAAATGGCGTGCATTGATCAGATACAAATGTTTCACTATTTAATTGAAGTGATGGATTTTAATTGCATTCGAAGTGTTTTTAAGAGTAATGGTAACATCTTAAACTAGAATGTGTCATTCAACGCCTCTCTAGTGTTTTGTTTATCTGGCTGCAATCAGTGAGACGGAGATTATATAGTGTTGGTAATCGTGTTATAGTGGTCTTTCCAGAAGCACTAGGTAAAGTGGAAGAATGAAGCATGTCAGATACCAGATGGCCACTTGATTTCTTGACCGTCGCTCACTGCTTGAATTGGAAGAGTTCCAAAATGGAATAGTTAAAATAAGATGAAGGAGGGAAATTAAGCAAGCCTGTAGATGTTTGGCAACATTATTTTTACTGCATGTGCGGTGTATTTTGTTTTCCTTTGTATTTGTTGAATGAAAAGGTTGAAAGCTGGGGTCGTATTAAATCTCACAGTGTTACTGAGTGATGAGGTGACCACAGATGATGTCTCTGGAGATAAGGTAATGAAAAGAAATCCAGAATAAAATACTGAAAAAACACACTCTTATCTAAAGCAGACCCGTCATTTTTACATTTCAGCTGACCGGTTTTAATCATGCTAAAATAGTTAGATTTAAAAAAAAGTTTGATAAAGATTTGAAAAGTTGTAATTAATATAAAATAGAGGCTTTTGCTACGTTATGTCAAGTGTGAAGGAAAAATTTCACAATGCTGTTTAACTGTAGATGGTTGTTAAGAATGGAAGATTGTAGTCAGGGCCGCCATCAGAAATTTTGGAGCACCTGACACAGCTCAAGGTCTGGGCCCCAGGGTGCCCGCGTCCAAGCCCCACCTCCAAATCCCGCCCACAGGAATACATACACAAAAGGACACAGACACAAAAGGACACACACACACACACACACACACAAAAAGATACATGAATACTGAAACAGACATACACACCTACAGGAATACTGACACACACATACTGAAACAGACACACACACATATACAAACACATACAGACACACACACACATGCATAAGGACATACTGATACACGCATACATACATACAGACACACACACTGACGTACGTACATACATACTCGCATACTGAAACAAACACATACATACATACTGACAAACAGACATACATACAAACTGACATACAGACATACAAACAGACATACATACATAATGGCATACATACACACACATACTGATATACATACACACACATACAGATAGATATATACATACACACATGCATACTGATACATACACACATACTGACATATATACACAAACAGACATACATGCAGACATATACATACGTTCTGATATACATACACACATACAGACATACACCTCATTTTTCAGCCTCATTTTCCTCTTCCTTACCTTTAAGTTGCAGTAGGGTGGCTGGGGATGATGGGAGCAGATGCCTCTCCTCTTCTCTGCTCTGCTCTCCTTGGCTGTCTCCCCCCCGCGTAGAGTAAGCTGGGAGGAAGTGACCGGCCGTCACTTCCTCCCAGCAGCACTTGCGGTGCAGCCGTATTTTTTTTATAGGGGCCCTGTCGCGCTACACGGCTGCAGCGCTGACCGGGCCCCTGAAGATATAGGGCTCATCGGGTGGCCCTAAATGCTTGGGCCACCTGATGGGCCCCGGTGCAGGTGCACCTGCGGCTGTTACGTCGCTCCAGGGTCGCCGGGCCCATGACAACCATCATGGTTGTCACCCCCTGATGGCGGCCCATGATTGTAGTTATGAAGAATCCATTTGTGAAATTTTTTTAGAGATTATTCAAATGTACATTAGAAAAGTATATGTTGGTGTTAGTGTTTAGTTCTAACATTATACAATTTAACAGAGGGCCAAAACGAACACTTGTTCAGTAACCCAACAGTACAATGATGCCCAAAGAGACTCATGGAAAAGTGGATTTAATATACAATAGAGCAGGCATAAGCAATCTTCCGCACTCCAGATGTTTTGGACTACACCTCCCATGATGCTTTGTCAGCATTATGGGTGTAAGAACATTATGGGGGATGTAGTCCACAACATCTGGAGTGCCAACGGTTGCCTATCCCTGCAATAGAGCAAAGCATATGTTGGAGGAAAAACAGTATGAAACATTGTCTGTCACTGTCTAGAGAAGCACTATCAATTTCAAAATATGCCACTGAAAACTGATTTAACATTTAGTAAAGAAGGGTTGCTGGATTACACATCATTAGTACTAAAGAGTAAATATGCTATGTGCATGAAAAGTGTCTTCGTGAGTTACTGAAGTCAATGAAAAGTAACTTAAAGTAACACTCCACTTTCCAAATACGAAAAATAAATAAATAGTAGATATACCCCAATGAAAACATGCATGCATTTAATTATCCATTTTTTTCAGTGGGGGTTATATCTCAAAACAGTTTACAAAAGTTGCAGATCTCTTGTGTGAGCTTCATTGAACTAAAAAAAAAAAAAACCCAGGAAGTAACAGGACCAGTTGTGACCAGTTTTTGTAAAATGAATCATCTTCTTATTCCGAGGAAGTCTGAGTGATCGGATGAAACATGCCGGCTTGGTGTAGCTGGGACTCTTTAGTGGAGATGTTTGATGTTATCCTGCATTCAGTGATTCCCTGCAGGGAAGGGCACCTTAAACAATATATGGCAGGAGAACGGGACAAGGAGAACTCACAGGAGTGATGAACATTATATTCGACAGATAACCTACATGCCCAGTCCGCAGGTGTTTTCATAGGAGTCTGTAAACGTGAGCGTATTGTACATGCAATGAGTTCTGTGTGTAGAATGCAACAGACAGTATTGTCCTATATACTCTTTGATTTTCAGGAAAGATTTTGTGGAAAATAGAATACATGTCTTTTATGCAAGTAAGTGTTACAATGTTTTTGTGGGTTGGTGCCAACTTTTATCGTATAAAAAAAAGAGGAAACACTCTTCACAAGTAAAGCACTTCAGCAAGCTGAAGTTTTCTTTTCTGGTAATCTTGCAAGATCACAAGGCCAAGTAAATTCACTTTGTCCCTCCTTCTCAGTTCCCGTCATGTGTGGGATCTATCGAGGCCTGCACTGCTTTCTGCGTGGCTGTCTGATAATCCATTTCCAGATCTGCTCCATAACACCTTGCAGCTATAAAAGTCACAGCATATTTGTGAGGATAATTCCGATAACTGGTGATATACATCCCAGCGGCCGTAGCTTATATAATTCATTGTTTTAATGGGACTTTCAACGTGATCCCCTGATCTTCACAACAGACCCTCAGCCCGTGATTTTTGCAGCCCACCTGGCATCAGCCCAGTTTGCCCATGAACCAGTCCATTCCAGCTGCCACACATTCATACAATTAAAGAAAATGCCACATCACAAGCTTGATAACTTTATCCCTGTAGTTTAATTCGAATTATTAGGTAATTCCCTGTTAATAGCATGCTTAAAATGGATACAAGACAAGGAGTTGTATTAATAGACATATAAATATAATTATAGTATTAATAACTAGAAGATTACTATATTTACATGCTTTCTGCAAAAGGCCAAACATTAGTGGGGGGATACTTACATATATATAAATATATAAATATTGATGTAGATATAATGAGTTAATGGAGAGAATCGGGGGGGGGGAGGGGGGCAGGTATTCCATTTGGCCTGTGGCTTGTCATTATCTACTGATGGGACACCCTTTACCATCATTGAAATTTGCTTGGATAGATCATATCCCCATATCTACACATAGGGCGACAGAGGCACTGAACTACTTTGCCATGAAGCATGCTGAATTCATACCCTAAACACCGTGGCACCCAGTGGGTTGAATAAAAAAAGAAAAACCCTTACAATTGCTATCTTCTACCCCGTTAATTGTTCCTCTGGGAGACGTTCCTTTTTAGTTGGTCCTTTGGCTTGGCTCTCTCTTGCGTATTTGTTTCAAGTTCAAATTCATGAATTTGTTTTCAGGATCTCTGTACCCTTAGTCCTTTTTTATCCCTGGATTGGGATAGCTAATGTTTAGTGTTATTGACCATGAGTATTCCTTTAAAGTTTTCCTTTACTGAGTACAGTTATTATAATTTGGTGTGTATAATCTGTTTTCATCTCTTTTTAATTTATATTGTTGTTACTGTTTTTGTTTCTAGCAACAATATTGCATATTTTGCAACACTACTTTGCAACAGTATCTTGCAACAGTGTGATTTCTTTGGTAACAGTAACATTTTCCCATGTGTGCGATTATTACCTCCACTGTACATATTTTTTATCGGATCACTTTGATCACAATCTCTACTCACTTTAATTCACATATAATTTTATTACGGTATTTTAGCTCTTTAATGTATACATTTTTAGTCACTCCATCTTTAAAGGGTTTTCTTCAGCTTTTGTCTCATCTGTACTTTATGCCGTTTGGCGTATGGTAATGGGATATTGGTGTTTACTTAGCAGTGAGCCTCGCTCTCAACCATAGAAACATAGAAACATAGAATGTGACGGCAGATGAGAACCATTCGGCCCATCTAGTCTGCCCAATTTTCGAAATACTCTCATTAGTCCCTAGCCTTATCTTATGGTTAGGATAACCTTATGCCTATCCCACGCATGCTTAAACTCCTTTTCTGTATTAACCTCTACCACTTTAGCTGGAAGGCTATTCCATGCATCCACTACCCTCTCAGTAAAGTAATACTTCCTGATATTATTTTTAAACCTTTGCCCCTCTAATTTAAGACTATGTCCTCTTGTTGGAGGATCGGTTTGTTGGATCTCTACAGATTCCAAGCATCTCGTTCGGTCCACCTCGTTTTCAGTTAACCTCACTCTGGCATTCGTTGTCATATATAAACTCTGTTTTTGTCTTTGTACGTTGTCTTGATTAAAGTCCCGCAAGAGGACGGAACTGTTGACCTTTTTGTTGGCTGTTTTCCTCTGTATGTAATAAAGCAGAATTTATCACCGCATTAAGACCTCAAGTGCTCTCTACCAAGTTTATATGTATTTTTTAAATATACCGTCAAGCATTTCCGATATACTATATTAGTGCATAGAAATGTTATATATTGCACATGAATGTTTTATTTTAAGTGCTTTCTGTATTTCTTCCTTTTAGTGTAAATGTACTTTTTTCATACGACTATTCTTTTAAAAGAAAAAAAATCCATTTTCCTTTTCTCTTTCTATTTTTTCAAAGATTGATCTAATACACTTTGTTTACTCTAAACTAATTTGACTTGACTATATTAACCTTAGGTAACTTATCACACCCCTAAGGCATCCGCAAGAGATTTTGACAGGTCAGCAGTTTCCGTGCTGTGGTTTGTACAGTTACCTTTTCCCAGAATATTTCTGGAGGGGATTTAGCAACATGCCGAGCAAAGCCAAATAGGTGCTAAGAGAGAATTTATAATGGCACAATTAATTACTGAAAAAATGTACTGAGAATATGCAGGTTTCATTTATCTTTGCTTTTCTTCTGGAATTTTTTTTTTTTTAACCTATTAACTGGCTTAAAACTATAAACTGAAGGAACTGGGTGCTACGGCACGTCTAGTTAATAGTTCTTTAGCTGTTATCTCCTTTAGGACTTGAGAGATTGAATTTGATATCAGATTCCTCCAAACACAGAGCAGTTATAGAAATAGAATGAGCTGGAGAACACAGCCGATATTCTCTTTGTGTTTTGACAGATGCCTCACAGATGTGCTGCCAGGGAACTGGAAATAAAAATCCCATAGTGTCATCGGAGAGGTTCCTTTCTATCTAATGTTTAATCACTTTAGGACTGAAGGGGACACTGAGAGTTTATGTGTAGTGGAATTGTCACTAGTAATAGTGCGGATGGAAGAATGATAAAGAAGGCATGTGTAGAGTGTTGTCAATACAAATTATGAGACTTTTCCATATTTTTGTAAATTAATTCACTGGCTGAGGTGGAATGCTTATTACAGCATGGTAGAAGAAACTCAGTTTATAGGCCTAGTGCTACAGACCCCATAATGCTGTTTGGAACTCCAAGGCTTCCTTCCCACAACCAGGGTGTATGTTGTCCTCTTTTATTCGATACAAAGAACTTTCTTCCTGTCACTATTGTGACTGGGGAACATGTCAGGATGGAACATGGTTTTGGTATATTCCACATTTTATATCACATTAAAATAATGTGCCAGAATTATGTAAATTAAATTACCCTTCAAGGGTTAAAAATGCAGCCTGGATATATTGGATGCCAGGAAATGACCACAGCTGGCATTATGTGGTTTGATAAACCACATTAATATTTTATTAAAACTTAGTAAACAGTAATTATTTGGAATATGAGTACTAGTTCAAACCCAGTACACAGCACACATTTTCACCAGGAAAATGGTAAACTCCAGATGTAGAGAGTCTGCTAGTTTGGTTTCAAACAAATTGTGATTCATTTGAAAGTTGGGTGACCAGCAAAACTCAAAACTCTATATGCACCGACAATGGACGAAAATGTTTTGTTTGTTTCGGAATTTGAAGTTCAAGTAAATCACCTTGCTAACCCGAGGTAAGAGGGGCTGACAACCTAAACCTAAAAAGAGCTGCTTAGAATAGGGCGTAATAGTACGCCCTCCGGTTTTAAGGGGCTAAACGGTATCTATAGTGTCAGGAATATAAATGTGGATTCTTGACACCATACTTCTAAAACCACCATTTAGGTCAGGCTTCCTCAAACTCCAGCCCTCCAGATGATGCTGAACTACAACTCCCATGATTCTCAGCCTATCTATTTCATTGATAGAATCATGGGAGTTGTAGTTCAGCAACATCTGGAGGGCTGGAGTTTGGGGAAGCCTGACCTAAATGGTGGTTTTAGAAGTATGGTGTCAAGAATCCACATTTATATTCCTGACACTATAGATACCCTTTAGCCCCTTAAAACCGGAGGGCGTACTATTACGCCCTATTCCAAGCAGCTCTAAACGCCGCAGGGCGTAATAGTACACCCTCCAGTATTTTCTTACTTACCCGGTCGCCGGCGATCTCACGCCGGGGATCGCGGTCAGGCTACTCACCTGGGATCCCAGGGAGTCCCCCACGGTGGATCCTTCCTCCTGCGGCCCCCCAGCCATGTGAGAGTGAGGTCCTTGCGAGGACCTCACAATCACATGGCCAGGTTAGCTTGCTGCTGCATTGCTAGCAGGGGGACTGCCTGTAATGACAGTTAGTCCCCCTGCTGGCTGGAAATAAAATAAAATTAAATTAAAATCTGTGTAAAAAAAAAATAATATACTTAGATCATGATCTAAGTATATATATACACATATATACACACACACATACACTGTCTAGGTGTATTTTACTAATAATATATATATAATTATATATTTATTAATATCAAATTACACATAGACTGATACTGATTAAATATATATATAATTATTGTTATATATATATTTATATATAATATAAAAAAAGTAAACACGTTAAAAAATAAAATTAAAAAAATTATTAAAAATAAATAATTAAAAATTATATAGATGTGTGTTATTTCGTTCTAACTGTATTGTGATATTAATATATATATATATATATTTATATCAAAATACACGTAGAACAAAATAATATATATATATCTATATACATAAATATATACGTATATATCACTATATATATACCTATATATAAATAAAAATATAAAAAAAATTATATATATATATATGCATATATATATATATACACATATGTATATATATATATATATATATATATATATATATATATATATATATATATATATATATATATATATATATATATATATATATAAAATGTCCAAATACTTGCACTCCTGTGATAGTAGGTTAATGCCTGGTGCTGATAAGGCAAATAACATAAAAAATAAAGTAATAGGTAATAGCACTCCAAGGACTTCAAAAAGTATAAGGTGAAAAACTTAGCTTTTATTCAGCAGCTGCCACACAGAATCGACGTTTCAGTTCTAATAGTAGAATAATAGTAGAACTGAAACGTCGATTCTGAAACGAATAATAGTAGAACTGAAACGTCGATTCTGTGTGGCAGCTGCTGAATAAAAGCTAAGTTTTTCACCTTATACTTTTTGAAGTCCTTGGAGTGCTATTACCTATTACTTTATTTTTTATATTAATTCTACATATATATTTATGTAATATTTTTACATAATTAGGTATCTTAATTACTTACAATTAGCGGGACCTGCCTGACAACCCATGCCGAAAGTAAAGGGAATTTAATTTGCTAGCACTATATTTAACCCTATAACTTTCCAAGACACCATAACACCTGTACATGGGTGGTACTGTTCTATTCGGGAGACTTCGCTGAACACAAATATTAGTGTTTCAAAACAGTAAAATTTATTACAACGATGATATCGCCAGTAAAAGCGACTTTTTTTGCATTTTTCATGCACAAACAGCACTTACACGGACGATATTATAGCTGCGATACTTTTTACTGTTTTGAAACACAAATATTTGTGTTCAGCGAAGTCTCCCGAGTACAACAGTACCCCTCATGTACAGGTTTTATGGTGTTTTCAAAAGTTACAGCATCAAATATAAGGCTTGCGTTTCAGTTTTTTCACATTAAAATTCGCCAGATTGGTTACGTTGCCTTTGAGACCCTATGGTAGCCAAGAATGAAAATTACCCCTATAATGGCATACCATTTGCAATAGTAGACAACCCAAGGTATTGCAAATGGGGTATGTCCAGTCTTTTTTAGTAGCCACTTAGTCACAAACACTGGCCAAAATTGGAGTTTTTTGCATTTTTCACACAAACAAATACTAACGCTAACTTTGGCCAGTGTTTGTGACCAAATGGCTACTAAAAAAGACTGGACATACCCCATTTACAATACCTTGGGTTGTCTACTATTGCAAATGGTATGCCATTATGGGTGTAAATTTCATTACTGGGCTACTATACAGTCTCAAAGGCAACGTAACCAATCTGGCGAATTTCAATTTCAAATGTAACGTGCTATATTTGACCCAGTAACTTCCCAAAACTCCATAAAACCTGTACATAGGGGGTACTGTCTTACACATCTATACTTTCATTACACCTCATGGGTGGGCCCTCTTTTATTAGAGGCCTACCACGACGTCGGTTCCGGCACACCTCAACTGACTTATTTCCCTTCTACTTCCTATATGGCCTTATTTGCCCCTCACACAAATAAGGTGAATTACGGTTGGACAAACATGTAGCGCAAATGCCAGGTTTTGTTTACGATTTGTTTTGTTCACAACGTGTACATTTGGCTCAGTCCTTAAGGGGTTAAGTTGTTTGGGGCAAGACAGATGCACTTTAATGAGAGAATACTAGATCCCAGCCTTGGAAGTCAGCTAATGTGCTGAGATACATTTCATAGTAATTTTGGACTAGACTAAAAAAAAAGATGGTACTTCTTAGGAGCTTCCTGGATTTTATTTGAAGATCTTCCACAAGTCTATCTACTATGAACCAGTTGATCCCAGTTCTATTCCGGTGACAAAATCAAGAAAAATAGAGCAACATTTCCGTGCCCTAATGCTTATTTTAATTATATTATTTACAACTTATTTTATATTTACACGATGGAAATTTTGAATAATCATAATAAATAACTTTATAAAGAGAGGCTGCTTGTGGAATAAATGAGTTTTGATTCAAATGTTTTTTTCATTTCATCTCAAGATGTGAAGCCTGTTTTGCTCAGTATAGGAGCATTAGCATTCTGTAGCGAATATGTAAGATAATAGTATTAAATGCAACTTTCCCTCTCGTTGTCATGGATTCAGCACAGCCTAATACTCGTGGCTGTAAACCAACAGTCTTTGCACAATCTCATTTTTATCTACCAATTTCAATTTAATTATGTCCAAAATTGTTTTGTTTTCAATTTGCTACAATGGAAATACTATGCGTCTCTCTCTCTCTGCAGTAGGACATGCACCTGCCACCATTTTAATGCATGTCCCAGTGCTGCTCATAAAGTCCTTCCCTTAAATCTGACCTTACTCTAGCACACTACGCATTAACATCTACACTACCCGACACTATCACTGCATATTAACCCCTACACTACCCTACACTATCACTGCATATTAACCCCTACACTACCTAAGACTATCACTGCATATTAACCCCCTACACTACTCCCCACTATCACTGCATATTAACCCCTACACTACCCGACACTATCACTGCATATTAACCCCTACATTACCCGACACTATCACTGCATATTAACCCCTACACTACCCTACACTATCACTGCATAGTA
>OW240920.1:25223983-25263448 GCA_933207985.1 Pelobates cultripes | reverse complement strand
GGGCAGTGTTGGGGCAGTGAGGGTGGGAGGGCAGTGTTGGGGCAGTGAGGGTGGGCAGTGTTGGGGCAGTGAGGGTGGGTGGGCAGTGAGGGTGGGAGGGCAGTGTTGGGGACAGTGTGTGTGGAGGCTGTGACAACCCTCCAAACACTAAAATACCTTGTTTTGTAATATAATTCCCTGGTGATCCAGTGGTTGAAGTCCCTGGTGGTCCAGTGGTTAAAGTCCCTGGTGGTCCGGTGGGATGACTGTTCCGTGTTTTCGCGAGCGCCTTTCAGAGCGGCAACACTCTGTTTGCTCGCGAGAACCACATTATGTGATCTGCAGCTCTGCACTCGGCAGAGCTGCAGATCAGAAGCTGGCTCTCCCTATGGGCAGACCATGTTGAGGGGCCACCCGGCGGCATACTGGGCAAGCCACCAGGCCCCCTCTCACCCGACAGTTCAGTCTGCCCTAAGGTGATTTAGGCGGCCGCAAGGCCCCAGCAAGTGAGAGGCCTTAGGCGGCCGCCTAAACCACCTAATTAGAGAGCCGCCTCTGATCCTTCTGTAAGAAATCAGTAGAAGATGCTTAGACTGTGGTCAGATAGAGATGCACATGGTGATTGGTGAGTAACAAAACACAGACAAGCTCTGGTATTTAAATGATAAAGGATTCTTGTTACATAGAGCAGCGGTTCCCGAACCAGTCCTCATGGCCCACCAACAGTCCAGGTTTTGCCATTATCTCCATTGGAATAAAAAAAGGGAAATACATAAATCCTGGATTGTTGGTGGGCCATGAGGACTGGTTTGGGAACCACTGGCAAAGAGTATCTTCTTTATAAATATTTTCAACATACATTTTAGAGACTGTTATGCATGGAAAATTCTAGAGAAATCTTACATATGAAAGCCACCCTGTGTGACACCAGCAGCCATTAGCAGAATTACTGCAAACAGACAAGGTAATTAAATAGTTTAGGTTAAACATCATAAACTGGAATTATAGCAGAATTTGGAGAATGTTTCCAATTCAGTTGTTTTTAGACAAAACTTTGCAACTATCTTGTCTGTTCTCTTCAATTGGTAGATTATAGAAGCTTATTCTTCAACTAGTGTTATATGTTCTCACTAGAATTTCAAGTAATCATAAAAACATAAATCGATTGTGGCTAAGCCGTTGGACCATCTATCGGACAATTCATTTCCACACCCAGCAGCAGAATATGTTGCTTGATAGACTGATGCTCTTTCCTCCACTTTGAATATCTAAGCAACTGTGTTATTTTATGATGCTATAATACCTTATTCTGTCTGGAATTGCTGGTATTATATGTTTAAATAACTATGCTTGTGCAGCGAGATGATGCTCCCAGCTGGGTTATGATGATTACACTTAAAGCATTTATTATCTCAAGTACTGATTTATTTAATGTGTTTCTACCTCCATGTTGCATCCACTGGATAAAGATCACTTTGGGGTTTATTAGCTTAACAGCATTCTCTATAGAACTACCAATTGTCTTGCAGAACATTGGCCATAGTATCTGATGGAAAATATAAATTTAAGCATAAGTCATCAATTTTTTTGGGGGGGTCTTTTTTTAACTCCCTAATATGAACGGTTGTCACTGGTTTTATATTGAATCAGTATTTCACTCATATCACATTCATCAGGTGCGTACGTATCAATGTGTCTATTGTTATGCTATGTCAAGCATTCGTTGGTGGATAATCCGTGGATTTATCATTGAAAAAGTTGGAGCCAACCAAATGTCATTCATTGACTCAAGGCACAAATTGAGTTACCCGAGGTTCGAATCATTATGAAGACTCGGTTGTGTTCATACATGAATACTGACCATGGGTGTTCCCTCGAGCAATATTTTAATCAAATGTTGCCATATTTGTGTTTTGGTGATTGCTACAGGCTCATTGTGTTTTACATTTACTATATGGTACTGTTATCATTTGTTATTGTATTACTGTGTGAAAATAGTGTATGCTAGCCTATCACAGCACTGATTTCCACTGAACCCTACCAGATTGCTGTGTTAGATGTTTTATATTGTTTATGTTGCTATGGCTTCTGACTGGATCATCTCTATTTTGGATTTTACCAAACTCAGGAAGGCATTTGTGTTTCCACCACCTCTCATGTTATATTTCAGATTTGTATTATTTTTTATTATTAACACAGGGGAGTAGATACTGATCAGTGTTGTTTTCTTAAAATGTTACAGGTCATAATTTATAGTTACATGGCTCGTGTTAAGATACATCAGTTTGGGTAAGTGGCAAGAGATCAGTCAATCTCTTTCCGTTTGCAACTTTATCATGACTGAAGAAGATCCATTGACTTCTACGTGGGGGAACGCTACAGGGTTGGCTATTTCATGCTTTTTGCATTTTTAATGTGCTTTAACAAAGTTGTGGCTAGTGTTTTTCCCTTATATAAATAGTTGCCTAGGCTTCTATTTGGGTTATTGCTTAAAGTGACACTGTAGGCACCCAGACCACTTCAGCTAATTGAAGTAGTCTGGGTGCTGTGACCCTTTTGCACTTAGTGCTGCAATGTAAAACATTGCACTTCCACATTGCAGCTCTAAGTCTGCCCCCAGTGGCTGTCTGCCAGACAGCCACTAGGGGCGCTTCCAGAATCCTAACAGATTTTTGGTCCTTTATCTGACGCTGGATGTCCTCAGGCTTTGCATCTGGGAATCTGCCTTTTAGGCACCCCTGGGTTAGACTATCAGGAGGCGGTTTTGCTTGTCTCCACATATCTCTACTTTTACTAGCATGCCATGAGGCGGCAGCCAAAAACATCATGCTCGGTGATGGCATGGACTCTTCACTCTGGCCTACTCAGGGTATAGGTTGACCAGCAAGCGTGACTTACCCTCCTAACTCTTCTGGGGCAGATGTTATCTACTACATTGCTTACTGTCTGTTAGTACCCTGTGGCACTACCTTTATGCTGCACTCATTACCAGCTGTGACCCAGTCAGCTGCGATTATATTAGTGGTTTCTTGACACACTGTGTAGTTTATTTTCTTGTTATTCTTTCATTTAATATTACTTTAAAATTAGGCTGTCTCTACCAGGAGTTTACTCCATTGTACTTGCCTACTCTCCAATGCTAATAGTTTTTTCTTTATGTATGTAATTCTCAGACTACGCATTTGTTTTCCTGTAAGAGAATGACAAATAAAATAAAATAAATTTAAAAAAAACTAGGAGCATTGATTGGTTGTGAATGAGTAAGTTCTAGGAGTTTGCAAAAAGTAGCAATGTGCCGATATTTCATTATAGTTGGAGTTGCTGTATAAAAGAGCAGAGAAGCAGGTTATCCTGCTGCCCTTTGGAACCACGTGGAAACCCACCATGAATAAATTATCTTAGGCTGTGACATCACAAGCACCACTTAGTCCCGACATGGAGGTATACTTGGAAATTACGGTAATCATCTTAAAATTTTTTTTTACTCGTTTTAAGTTGTTTTCTCTGATCTCGTCCCTTGTATTCTGCATTTTCATGTCACCGTCTGTCAAAAAGGAGCATTAAAAAAAAAAAAAAAACAGGAAATGTCCCTTTAAGATTCACTGGCTAAGATAACTGATTAAATAAATTTTGAATCACAAACTATCTAGCCAGAATGGATTTCTTTGTGGAATTTCGTGCAGGAAAAAAAATAATAATCTTAATTCTTATTCTTGAAAAAAAAAAATGAATTTTCTGCATGTCAGAGTGATGAGCTCTGATATAATCGCTTTTCTTGAATACCACCTACAGCAAAGTTTCCGTGTAACCAGTCAGAAGATTAGACGCTTTTTTCAAGTTGCTATCTTGGGAAATATTTTTCAAGAAAATTACTACAAAGAGTTGTTTTAGAAGGTTTCCCAACTGTGCAACCTACTGTGTTTTTTTAATAAGCAAAACTATTCATCCGTATAGGTGATTCCTGTTTTCCAAGCTTGAGAGTCTAGCAGCATGAACAAATTCACTCGGAGGTTTTTACCCCTTTTATTTCCAATCTCTAATGTCACTGTCGGGTTTTGCTGACTGATGCATTTAGTTTAATGGTCATTTGAATATAGGTCAACAAAGGATTTTCATTTGTTTTCCTTCCTTACTGGGATAACATTAACTAAAAAAACTAAAAAAACCAAAAAAACGGAATGAGTCGAGCTTTGCCCTAAGAATACAACTATGACACAAACTACAAGAAATTGTAATTAAAAAAAAAAAAGTAAGAAATTAAATAGAAAATATGTTAATTCACCAGGGATTAACACGAGAAACAATTCAACCAAAGAAGGAAAATGAAAAAATACAGCAAGTTGAAAATTAGAACATTTGACCTTCTGCGCCGTTACTACAGAAAATATTGAAAATAATTTATTAATAAATATATATTTTTTTCCTTTTTCAATTTTTAACCTTTCTCAGGCAAAAAATAAGCATCATTACATCAATCAGTAATAGAAATCCACTAACACAAAATATTTTTTTTTTCAAATGACATCAGAAAAGAATGCAAACATTTGTCACAAAGTTATTTTATATCCATTTAATTTGACTTGGCAGTGATTAAATGATTAATTGACCTTGGGAACGCTTGACGAAACCTTTCTGAAAATATAGTCCATTAGTACTTTCAAACAATTCTTGATAGTTATAATGTATTCTTTCTGAAATTAATTAACATCCTCTTGGAATCTCCATTTAGACTTGTGTAGTAAGTAGACTAGAATTTGGCTTCCTCAGCAAACAGAACTTTGACTAGAATTTTTCTCAATCAGCGATTTCGGCCTAAATTGTACAATTCAATTTTAGTTCACCATTCGCTGTTTAATAAATAAATCCTATAGAGATTTATATTTTGAGCAGGTAACTGGTATGTTGGCAAGGGAATTTCCCTATATAAACAAACATTGTTGAAATAAAATATTGAAACATTCTTTAACTCATTTACCAGCATGCCCATTTTAATGTTAATTTTGCAATTTCTTTGCCAACTCATTATTAAGTGACTGGAGAATATTCCGATTTGGTGCATATTTGCTAAAGCAATGGGACATGTGTGGAAGAGGCAATGTGTTTATATAGTAATGAGCATCTTTAACCAAGAACATTAGGAAGCTTTTGAAATCTAGAAAGTGTCTTGGCTTCCATATTAATTATATGCTAATTACCAGTCTCAAATTAACATGAATAAATATAATACTTTTCATATACATGCAATATTTGATTAGTAGCTATTTTTATTCCCTTCTTATTGTAAACAGATAGCTATTCATTAATGGTTTGTAGCATTTTTTTATGTTTAAAATATACTTTTAATTATAACTAGATTATTGCTGGAAACAGTTGCTAAAAAAATATATTGTTATCATGTAAAGCGCTAATTTAATCTTGGTATTGTCATTATCCTGAAAGTTGGTGGGTAGAACCAATTATTAATGTCTAGCTTTTCAAACTCATTTGTTGTACTTAATAAAGATATTGAAGAAAAAAATGTATATAAGTAGTATGAATTAGTCCCAGCAACAGCCTTGTAATGTATGCATGTTCAGGTAAGTACAGCCCTCTAGGTTTCAAGTATGTATATTTGGGAATTAATGCCAACTCCTATAGCTTTGCACCCCTCCCTGTCACATGTACCTCATTCCTGGGCCTTATTTAACCTTGCACTTCAGAGAGCCCCAAGAGGAAGGATTTTCTAGGTAAGTGGCAGACAGGGGGTTGCTAGAATAGGACCTTCCAAAAAGGAAATGATACAATTGCTATTATAGTTTTTGGTCTATAACCGCTAACAGCTGCCCCTAAACATACTAAAGGGATCCTATAGTGCCAGGAAAACAATGCCGTTTTCCTGGCACTATAGGGTTAATAGGTCCCCACCTCCTTTGGGCCCCCTCCTGTGGGGCTGAAAACCCCTTCAGCCACTTACCTGAATCCACCGCCGATGTCCCTCGGCGCTGGGTCAGGCTCCGCCCACGCTCCTCCCCCGCCGATGTCAGCCGGCGGGGGAGACTTAATGCACATGAGCAGCAATGGCCGCATGCGTATTAGACAAACCATCATCGGAGCTGTAGTTTTAAAACTTCTGGGGATCTACCTTTTGGGCACCCTTTTCTAACCCATTTCCCCACTCACAACCAAGTTGCGCATGACCTTGTATTCTACTTGTTGTTTCCTAATGGGTAATATTTATCATGTCATTGTAATTCTTATTATTATTATTATTAACTTAATGCCTGTAACTATTCAAAATTCCAGATATTCAAATTAATATATTTTACTAATATATTATCATTATATTACTATTATCTATATACATATTATCTCTCTCTCTCTCTCTCTCTCTCTCTCTCTCTCTCTCTCTATCTATCTATATATCTATATATGTGTGTATATATTTTTATATTTGATGAATTGGATGATATCTGAAGTCATTGAGAAAGCTTTACTCCGTATAAAAGTAATAAACAAAAATTGAATATTTTTCTTTCTACTTAAACGCACATGTACAATAATCTTTTTTTTTTCTTCATAACAAGGGTTGAATATATAACATAACATCATTTATGCACATTATTAATTTTTTTTTTATTCAACCCCCTGCTTTTTAACAGATTAAAAAAATAATTTAAAAAAATGATGAACACTTCTCCACATGACATATGGTCCCTCAAACAGAGCTAGAATACAGCTCTTTGTAATGGTGATAATTTTAAAGAGCACTTTTCAATTATGCAAAATGTGTCTGAGTGCAAATTAAACCTTTCCTGTGCCAAGTCAGAGTGCAGGATGCTATATGTATCATGTAACACCTTCCCTAAAGAATTTAACATTTGCATACATTTAGATGGTCGGAAACCACCATCAGACAGATGCCCTGATTCTCACCCATGGGTATTTAATAACCTGTAAATATAACACTAGTGTAGGGAATTATTTTCAAACTTTTATTTATTGAAATAAAATACAAAAAACGACATGTGTTTTATTTTTTTTTAAGACATAAACAATTGAGCAAAAGTGAAATGATTGAGAACTAACTAGTGCAGAATGTCAAACCTACGGCCCGGGGACCACATACGGCCAGCGAAGGCAACAAATTTGGAGCATGGGAGGGCTCCTTGGTTAAGGGTTCAGTCAGGAGGCAGGAACAGGCGCGCACACACACACACACACACACACACACACACACACACACACAGGATGAGGATAGAAAGCCTGGGACCTCAGACTCCTATCAGCCTTGGCCAGCTATCTCTTATGGACCCCAAGGAAAGTCACCATCCTGCATCCAAAAATATTAATTGACTCAGATCTCTGTCAGTGTGTGCATGTATCTGTGTGTATCTGTATGTGTGCAATTGTGTTTATCTGAGTGTGTGCATATCTGTGTCAGTGTGTGTTTATCATTGTGTGTGTGGAAGTGCATACATACACTCCAGCACTTAAACACCAACACTGCACTCAGACACATCCCTGCATTCAAACACCAACAGTGCACACACATACACCCCTGCATCGAAACACTAACATTACATACCCCGCATTAAAACACGCACAACGTAAACAGAGCCCTGCATTCAAATGCGCACACTAAACACAAAAACACAAATGCATTCATCAATACTGCACAGATACACCCTTGCATTGCAATATCAACACTACACACAAACACACTTTTTTTTAGAAAGTCATAAATTACATTTGTGACATTATGTGAAGTTGTTCTTTGTGCCTACCTTTTTTCTTATTTTTGTGTGCATATGTAAATTGTATGCATTCAACCCTCCATATCTATTTAAGGGTACACTTTGGCCCTCACAAACAAATTAGTTTGACACCTCTGGACTAGGGGAATTTATTTTTTAAGGCCAAAGAGCCTATCTACTAACCAGTGAGTTATGCTGTGATAACAAATGGGGTGTAACATTTCTGAAAAAATAATAATCATGGAAAACAGTTCTGCAGATAATTTCTTGAATTAAAGGACCACTATAGTACCAGGAAAACATACTCGTTTTCCTGGCACTATAGTGCCCTGAGGGTGCCCCCACCCTCAGGGTCCCCCTCCCGCCGGGCTGGATGGCGAGGAAAGGGTTAAAACTTACCTTTTTTCCAGCGCCGGGTGGGGAGCTCTCCTCCTCCTCTCCGCCTCCTCTCCTCCTCTTCGGCTGAATGCGCATGCGCGGCAGGAGCTGCGCGCATTCAGCCAGTCTCATAGGAAAGCATTATCAATGCTTTCCTATGGACGCTGGCGTCTTCTCACTGTGATTTTCAATGAGACAGCCACTAGAGGCTTTAGAGGCTGGATTAACCCATTTATAAACATTAAAAAAAGTGTTAATCCTAGAGGGACCTGGCACCCAGACCACTTCATTAAGCTGAAGTGCTCTGGGTGCCTAGAGTGGTCCTTTAATATTGATCATCACCAGTATCCCCATGGCTAAATGTAATGTGCATGTGACATAAAAAAGGGGCCCCATGGTTATACCATCCTAAGCATATCGCTGATACTCACACAGATTAACCCTACACAGTCTGACTGGCAGTAGTGAAAAATAATTCATTCCTGTATTGTATAACTCTCTTCTTTCTAGAGAAGGCAGCCTGGTGGAAATAAATAGTACTGCAAGTAAGTTAAACTAGACTTCAAAATCAGATTTACTTTGAAAACACTTTATTTAAAGTACAGTCAACGTACATCAAGGCATAGCAATACCCATCGCACCTCTAACCAGTTTTTTATTTAATTAAATTAAGTATCTTCCCCAGCAAGATCAGATTTTTCATAGACTTATTTTTAATAGACACTCAAAATTGAAAAATTAATTTTATGTAAATCGATAGCAGAATGAATGGATTTGGTTAGTTTAGGCACACACTAACTTTTTGCACAGGAAAAACTACAATTAAAAGGATTCCAAATTATTTAACCGATGATAGCCCGGTATTTAATTTGGACGAATCCTTTAAAGCACATTTTTGCTCATGTCTAACTTTTAATATTGAATAAGCTCAAAGATCCATTGTCCTCCTGGCTTTCTAAAAAGAACATGCCTGTGTGTAATTAGCTACACGAAACACATCCATGCTTCGTTTAGCCATTTAGCCGTTTACTTAAGATACTGTTCACCTCATTTCTGTGAGTCATTGTGGGCTATTCACTGAACAGTGAATTGTGTTTATATGACAACAAAGTGTAACATTTAAACCAAAATTACAGTCAAACTGCTTTGGCCAGTTTCACTTGTCAGTGTCTAGTAAAAAAAAGTCTTATATTTGTTTTTACGTACATCTATTAATACACACAGTATTTAGCAACATATGTACACGTAGGGATCTCCACTGTACAAATAAAAAATATATTGAAAAAATCACTATTTAGTTGATATACACTCAATAAAAACATGTTATTATACATTTTTCAGGTTTATCTAAAAAGAGTTTGCAATAGATACATTTCTCTTGTCTGCTGCCTTTGCAAGCCCTCCCCTTCTAACCCCTCCCAGACTTTATGTGGCTGTCCAATCACAGGCTTCCCAATGCAGCACAAGTCTTTACAAGGCAGGTGCTCTGGGCAATTGCCGCCTATTGAGTTTACCTCCAATGAGCTAACCAAACCAGGAAGTAACAGTAACAAGGCTCATTTATATTGAAACTGTATCTATTTATCTTTTGAAATTGCACTTTTTGTCAAATGAAAAATGAGGACTCATTAATTGCACATAAAGCATTTCAGCACACTAACGTGATGTAGGTGTGGGGTGTTAAAAGAATGTTCCTTTAACAGACAGCACAAAGAGCAGGTCACTTAGGTGAAGAGATCATTGACAGGGTCTAGAAAGGGGCAAGGAGAAAGGGCTCCTCCACAAATAACATACCACAGCCCAATAACCCTGGAATTCAATGGGAAATATCAGAGATTTCACGTATGAGAATAGCATGGCCATGTGACTAATAAATCTTTGTTAATACATATGGCCTTATAATGTTAACCTCACATTAAGTGTGATCTACTGTTTCAGAGAGTCTTGTAAAATTGAATTGCTCTATCTGTCCTTGCCCCATACTGTGAATGATTTTTATTGTACACAGACGGAATGCGTTGAAACGATTTGCTAGCGTGATTCTGACACAGTCCTGCTGAGCCACATCACTCATATGTGTACTCGTAGCTGACCAGGGGAAGTTCCCAAATTAGGCTTACCTTACTGGAGTATGTAGTATTTATTGAACCCATCTGGAGCCTTGCCCACAGACGGGACAGGATGCTTTGCATCTATAAATTGTAACAGATTGGTACAACATGTTTAAGTACCCAGCGGTCATGTGATATGGTTCACATACAACTGCACAATTAATCCTATATTTTATCCGTTCATGAATTATGCATCGACTCTGCATTACAAACCCTGCTCTAAAAATGATTAAAGGACATTTCAGAGCCATTTAAATATAGTGTGGTAACCACAAACGATAGGCAATAAAATGCTTCTTCTGGAGGGCAATGTACGTTAAATAATTTAAACAACATAATAAAAGTATGGCCACTTGGCTGTATCCGAAGGTACAATGGCAGTTATATGTCATTTATATTAAATAAAATTAGTTTATATGAATGGTAAAGTGGCCAAGTTGGCTGGGAGTCAGAGGCCTTAGCATGCTGAAACATTCTGTTAATTTAGGCCACAGTGCAGCTTCCTGATTCACGGCATCTGTTTCTGGATTTAAACTCCCATCACTAATGTCGGTTAGACTGCTATGAAAATATGAAGGGCCTTTTCTCTATTAGTTATTTTGATTTATATTATACATGTCAAGAAACTCGAAGAGCACAATCTAAATCTCTTTATGGCAGATTGTTTAAAGTAAAACAACTTATAAAGTAATAAGCCAGATTCAATAAGTAACTGCTTCAATCGAAATGCTAGTTTCTAGACTTGCGCACAGCAAGAAAACACGGCTCAGCTGAAACATTTTTTTCAGAACACCAGAATTCCGGCTGAATGTCGGTTCCGCTTTGCAGAATTTCGGGACCAAGATTCTAATTTGGAGATTAACCAAAAGAAGAAAAAGACATGAATATGGGCTAAAAAATTTAATCTATATTTATATATTATTTATTATATTATTTATTAAATATATAATATATGAATAAAGATGTATTTATTTTTGACCGCTCCTCCTTTTCTCCCTCTGTTGGTCACATCTCACTCGATCTGTGATCAACATTTAGTGGGCTGACCCATAGCCAGCAATCCTCTTTTTTTCCCATCAATCATTCATTTTTTTTCATGCCGCGAGTGGAATTCAGAATCACAAATCAAATGAACATGCTGGGCCACTGCGCTGTTTGGTTAGAACTTAATTTGTGTAAATTTTAGTTCAGAGTTCGGGGGATGCGCCCAATCTTCTGATCAACCTAAATTCAGACGGATTTCAGTTTGGACCAAAACGAATCTCAAAGTGTAAAAATTGCTTATAACTTACCTTGCTAAATGCTATTGCACTGGTTACATGTTTCATCTGTCATCCTGACAAGTTTTTACCTTAATAGCGCACAGGCACATGCCCTCATTTCTCCCGTACACAACAATCAAAAGGGTTGAACTTTGTTCACTGAAAAACCATGAACATTTTTAGAAGAGTTATGCAAATTCTCACAGTAAGGAAATGTACATACAGTTAGAGTTTTCAGCAATTTACACTACAGCATTTGCAGTGAAGTCCTGGGATTAGTATATGGCTGTGGTATGCCCATATAAAGACGTTCAGGGTTATTTAATAAAGTGAGAATTTAAAGTGTATTTCAGATTTAAGACCAGAGCAGTAGAGCTGAAAATATAGCTGACTTAGATAATTTTCCAGCAATTCTGACCTTAACTTGAAACTCACTTTGAATAACCCTGATTGTTTTTAAACGCTATGGATATTTTTAGGAAACTGAATTTCTAAAAATACTATCAGATTCCTAACAAATCCACACTTGACCATTTGTATATGCCCTACTGTATACAAACAAATGTTTGAAATATTGCCATCTAAGTAATACCAAACTACCAATAAAACATTTTACACTCCAAACATTTTTGTAAAGTTTTAATGAATTAAAAAAAAAAAACAAGTGTGTAAACGTTTGTTATTTTAATTTTATGTGTCTCTGAAATGCAATCTATGCACAAAATTCCTTTATTATCATTTTGGCTAATGGTAAAATTTTTTGGGCTAAACAAAAAAACCAAAACTACTTGGTAGAAGAGGGGTTAACGTAATCTGTTTCGAAATTATTTTTGTTGTTGTTGTTGCAATATGTAACCAATATCAAAAAAGTCAACACGGGTCCTGGGTCATTTATGTTGCATACCATTAAGGGAAAGTAGTCAAAGTGTAGTACATTTCTAATATTAAACACTGAAGCACAAAACATGATAAAAGCCAGATAATTGTATAAATTGCACAGCACTTGTACGATCCTGACAATTATCTTAAATGATTCATTCATTGTTAGTAAAGTTAACTGATTAGCAGCTGGTCTTCATCAGGAAAGGTTACTACTGTTGGAGATCGGAGATTACGCTAAGCGCCTAGAATGTTTATAATTAGAGAAACATGTTTCAGATTAAATACGAATTATGCTGCTTTACATTTTCTAAACCGATAACATCTTTAATTTGTCATTCATGAAAGTTGGACTTCAGTTCACAAATTCAAAACACTAGTTTGCCTCCACAAGTCGGCACACCCATGTTGGACTGATGGAAAAGCTGGTTTTCATGTACACGTATGTGGTTTGCAAGTTAAACTAAGAATTGAGGAGATAACAAATTCTTGATTACATTTTAGGTGAACTGCAGAAATGTAACAATTCATCTATTTATCCAGCTCAGAAAGTTTGGCTAACAGACATAGTCTCAGCTCCAAAATCACTTTCAGAATAATTCTCTAAATTGGGAATTGAAAGTGAATTTATTAAAGTGAATTTCAAATTTAATGCCAGAGTAGCTGAAAAATATCAAAGCTGACTTAGATAATTTTTCCATTTTGACCTTTTTTACCTTAATTTTGAATTTCACTTTGAATTCATTTTGATTTAATAACATTTAGATTTAAATTTTTTTTTTTTTAATTACACTATTGCTTTAAAATTTGCTAGTCTCTTGTCTGCCCTAATCCCAGTGTAATAAATATTCCCTGTGAATTTTGATTTTGGATGTATTTTATGCGAACCAAAAGTATGTTATTTAAGGTCAGTGTAATGATGTAAGGTACCTGGTTGATGAAATTTCTGTAACTGCCATTTGTTAACAACAGTATATAGGTAATTTATTGAAAGTAAGAATGGGAAATGACACCTCCGGTAGCTGGTCAAAAATAGCTTTCACAAATGTCAACTGGGGGATTTAATGCCTTCATTGAGGGGAAAAAAAAACAGCAGACAGTAAAACCATCGACAACTGAACAGCTCAATTCAACCCATAGCTTAATTCCAACTTTATGATGAATTCAAGAACGACATTGGCCTCATATCATTAGGGCCTGATGCCACCCAGAATGACTAAATTGCTGATTGCCTTCTGTTTCATGGTAATATATACATCCAAGCAATTTTAAGGCAATATGCCAGTCAAGCTTCTTCATGTTTTTTACTGAGGTGCTCACAACATTTATAGCCAGGAACCACGTGCATATTGTATTACTACCGAACCTCACAGGTTGTGTGCTACAGGATTAGATCTTAGGCCTCTTCTTTTCTCCTTCTGTGCAGCTCCATGGTATGACCTCATCTCCTTATAGACTTCAATGCCCACTTCAATGCCAAAAGAAATTCACATCACCCACTCCTTTGCTTTCTAAACACCCAAACTCTCCTCCTGCATCTCGTCATACCTTTCAGATATTGCCCACTGAATGTCTTCATATTTTCAACACATCAACCCAGCCAAAACTAAAATACTCTTCTTCCTTTTCCCACCTCCCCTTCTGAACAACGCAGTTCTCTTTGCATCTGTTTTCCTCGTTAAGCCTCTCTCCCTCATCTACAAGTCATAACTTTGGATTCAAACTTTGAGCCCTTTACGCTGGACCTTTCCATCGTTCTCAAGCACAATCCCTCCTGCAAAAGTTGCATTGGTTCCCACAATTTGATATCCTTATTCAAATAACACACCCCTGTGCTCCATTTTTGCTTCAAGTCCCCCTTCCCATATCCAATTGACATCCTTTCTCAAACTCCTAAAGCCGTACCCCTTCACCCAAGCTGTCCCCAAAATGTCATAACCCAATCCATTGCTGTTCTTCAAAGTTCAACATACCTGACATATCCCTCCCTTTATTTCAAGGGTAACCTTCATCTTGGCTTCCACCTGTCACCTTCCAAATGCAACTACACACATTCAGATTTAAACTAACCTTGGGCACCTGATCTAGCTAAGGAAGAACACTCCACATCGCTCTTCTCAACTGAATAAGCATCTTCTCGTGGCACAGTTATATATGTATTTATATTTTGTTCATAATATTTTCTTTGTACAACCTAGTGTCTCAATGCACACTATTCCTCTAGATTGTAATCTCACATGCTGTCTTCCTTATAAGTTTGTAGGAGATGCTGTGTAATCAGACTAAAACTCACAGAATGTTTCAGTTTGTCTAATGACCTAACCCTTTCTACCTGTAAACCGAACTATGTAATTAATACTTACTTGCAAAGCACTCCGCATAAGAGCGATAAGTAAAAATGGCAAATAAAAAAAATAATGGTCATCAAGAAGAGTAGAGTTGGTTAATGTAGACTTAGGGCACATGGTAAACTTAACGACCAGAGACAACATGGATATTAGGCAGCCCTGAACTCCTGTTCTGGTTTGGCTAATGACATACAAATGACACGGCTGGGGGTAGATTCTCATCTCCACCAGCATCATTAAATGTATCTGCATGCTCAGTGTTTCATCCTAAAATTCTGAACACACAGTCTGTAAGCACCATGACCACTTTAAATTAGTGAAATGGTGATGGTGCTTGAAGTAACACTTTAACTCATTTCCTCAGGTGTGTAAAGATTTGCATACTGCAAACAACACATTTCACATCATTCAAAGAGTTGAACTGAATGAGAAAATAATTGACATAAAATTTGAAACTTGAACTTATATTTTAAAGGGCCTTGCTTGATTTGTGTTATGTCATAACTGTACATATTTTAACTATTTTTGACAATTTAAATTTTTCAGAAATTAGCTCTAGTAGGTTTCAAGACATTAAATTGGTATTGTGCTCATCACACACACACGCGTACAGTTCATTTTATATTATGTAGCTGTTATTAGCAGTTGCCTTCAAACTAATTTTTAAAAAAAATACAGTGATACCTAACACATAAAAATATTAATGACAATAATTCAGACAAATATCAGCAAATGCATGCTAAATTAAAAAAAAAGTAGAGGACATTTTTTTTGTATGATTGTATATTGAACAAAAAATAAATATTTATTAATGTACACAAAATGTAACAAACACATTTAAAGATACCTATCACATGGAGATGCTTTTCAACATAGTATCCAAGTAAAACAGAAAAGAAAAAAAAAACATATAGTGTAATACTTTGAGTTCAACAGTAAAGGAAATGTATATCACAAATGTTCATTAACATAACTGTTCAAAAGAAACTAAGGAACAGGTGAAACGTGTTTGCGTATTTTATACTTGTTTTATTAATAAATATTGCTTTTATATACTACGTTATGATTCCTGGTGCCTCTTTTTGTATATGCATTGAGATACCTCCTCTCTACAAGTATTTAGATAGGATTATTCTAATTATCTTTACTAGTATAAGTACTTCACTAATCCGGACTATGGGATTTGTTTGTTTGTTTTTTATATTTTCTACAATCTGGAGTTTAGAACTATATAACAAAATATGTTTGACATACACTGAATATATATGCAGTAGCAGAGATCTTAACACAGAGGCAATCTTTACTGAGCACTTACTGGCTTACAGTTTACACAAGAGCATTTGTGTGAATCTTTATCTTTCCTTATATCTTCTGCTTAGATACTCCATTGAAAAAACTGGATAAGCATCATCCTTACATTCTTTGGCGGAGATATTACTAACCAGGCTATCTGTCTAGTGTTCTATTCTATATATCATTTGTTGCCATATGGAGTCACACTATAATCTTTTTGTTTCTTTTCTGTTTTTTTTCCATTAACATCTGACACTGTCCAATTCAGCAAAACAACTGTTTCATATCAGCATGCTTTTGCTATCTGTTTGTTTGTAATTTTTGTATTTATTCTTGCTTTAATGTGTTAGGTACAATTTCATGATTTGCCCTTTTAAGGCTATTGTCGTAAGGATGAAGAGTTATAGACTTTAAAGCTGTTGCCTCTTCTTTTTTTTCTGTTTGTTTATTCATTAACTATTGGTGATTCATCGATTTTTCTATTGTTCTATATTTTTAATACAGCAAAAGTAATAGAGTGGTGTATTTTTGTGCATACATTTTTCATTGCCAATGTTTCTCTTTAAAGGGACACTATAGTCACCAAAACAACTTTGGCTTAATGTGGCAGTTTTGGTGCATAGATCATGTCCCTGCAGTCTCACTGCTCAATTCTCTGCCATGTAGGAGTTAAATCACTTTGTTTATGAACCCTAGTCACACCTCCCGACATGTGACTTGCACAGCATTCCTAAACACTTCCTGTAAAGTGTCATCTACAGTTTATCCTTCCTTTATTGCAAGTTCTGTTTAATTTAGATTTTCTTAACCCCTGCTATGTTAATAGTTTGCTAGACCCTGCAAGAGCCTCTTGTATGTGATCAAAGTTCAATAAAGTTCTGAATAAACAGAAACAAAGTGATTTAACTCATAAATGGCAGTGAATTGAGCAGTAAAACCTGAGAAGCATGATCTACACACAAAAACTGCTTCATTAAGCTAAAGTTGTTTAGGTGACTATAGTGTTCCTTTAAGTATTTTCATTAATTCTGGCTTCCTTGTTTGTCCTATGCATTCATAATTTCCTGAAACCTCAGTTGCTGATATATTATCCCAAATCTTATCAGTTTAATAATATATTGTTTTGTTTTTTATGTAGGTGGTCATTACCGGATTGGTCAGCAAAGTTTCTTTTAATGAAGATTCTAAGTCGATTTGTGAATTCTCTGGCTGTCAGAGGGAGTCATACAAGCAAACAAACAGATCTGCCTCACTCCATCTGTGAAATTTAGCAATGAATTGCAAACAATCAGAAGAAACTATCTACAGCCATGTGCGCAATCAATGATGGCGTGGCAACCGTTGAATTAACTGTAAAAGAAAAATTCAAGAATATCACAGAAGAGTGGGGAAGGACACTCCATATTTGGTTTGCAATTCTTGGAATATGGTTTATGTGGGATGAGATGATATAGAAGTTAGACTGAATTTATTTGGGACATTATCTCTTACAGTACTTGATCTTTGCAATGAAACTGAAACATCTCCACTAAAAGATCTGTTGGATCAAAGTCTTCATTGACATTTGTCAACCTAGTTTCGTATCTGATTCAGTGTTGACTGTCATGTAAGTTCAATATCACTATTGTCCCATCCATACAATCTTTCGGAGGCCCTACATGCTGTCTGAGATAGGGTGTGTTGCTAATTATACATTCTGCAACATATATAACAAAGGATGCATTGACTTACATTTGCCAGTCATACTAACGCAAGCAAACATCATAAACATAGTCTCGGCCCAAAACACGCCCTTGATATACTCTGTTTTAGAGCAAAGAGCAGTTAAAAATGAAAAAATAATGCAATGTAAATATTTATTAATAACTATAACAGTACTGTAATCCTTGACAAAACAGATAAATTATATTTCAAAATATATATTGGGAATTGTAATAGCGTTACGTATTGACTCTCGATATTGACTTCAGGTATCTCCATTCACAAATGCCAGCTAACTTTAATAAATTAAAATAGTGATGCCCTGGCATGTAGACCCATGGTGAGACTATCCGGTTAAACTTACTTTGATGGAGGCGGCAGTGCTCATGTGATAATTGGAATGCAGCTGAAGTCATTTAAAGGAGAGATTGCCATACAAACATTAATGCCCAATACTATGGTATAAAAAATAATCTTATTAACCATCTTTCTTAGTTGGGTAATTGTTGGCTAGAAACAATGAGATTTGTAAACCTAGGACAAGTGGGACTTTGCAGTGACCCAGTCTAGCACTTTAAAAAAACATTTGCACCAACTGCATTATATAAAATTGTTATCACTCATCACTCAGAACCTCAGCACAGCACATGTAAAAAGAACTATTTTGGAAAAAGAACCAATTATTAAGATCTGGGGGGACATGTCAAAATAAATTTGATTGTATTTGATAGCATTGACACACCATGCTTCTTAATTAATATTATACCATTATAAATGATTTGATAGAAATGTAGAGATTAAAGGGACACTATAGCCACCCAGACCATATCAGCTCAATGAAGTGGTCTGGGTGCCAAGTCCCTCAGGTTTTAACCCTTCAGATGTAAACATAGCAGTTTCAGAGAAACTGGGTCCCCCAAGGGAGGGGGACCCTGAGGGTGTGGCACCCTTAGGGCACTATAGTTTTCCTGACACTGTAGGGATCTTTTAAGTCACACAATATTTATAGGTGCAACATGAGTGTTGATTATTAGTGATGTCCCGAACGGTTCGCCGCAGACGGCGAACATATGACCCTGTACCTCACAGTCAGCAGACACATTCCAGCCAATCAGCAGCAGACCCTCCCTCCCAGACCATCCCACCTCCTGGACAGCTCACTAAGAATGAAGCTTCAAAATGGATGCTGTCCAGGAGGTGAGAGGGTCTGGGTGGAAGGGTCTGCTGCTGATTGGCTGGAATGTGTCTGCTGACTGTGAGGTACAGGGTCATATGTTCGCCGTCCGTGGAGAACTGTTCGGCGAACCGTTCAGCGAATCGTTCAGGACATCACTATTCATTATGGCTCAGTTTTGAAATTGCACCATACAAGAAGACAACGAAAACATTTCTTTGAGATGTTCTATTTTTTTTTTATTCTTTAATTTGTTTTTTAACAAACGTATAATGTACACAACGCAAGAGAGTAAAGAATACGTTTTAAATTGCAACATTCTTCTAATAACATCTAAGATATGGACTAAAAACAACCATAGAAGTGTTTTTTTCTATTAACCAAGTGAATTTTCTATTTGTAGTCTGCTATTATTATTATTATTATTGCCATTTATATAGCGCCAACAGATTCCGTAGCGCTTTACAATATTATGAGAGGGGATTTAACTATAAATAGGACAATTACAAATAAACTTACAGGAACAATAGGTTGAAGAGGACCCTGCTCAATCGAGCTTACATTCTATAGGAAGTGGGGTGTAAAACACATTAGGACAGGAATGTGCAATCAAATAAGGTGGGCTGCCCTTTAGGAGAGAGCAAGAGACAGGTATGTGAGGTAGGGGTTAGTCTTGGAGGCCATAAGCTTTCCTAAATAGATGGGTTTTAAGGCACTTCTTAAAAGATGCAAGACTAGGGGAGAGTCTGATGGTGGGAGGCAGGCTATTCCATAGGAAGGGAGCCGCCCGCGAGAAGTCCTGCTATAAAAACCAAGTGTTTTTTTTATTTGTAATCTGCTATAGAGAGAATTTTATCAGTTGCAAGACAAAGCGGTGCAGATTTATACACTTCATTTTATTATTCACACTTTTTAAATGCATATTTGTTAAATATAGGGATAAGTAAATATCAGAATAAATATTCAGGGAGATGATTGTACCTTGTTAATAGGATTCAGTATATATTCATGTTATGAAGGGAGCAGATTAAACTAAAGCTCCACAGATTAATTTATCATTTCTGGGACAAGACGGTGGAGAAGTTCAGTTCAGCAAATCATTTGTCCCGAAACTGAAATTTTGTTGGATGTCCAATGCTCATTAATTCGGTTCGACCGAACATTGTCTATGGAAAAATATTGAGGGAAACATTCGGATAACCAAAAAGAGGCATAAGAATGGGAAAATCAGTGTACTGCAAAATATATACATAATATAAATATTTTGGCCATTGGGTTCACAGATCAGTTGAGAAAAATAAACCAAACAGAGGACAAGCTTAAAACATCTATATTTATATTATATACGTTATATCCCCTCTTATTTTAAAGTGCTGCGGAATAAGCTGGCGGTAAATAAATACCAATAATTATAATAATAATAATATGACGTTATACTGATTGTTCCATACTACATGTTTTGATTCAGATCTACTCCAATTTGAACTGATGGTATTCATTTGAGATAGATATCGGCAAAATGCACTCAATTTATGGAATCTCTCAAGTTGAAAACCTGGCAATTTGCATATTTTATTTGCCACATTTTAAAATTGTATTTTATTTTTGGGACACATTTATCTACTGCTTAAACACAAGTAAACACAATTTTGATAACATTATAGTTTAGTGAATTTGCCGTCAGTTCCTGTTCCCAGTGACTTGTTAGTGGAGTCCATTGGCCTGCTAGCAAGTGTACTCCTGTTCAATGCTGCATACAAGACAGACCAGTCACGTGATAACACATTGTTACTTAGCGACTATTATTTTTAAATTGCATACATTTGGCTGTGGAAAACACTACAGGCAATCTTGTGTTTGTACTTTCTAACCAAGCATGCCAAGAAAATTATCTTTCATATGTAAAGTTTGTAACAGAAGCAGCGGAATAAATGTATATCTGAAATAAACAAATATATATATAACTTTTGGGATTTATCACATATCTGTTTCTAAATAACACTATAGTGATCTTTTAAGTCACACAATAGTTATAGGTGCAACATGAGTGTTCATTATTAGTGATGTCCCGAACGGTTCGCCACGGACGGCGAACATATGACCCTGTACCTCACAGTCAGCAGACACATTCCAGCCAATCAGCAGCAGACCCTCCCTCACAGACCCTCCCACCTCCTGGAGAGCTCACTAAGAATGAAGCTTCAAAATGGATGCTGTCCAGGAGGAGGGAGGGTCTGCTGCTGATTGGCTGGAATGTGTCTGCTGACTGTGAGGTACAGGGTCATATGTTCGCCGTCCGTGGCGAACCGTTCGGCGAACCGTTCGGGACATCACTATTCATTATGGCTAAGTTTTGAAATTGCACCATACACGAAAACATTTCTTTGAGATGTTCTATTTTTTTTTATTCTTTAATTTGGTTTTTAACAAACGTATAATGTACACAACGCAAGAGAGTAAAGAATACGTTTTAAATTTCAACATTCTTCTAATAACATCTAAGATATGGACTAAAAACAACCATAGAAGTGTTTTTTTCTATTAACCAATTGAATTTTCTATTTGTAGTCTGCTATAAAAACCAAGTTTTTTTTTAATTGTAATCTGCTATAGACATAATTTTATCAGTTGCAAGACAAAGTGGTGGGGATTTATACACTTCATTTTATTATTCACACTTTTTAAATGCATATTTGTTAAATATAGGGATAAGTAAATATCAGAATAAATATTCAGGGAGATGATTGTACCTTGTTAATAGGAGTCAGTATATATTCATGTTATGAAGGGAGCAGATTTAACTAAAGCTCCACAGATTAATTTATCATTTCTGGGACAAGACGGTGGAGAAGTTCAGTTCAGCAAATCATTTGTCCCGAAACTGAAATTTTGTTGGATGTCCATTGCTCATTAATTCGGTTTGACCGAATATTGTCTATGGAAAAATATTGAGGAAAAATATTGAGGGAAACATTTGGATAACCAAAAAGAGGCATAAGAATGGGAAAATCAGTGTACTGCAAAATATATACATAATATAAATATTTTGGCCATTGGGTTCACAGATCAGTTGAGAAAAATAAACCAAACAGAGGACAAGCTTAAAACATCTATATTTATATTATATACGTTATATCCCCTCTTATTTTAAAGTGCTGCGGAATAAACTGGCGGTAAATAAATACCAATAATTATAATAATAATAATATGACATTATACTGATTGTTCCATACTACATGTTTTGATTCAGATCTACTCCAATTTGAACTGATGGTATTCATTTGAGATAGATATCGGCAAAATGCACTCGATTTATGGAATCTCTCAAGTTGAAAACCTGGCAATTTGCATATTTTATTTGCCTCATTTTAAAATTGTATTTTATTTTTGGGACACATTTATCTACTGCTTAAACACAAGTAAACACAATTTTGATAACATTATAGTTTAGTGAATTTGCCGTCAGTTCCTGTTCCCAGTGACTTGTTAGTGGGGTCCATTGGCCTGCTAGCAAGTGTACTCCTGTTCAATGCTGCATACAAGACAGACCAGTCAAGTGATAAGACATTGTTACTTAGCGACTATTATTTTTAAATTGCATACATTTTTGGCTGTGGAAAACACTACAGGCAATCTTGTGTTTGTAGTTTCTAACCAAGCATGCCAAGAAAAGTATCTTTCATATGTAAAGTTTGTAACAGAAGCAGCGGAATAAATGTATATCTGAAATAAACAAATATATATAACTTTTTGGATTTATCACATATCTGTTTCTAAATATGCACACGCTGTATTTATAATATAAATGTTATAATCAATGAAAACTGCCGCGTACATTCGTTGTACCAATTAATGTAATTTGATGTTAATTATGTCATTACATCATTCTAACTCGGACACATTTACCAGTTATAGACTCATAAAGTGATAGATCGGCAATGTCAAATAGGATTAAGAGTGGACAATGAGTTTATAATAATATTTATCGTCTTCCTATTAGTATTTAAATATCAGTATCCCAACTGTTACTTAAGATTGATGAACGATCAATAGATTGAATAGATAGAAAGAACTGATAAACAGGCCATCGCACAATGTGCAGCAGGCCATCTGATCATTGACAGATACATAGATAAGGAGAGATAGACAGACTGATCAATTATAGATAGACAAATAGATAAATGATAGATGGATAGATAAATAGATAGAGAGAAAGAAAGATATAGATAGATAGATAAATGATAGATAGATAAATGATAGATAGATAAATTATAGATAGATAGATAGATAGATAGATAGATAAATTATAGATAGATAGATAGATAGATTCTGTCCTTCATTTTATTGAAAAACTATGTATTGCACCACCAAACTTGTTTCCACAGTCTATCAATTGTTTAGCTCTCTTGTGTGTAGTATCCAATCACTCTGCAATCATGCAAGTGGATAGTAATGTTCCAGATCTTTTAGTTCTCCCATCCTCTTGGAAATTCACGGTTGGTACTATCCATTTGGATAACCTGCTCTCTTTACTATGAATATTTATATCTCTCTCTTACGCTCATCTCCACCACCCGCACATCCACACACATCCTTTTGCATCTTGTGCTCAATCTAAAAGTTTCACTGTATTCATTAGATGTACCAGCAGCCTCTGGGAATGTCTTCCTAGCATTTAGCATTCTCTGAAAAGCTCATTCTCTCCCGTAGCCCGGGCTGACCTTGCCTTGTTAGAAGATCAAGCCCCTGAGGAATTTTCTTTCCTCCAAAAAAGTCTTGACTTCTGTACCATAATTAAACTCTTGGGGCATTTAGAAAGTGCCTTTAAATCCACCCCTCCCATCTTTTTTCAAGGATAAACTTTTTTTTTCTTAAACAATCCCCATGTAAGGCTTATTAGCAGAACTCCCTCACCGTACAATTTGCTTTTCTATCTTTATATATTTCACTGGGAAGTTTATTCATGAGCGATGAATTCTACAATACATTTCGCTAGATTACGGAGAGCGTAATACCGCTGCGTGGCATTTTGGAGTGATTTATCATCGCTGTATACATATGACTTCTGAAACTACAATTTCTGTTTATTTCCCTCCTGTAGAAATCAGTCATATTGAAAGATCAATCAGAAACGTACGTACCGGTCATATCAAAGTGTAAGACACTGAACATGTGTTGGTCAAAGTGCACTGATTTTGGCACGTTTCATATGCTCGGCCACATGGTTTTAATTGTAGGCGAGATACAAACGGGGGCTTCTCAGGTATATGAATGCTGTACCTTTAAATATCTGGATCAGATTAAGTTTGGGTCAAAAGTGAGAGGACGTCATTCCTGTCTGACATTCACTAAGTAAGATATTCTAAGAAATTAAAGGGGCGTCTGGATAATGCGTTAGTGTTTTTCAGGGTGGCTTTATATACTAAATAGCGATTTGTCATAAATTGGAAAATCTTTTGCGCAATGTAGTTCAAAATCATTTTAAACAGGAAAAAAATGGAATGTTCAAAATAATCCGTGGCCAAAAAAAAGTTTACATCAACTCACTGTTTAATCTATAGATCCCAATGGTACTTATTGAATTTACAAAAAAGCTGTGATGTAATTTCTTATGCTGGAAAATGTATCCTTAGAGTTAAGTGTTAGTAGGTATGGTAAAGCCAAAGAAAAGGTTAAACTTTACATTTTGATTGGTCCTTTTTCTAATTTTAGAATTTAGCATAAGATGTGATGCTAAAACTATAGAAAGTAAAGTCCATCCGATATCTTATAGTTTAGTCTAACCTTTAATGAGATGTGAGAAAAAGAAAACTGACAGAGCTATTCACTAAACTGGGGACTGCTGGGAATTTAACGTTAATTCAAGTCAAACTCAACATAAAATTAACTTGAAAAGTTTTCAACATTTTGCCAAAATTTGGGAATTTTTTGGAATTCCAGGCAATTTTTACTGTAGTAAATAACCCTGACCGTATTTTCAAATATGTTTTGTTTTTTCTTACACAAATCAGGTTTCATGATAAACATTTTATGAATACTAGGTTATACTAATATTTTACAAAAATACATCACAATGTTAAGCTTGATTTCCGATGAGTTACCTGGTCTCACTGCAAAATAAACAAACAAAAAGCTCTGTAAAACCTCAAAATTTGAGACTATTTAATTCAACCATCAAAGGTTGATCCTGATGTTTCCAGTCTAAATTGTTTTGTCAAGTTTGGCAATATTTAGGTTCTGTTTTGTTTGTTTGTGTTTACAATGGTTCTAGAATGTGATACCTATTGCACTGCCCACCTGCTGGCAGACTTTAGGAAGCAAAAATCTCTTATTTTTCCTGTTGCACAACTGTAACACATGACTCAATTGAACTTACCGTATATATTCATTGTACTATATATAACATCCGTCTGTAATTTTTCTTAAAGGACCACTCTAGGCACCCAGACCACTTCAGCTTAATGAAGTGGTCTGGGTGCCAGGTCCCTCTAGGATTAACCCTTTTTTTAATAAACATAGCAGTTTCAGAGAAACTGCTATGTTTTTAATAGGGTTAATCCAGCCTCTAAAGCCTCTAGTGGCTGTCTCATTGACAGCCGCTAGAGGCGTTTGCGTGCTTCTCACTGTGAAAATCACAGTGAGAAGTCGCCAGCGTCCATAGGAAAGCATTGTAAATGCTTTCCTATGAGACTGGCTGAATGCGCGCGCAGCTCCTGCCGCGCATGCGCATTCAGCCGAAGAGGAGGATAGGAGGCGGAGAGGAGGAGGAGAGCTCCCCGCCCACCGCTGGAAAAAAGGTAAGTTTAACCCCTTTCCTCGCCATCCAGCCCGGTGGGAGGGGGTCCCTGAGGGTGGGGGCACCCTCAGGGCACTATAGTGCCAGGAAAACGAGTATGTTTTCCTGGCACTATAGTGGTCCTTTAATTGCTAAATAGCTTGAAATGCAATAACATAGGGGTTTATGCAATAAAAGTGAAATGTAATAAGATGAAAAACAAACAGCAACATTTTGGCTGATACACCCAAGCTCTGCCTAAGACGGCAGTTTGTGAAGTTTTGCAGTCTGCTGTTTAGTGAATAAACCCCACTAGTATTAGATGTATATATAATTTTTTTTTTTTAATACACAAGGCAGACATTTTTTGCTGTAGATAAGCATGTTGTATTGTTTATCTCTGGAGTGATTCGCATATACTCTAATATAAAAAAATAAACACGGAGATTAAACAAAAAAAAAAAAGAAATCAATTTCTTAATGGTAATAGAATTCTGCCTATGGGCATATAACAAAAGTGAGAAAAAAATAAATAAATATTTTTTTTCTTCCATAAGGCCGCCTGCAACTGACAGCATCAAAGCACAAACAATCCCATTATTTGATTTGGCAGATTTTGTTTTTGATTTTTTTTTTCTTTTTCTTGTGTATGCACAGAATGATAATTGAAATCCTCAACGCAAACAAATTTCATTAAGATTTTTGGATATGGCGGAACATTTGTAAACTATAATTAGTTATTTCTAGGACTGAATTTTGAAAAATCTGCCTTTATTTATGCTGTTTTTAATTAATATCTCCTATTTTTTTTTTCAATATCCTGCAGATTTTTAATATATAAAATTATGTAATAAGAGCAAATTCAGTGTTTTGTATTTATTTTTTTATTTTAATAAAATGATGTTTTGCATTTAGGTATTTTAAAAGCATTTCTGCAGGGAATGTTCAATCTATTTTTTAAATAAAGCTTACTTTTGTAATCTATCCATTGCTTAGAATCCTGTCATTGATCTATGATTTATGTGATTTAAACCACCTCTTGGCTGCAACATTGGTCTCTATCCAAGATGCTGTGTTGAATACTAATTACAAGATCATATTTATGCTGTGGGCTAAGGAGCTGGAATAGCTGTTCCAAGCAAGGCTCCCAGCTTAAATCCCACCATTGTTCATTTGCACGGGAATATTTGCTGAGGACATTGATAAAGGACAAAAAGAAAACAAAGATTTTAATTCCCTGCGTAAAATTGTAAAAGCACGCAGGTTGATGGGAAAAAAAAAAATCACAAAATTTTTTTATTAATTAAAAAGGCTTTATATTGAAGTGATATTCTAAGTGAGATTTCATCTGCACAATTCCAGATGTCACGTCACCCTATGCTAATGAACCTCCAAGTGCCTGAAGCATAGAAAGGGTTAAATCAAAATGTTTTTTTTTTTTATTTATTAATTTTTTTTTTTTGTTACGCAGTGTTTGAATTAACGGCTGGATGCAATATCGGTATCAGCGACACATTGGCATATCTCTTGACTTTCCATCTGTAGAAATCTGTTTAAAATCCAAACACAACAGTTAAATTGAGATGTATTCTAATGAATGTGCGAGGTGGGTTCCAGCACAGTCCCTGCGGTTTTATTTTACAGACCAACCTTGTTTACATTGTAAACTCTGACACGTTTCTCGCAAGAGGCGTCCTCTGCTCACAAAGGAGATGGCGTGGATAAAAAAGAAGGGCATGCAGAGATTCTCACCCAGACTAAATAATATCGCTGACACTATGCAGACAGAGTGACATATAGTGTTATATAGCACATACCCCTGGGCTATTTCAGGAGTGTATTTGGATGAGTTAATAATTTAGGCTCCAGATGAGAAGGGGATGGAAAGATAAGAGGTAAAAGGGGCAGTTGTCCACTGACCCCACAAATTAGTTTTTTTAATCATTTGGGGTATCTAACTTATTGAATTTTTTTGACTCTGCTACTCACATAACTCAAATATTATAAGCAGTACTGAAATGATTAAATGTATTTCATTATAATAAAGCAAATTTTATGAGGGTTTTACATTTTAATTATGTGGCGGATGTCACTTAGTCATTTTGACCTCTGAGTGTTTGTTATCATTAAATTGGTCCTTTAAAAACCTGCGTGACGTGAGCTGGGAAAACATATTGTTCTTAATCAGGAAAAATGTTCTTGTAAATGTAAAATGAACTCTAATTCTTCAAAGCTTAAGACCTTCATGCACCAGAAGCATACAAATTATAGAGCATCATGTAAGACATCATCATGTGTTTTTTGTTCAAAATGTAAAATAAAAACGTAACTACTGCGCCATATTGTAGAAAGCGGAAGTAGTCGAGACTCCTGACAGGAAGTGTCTAGCTTTATGTTTCCCATAATACCCTGCACAGTGTTTTATCGTTCCAGTAAATGAGCATGTGCAAATATGTCACAGGCAGCGTCTCTGTCACTTTTAAAACTAAAACATATCGCAATGGAGTAGATGTCACTAATAGCTTCCTTTGCATTCATGTATATCAGCCATTCTCCCTACTAAGGATATTAAGTACAGCTTGTGACTCCACTATTTAAACTTGAATTAAAAATCATGTGCAATAGTTTTTTTTGTAAGAAATAAAAGTGTGTGTATATATATATATATATATATATATCAGATCTAAATGTCGATCTAGGACAATTTTGTGATATGCAACAAAATGAAATATGATTATTGAAAAAAAAAAAACAAGAGTGCACCCTTTTGTCTACTATTCATATCAATGACACACACACTGACACACACACACAGACAGTTACTGACAGACATACACTCACACACACACACACTCACTGACAGACCTACACTCACTCACTGACAAACACACACACACACACACACATACAGACACTCACAGACACACACACACACACGCAGACACTCACTCACTGACAGTCAAACACTCACTGACACACAGACTCACACAATTTATTTTTTGAGGCAAATTCAGCCTCCCTACCTTCCTGGGGTCCAGTGTGGGGCAGCTCATTTCTCCTCCCACCCACTGTTTAGTATGTCAGGGCCGTAATGATGTCATATTCCGGCTCCTGGCATCACAGAGGGCGCGCGAGGGAGGAGTGAGAGGCTGCAAGAACAGCGTTCCTTGCCGTCCGCCTTCTCCTTGCTTCTCTGGTCACCGGCATTTGATGGCAGAGCAGGCACCTGTCATCAAGGTAAGAAGGTGCCTGCTCTGCTATTCTGAAGGACAACTTAGGGGGCCACCTCCTGGGCCCCCTGTGACAGGGCTCCTCTGGGTGTGCCCACTTCTGGGTGCCTAGAGGAGTAGCCCGGCACTGGGGGCGGCTCAAGAGCTGCTCGCCCACTGCTGGGGCCCCAGACATGGGGACCCCACCAGCAATCATCGGGATGGGTGCCCTCAGCAGGCCAAATACCTAGTTTGCCGAATGGTGGCACCGGTCCTGATAACAACTATGATATCTCTACAGAAGTATAAATAATGCACACACTACACTTTCTAAAGCACGCATTGCCTCTAATAAATAGCTGTACTTCCCTGTGTTTCAGGAAGTGGAAAAATTCTAAAGTGAAAAAGTTGTATAAATCAAAAGGACACAATATAGCAAAAATAGGTGTGAAAATCTTCTTCAGTACATATTTTTTTACAATAGTGGAAATCTTTTACTAAGAAAATAATGGAAATTAAATTAGAGTAAAAAAGTGTATTTTATAGTATAGTTTATAGCATTGTACATTGTTTCTATCCAGTTCTTGGATCTGCACAAGTAAATGAAGAGCATTTACATAATAATATATGTATTACCATATATTTGAGATGTATGTTTTCAAGTTAAAGGACCACTCTAGGCACCCAGACCACTTCAGCTTAATGAAGTGGTCTGGGTGCCAGGTCCTTCTAGGGTTAACCCATTGTTTTATAAACATAGCAGTTCCCTATTTCCTCTAGTGGCTGTCTCATTGAGGCGCTTGCGTGCTTCTCACTGTGAAAATCACAATGAGAGCATGCAAGCGTCCATAGGAAAGCATTGATAATGCTTTCCTATGCGACCGGCTGAATGCGAGCACAGCTCATGCCGCGCGTGCGCATTCAGCCGACGGGGCGGATCGGAGGAGGAGAGGAGGCAGAGAGCTCCCCGCCCAGTGCTGGAAAAAGGTAAGTTTTAACCCCTTTCCCCTTTCCAGAACCGGGCGGGAGGGGGTCCCTGAGGGTATGTTTTCCTGGCACTATAGTGGTCCTTTAACTTTGCTAGAAGCCTATGTCAGTTTATTCCCACACTGTATTTCAATTTATGTGCTAGAAATAGTTGTAATCACTGCATTTTTAAATGAAACAAAATCAATCTAGAAAAGAGTCCATCTAAATATATGAATTATCTTAGCAACAGATACACATTTGACATAACAGAGTGCAAACCTGATGCCCATTGTTGTACCTGATCACTTTCTATGAGATAGATCGATAAAAAAGTGCAGATAAACTCTTCGACTTTTAAGTAAGTTTCACTTGTTGAGGTAGCAACCGTGACAGAGTCAAAAATTTTTGCATTAATGTTTTAATGTTGTTTTAACACTAGGTTCTCCATCATGAATATTATAATTAGGGTCGCACCTACTGACAATGGGTGGGGACTGGGGTGGCACCTCTTTGTCTTATAATAGTCACCATCTGCTCACCATAGGTAGAAACAGGGTGGATATTAAGATGTCCCCATTTTCTTCTATTAAATAGGGTAGGGCACTTTTACAGGGTAGGGTTTTATGGAACACCGACACACAGGCAATGAAGCCAGCATGTTGGCGGCACTGAAGAGGCTTGCGCTGCTTGGGAAAGTGTCCTCAAGCAAGGCAAATCAGTGATCACTGGAGAATAAGTGCATGCGGACCAGCAAGGAGTGTGTGTTGGGCCTCCTAATATGATCGCGGCAGTGAAGCAGAGGCCAAGGTAAGTGCCTACAGCTTCCCTTTAAATGCTTCAATTTTTTTATTAAAATGCATTCACTTCACAATGTTATTTAATTCCATCACTGATTTGCAAAATTAACATATTTTGCTTCATGTTGTTCACAGTTATTGATTTATTCATCCAATCAAAGCTCTTCCCAGTCACAATTCAACAAGTTTCCCATTACACTGCATTCTAAACAATTATTACCAAAGGTGTAAAATTATTTTTTTTAGATAGTTCTGGACATTGCTCAGTCTCCTTTTGGCATTCAATGGTTAAACATACGCCCCCATATATATTAATTATAATATACTCTTTAAAAGCTGAATAGTCCCATTTAAAAAAAAAAAAAAAAAAGATCTGGCACATTTAAAGGAGACGATTGACAATTTTGCTTATCTTCTTCTGTCTGGGCTGAGCAGTTTACACATCCCTGACTATTATGCTGCAATTCTTATCAAGCTGGGAGTGATGGGAGCTACAGTTTAACATTGATTTCAAAGGCATATGGTATACATTCCAGGTGTAACTTGTAAGCACATCAAGACACACTATACCTTTTTCTAAACTTGTCTCTGTATGTGTCTACCCATCCAGAATGTCTACTTTCTGTGTAAAATTATGTTTTTATCAATTAATCGATGTATATTAAAATGTATCAAGTCAACTTTTTGGGGGTGGAGTAGAATATCGTGATTGAACTCTTTTTAAAAGAAAACATTTTCCATAATTAAATATTTATAAAATATTTATTTTTACTTTGTTGGATTTTCACTGAAATTCCAACCCAGTCAAGAGATATACTGACACAAAGTGGGGACTACTTGTATTTCTCCTCTGTCTGACCTTCTTAGACTCTGGGGGAGTCTAAGTGTCAGTCTCGACAGCTCTGACGGCTGCAGGTAATTGGCTGTGTCTATGGATAATCCCACAGTCCCACAGGATCCTCCATAGACCTGCTGTACTCTCACGCATGCGCAGTGACCTCTGCTCTGAAGAGGACCCGCTGAATCAAGATGGCTGCACTCACAAGGAACAGGTTCAGGCAAGTAAATCGTACCTTTTCCTGCCCCCCAGTCACCGGTGATGTCACCGTAAGGGATCTTTGTGAATTCGGCAAAGTCCCCAGACGGTGACAGTGTTGCTATAGTAGTAAAGTTTTCCAACAAGAAAATCATTATAACTAACTTTATGCTAAAATTTTACTGAAATTATTTTTCTTTTCACTAATGTCAAATATGTTGAGATGATTCAGAAGGATATATACGGATAAAACCAAAAGCTTTTCAGGATGCATCAAAGGCACATCTTGTACAGATCTAATTACTTATCTCTGTGCATGAACATAGCATGATGTTTTACTAATGATCAAAACTTTAATCTACTTTTTTTTTTACTGTCCGACAGTAAATTTACTTGCTTGCCAACACAGCCTGCAACACTTTAAAGGGACACTACGCGCCCTCAGACAACTTAATCTCAATGAATAGATTTGGGTGCAGTGCCCCTGGCTTTTTAGACCTGCAAACTAAAACATTGCCATTTAGGAAATAGTCCAATGTTTTGAACGCAGGGTTAAACACACCATTAGTGGCTGTTTTCTTGACAGCCACAAGAGGAGTTTCCTTACACATCACTGATTTTGTCATGGTTATGTGACGTTGGACGCATTTGATTAATCGCCCATGGCATTCACTGTGCATGTGCTTCTCATTCCAATGCTTTTCTAGAAGCACCAGATTGGAAGGGAAACCAGGAAGTGACGCTTTCAGGAGGAAGTCGCCGGATGAATAGTGGCCAGCAGCACTGGGGGAGTCTCGGTCTTGGGAAAAGAAGATAATTACATTTCTCCTTTTTATTTATTTCGGTTGGGGGGAAGGGGTGTTTAATTGGATAGCATTAGAAATGTATGTTTTATTCATAAGCTACATTGTTCCTTTAAGCCAATGTTTTAGGTAACTATTCAGGAACCAAGTCAACTCAAAGTGAGTTACAAATTGAATGCAATATCAGCTGAACTGGAACCATAGGGGAGTTAGAGAATATTGGCAATTTTGACCTTAAACCTGAAATTCAATTTTAACGATCCTTTTAGTCAATAACCTTGCAAAAGGCATATTCACTAAAGTTAGAATTTAAAGTGAATTTCAAAGTTTAAGCCAAAATACCTTAAAACAAATAATTACAAGATTGCTTTCCATTTTGGCTATTTTAATCTAAAATTGGAATTTCACCTTGAATTGAAACATTAATGAATAGCCCTAACATTCGTTCAAACCAAGTATCTACATTTGTCTATGTCAGTGGTTCCCAACCCAGTCCTCCAGTACCCCCTACCAGTCCTGGATTTAGTGATTACCCTGTTGTGTCTAAAGTGTTTTTATTTTTTTTACTAAAACACCTTAGACACAACTGGGTAATCCCTAAATCTAGGACTGGTAGGGAGTACTTGAGGACTGGACTGGGAACCACTGGTCATTAAAAAGCAAAGGAATACGTCATTCTTATTACTCCATCATCTCCGTTCTCCTAAAATATGTTGCTAGAGTTTTATCAGCACGAGGTATTAAAGGAAATCTACTTCAGGCAAGTGGGTACTTTATTTCACATGCAAAGGTTTGCAGATATGTTTCATACAATTCCCAACACAATACTTAAATTGTTCGGAGATCTCAACACAGTTCTTTGTCATGTCTCTTCTTAAGAGTCTTGAGAAAAAAAAGAAGAATGGCAACAAATCCTTCAACACTATGATATATCCGCTATACTAATTCTATCACAGCAAAGACGTTTGTGAGAAAACATTTACATTTTTGCTTCCTGCTTGGGGGAATGTTTGCAAACAGGACCAGTTGGGTCGGATGTGGGTGAAATGTAGTCAGTTTTGGGAAGTTAGATTAACAATAGAGTATTAAACACAAACCTGGCATAATGGAGGCACCGTTGGAAATGGAGAGAAGGTATGTATTTAGCTACTATCGCCAAAAGCAATTGAATATATAATTTATCTTATTGCAAATTGCAAATCAAATGACGTCAAAGTCTTCACTGATTTCTTTGTGATAGCTTACCCTGTGGTTAGTAGACTTTTGCAAGAAGAGAACATCTGGTTTGGAGGAGCCATTTTTCCTGAAAACAGAAAATGTTTTGGGATGCTTGACTCATATTGTGCTTTTGGCAATGGATTTTGGTAATGAAAACTATTTTGGGGAAAGATTTGTTTTGCATTTCACCGATAGGAATATTTTCGCACCATTTGGTTAACAAATCATATGAGAAAAATAATCAATGGAGGGCAAATGAGGACAAATAGTAAAACACCTTATATTTATTTATGTATATATTATATATTTATAAAATATATATCACAAAAATATAAGTAGACTTTTTTGACTGCTCCTCCTTTTTTCGCTCTATTGCCTGACTGTCCAGTAACCATCAATCATCTTTTTGTCCCATAAATCATCTCTTTTTTTGTTACGACAGACGAAAACCATAATCACAAACCATGACGAACATGCCCGGCCATTGTGCATTTTCATTGGTTTGTGATTCGGGTACATTCCGTGTCAGATTTCAGAAATTCAATCGATCACCCAATCAGGCCAAATTCGGACAAGCTGTAGTTCCAACTGAAACAAATCTCCAAAGCCTCCTCTGTGACATGCAACTACTACACCTTCTCATCAGTCTGTCTGTATCTATCTATCTATCTATCTATCTATCTATCTATCTATCTATCTATCTATCTATCGTCTCTCTGTCTGTCTGTCTGTCTATCTATCTATCTATCTATCCTTCAGTTTTCTAGTGCCATTATAGAGAGAAGATATATTACAAGAGATATCAAACCAAACTATTAATTTCTGTGTATACAGGTCTTATCAGTGCGACATGACACCAGCCTCCCTAGGACCAACGAGGAACTGTCCGCCATCTAGATGACTCCTTTAGACCTCAAAAAAAGAAAATAAGTACGAAAGAGAGGGCCAGACACTAAAGGGTTGCCATATTGTTATTCATATTATTATATTGTTATTCAATCCTGTCAATTAAAGGGTTAACAAGCAACTTGTACTGCTTATTGATGGAGTTGCTATAATGATAGTAAATCAGCCGCAAACCCTACCCAGAATACACGTATTTCCAGATCACAGAGACCGTGTCCTACTGTTGTCGTAGATGTTTTTTTATTCTTGTCAAAAGTAAAGTGATTAATCATGAAGCATTCCACTTAGTTATTAAAGCCCAATGAAGGAAACATTCCCCATGAGATTTGGCTGTCCTTAATTACAGGAAGCTGTTAAAGAAACCTTTTCTTTCTTTTCTTTTCAAATACCAATCTGTATTTAAAAAAAAAAAAAGTGATTTAATAAAAAAAATTAATTACTTAATAATTTAAAAAAAAGGCTTGCAAAATATAAAACACTTCTAGATTCATCAAAATTAAACACTTTTTTTTTAAAAAGCATGTCATTTTTTTAAATCTCTAACGTGATCTGCTACTTAAGGTTCTATAAAAGGTCAACTTTATTTACTAAACAGGGTTGTGAACTGACACGAGTTCAACGTAAATTTCAAATGTTAGGTATAACATCAAGCAAACCAAACTGAAATCATGGCTGAGGTGGAGATCTTTTCATTTTGGCAATTTCAGCCTACAAAATTGAATTCACGTCGAATTCTCAGCAATACACACTTACGTTACGTAACCATGAGTCCGCCAAATGAGCTAACAATCAACTGGCAAGATTTAGCCTGAAAAAAATGATTTAAAAATACAGTTTTAGTTACATTGAAGATTTTTTCAACTCTTAACTACATTTTGCAAGTCTTGTCAAGCATGAAATAGTGGTGGATTGCAACATTTAAAGCACACCTGACTTGCTAAACATGACTCGCAGGTGTTCACTATACCAAGAATTTGGGTGAAACTGCAGAGGAATTGCCAAATTTTGTGCCAAAGCTAAGCTGGAAATGTAGCTAATTCTTGGCAATCTTCCTTAACGGTTTTACATTGTAGAAAATAAAACTCCACCTATACATGTGCTAAACTGCTAGCTAAGGTATACAGGTGATACTGGAAAAATTTGAATATCATGCAAAAGTTAATTTATTTCAGTAATGCAACGTAAAAGGGGAAACTAATATATGAGATAGACTCATTACATGCAAAGCAAGCTAGTTCAAGCCGTGATTTGTCATAAGTGCGATGATTATGGCTTACAGCTCATGAAAACCCCAAATCCACAATCTCAGTAAATTAGAATATTGTGAAAAGGTGCAATATTCTAGGCTCACAGTGTCCCACTCTAATCAGCTAAGTAAGCCATAACACCTGCAAAGGGTTTCTGAGCCTTTAAATGGTCTCTCAGTCTGGTTCAGTAGGAATCATAATCATGGGGAAGACTGCTGACCTGATAGTGGTGCAGAAAACCATCATTGACACCCTCCATAAGGAGGGAAAGCCTCAAAAGGTAATTGCGAAGGAAGTTGGATGTTCCCAAAGTGCTGTATCACAGCACATTAATAGAAAGTTATGTGGAAGGGAAAAGTGTGGAAGAAAAAGGTGCACAAGCAGCAGGGATGACCGCAGCCTGGAGAGGATTGTCAGGAAAAGGCCATTCAAAAGTATTGGGAACTTTCACAAGGAGTGGACTGAGGCTGGAGTCAGTGCATCAAGAGCCACCACACACAGACGGATCCTGGACATGGGCTTCAGATGTCGTATTCCTCTTGTCAAGCCGCTCCTGAACAACAAACAACGTCAGAAGTGTCTTAAATGGGCTAAAGAAAAACAGACCTGGTCTGTTGCTCAGTGGTCCAAAGTCCTCTTTTCTGATGAGGGCATCTTTTGCATCTGTTACAAACTGCCATTTGTAACTGGCCTTTAAATGACAAATTGCTCTGCTTCCCTGGGTTGTGGAGAAGCCTATGTGCCAGCCTCCTTCCTCATGACTATGGCCCCTGGGAGATTGTGCCCCTGAAAATTTATGGACTTTTATTGGGTGTGTATGGCCCTTTAAGAACTGTCTGTGGACATATTGTGACTTGGTGAACAATGCCCCTTTAAGAATATGTCCCCAGACCTGTAAAATAACTTGTTCCTGGCTTTCTCCCACTTGGTTCAGTAAATAAGGGTTACTGAACCAAGTACCACACAGGCGGACCACCCAGAAGTGGAAGCGTGCAGGCAATTTACCTCCCAAGCTGGGAGCCTGCTGTAGGTAAATTGCCGACCGCTGGGTGGCCGCAGTTTGTGCAAAGCAATACGTGGCGGCGGCCATCTTTGTTCATTCGAACGAGGTCAGCGGTGTGTAACCAAATCCATGGAACTGAAATCGGCTAAACATTTTCAAGTCCCATTCGGCAGTTTGAACTCACTGCTATACTAAGCCAAATTTGAATGGGACTTAGTCATTTTTCAGTGTGAAATTGACCGCCCGCACAGCCCAAATCTATGGAACTGTTTTGGGCAGGAAAATGTGCTTGCGTTCATAAAGGACTTCCGTCTAACTTTTTATCCACTGAAGGGATTTGTGTGATTTTTGGTTATGTTTATATTTAAAGTCTGCTGATTCTGAATAAGAAGATAAAGCTGATTCTGAATTTTTTATGAAGATTGGGTGTATGGTTTTAAAGTTATAGTACATGTATAAAAACTGTATTTTTCCTGCCTGTGATAATTATGTTACCCATTGTGTACCATATTTATATCATAGGCAGAGGGGAAGATTTTTGTGTGGTTCACCTACTGGAACCTGTAGCCTGGTCGTAGGTCCAGGGTGGATAGCAGACGGCGAGATCCTAGCCCAGCAGTGGCGGTTCGTGGAGTCTGCAGTGCTTATAGTGTCTACAGTGCTGATGGTCCTTTGGTGAGCGCTAGCCTGGTGGCAACTGTAACAGCATCTCATTTGGAAAGCAAGGACCCAGAGTCTGGAGTAATAATGGAGAGGCACACACTGCAAGATGCTTGAAGTCCAGTGTGAAGTTTCCACAGTCTGTGTTGATTTGGGAAGCCATGTCATCTGCTGGTGTTGGTCCACTGTGCTTCATTAAGTCCAGGGTCAACGCAGCCGTCTACCAGGAGATTTTGGAGCACTTCATACTTCCTTCCGCAGACGAGCTTTATGGGGATGCTGACTTCATTTTCCAGCAGGACTTGGCACCTGCCCACAGTGGCCTATCTAGGATTCATTTTTAGGGGGGGCACATGGTGGGCCAGGGACAAAAGTAGGGGGGCACATTTAACCCCACCCTCGCCGCAGTTTGACCCCACCCCTGTTAAGGCCCACCCCTGACACAATGTGTGTTTTTTTTTTAATAATCCCTGGTGGAGGATTCATTATTTTCCACCAGGGATTAATAAAAAAGAAACACATTTCCCTTGATACAGTGCCATGGTTGGCACTGTACCCATATACACAGTCCATATACACAGTCCATATACACACACACACAGACACACAGACTGCTGAGTCCATACACACACACAGACACACACAGACTGCTGGGTCCATACACACACACACAGGGCTGCCATCAGAAATGTTGGGGCCCCTGACACAGCTCAAGGTCTGGGCCCCCCGGTGCCTGCACCCGAGTCCGCCCAAAGTGCTGCCCCCCCTCCGAATCCGCCCACAGGGATGCAGTGTCTGCAGGACCGGTGCAAGGATTTTTGCCGCCCTAGGCAAAAGTAAAGTTTGCCGCCCCCCCATGTGACATCACAATGCCCCACCCATATGATCTGCCATGTTAACTAACACCAGTGCTGCAGTGCCGCCGTGTTTACATTAAAAGGCCTGCAGGGACAGGCTAGACACCAGAACCACTACATTAAGCTGCAGTGGTTCTGGGGACTATAGTGTCCCTTTAATGTGAGGTAAATTAGAGATTAGTGCTACGAATAATATACTAGATTGCCTACTTACAACCAGATGAGGATGATGATGGGCTCTAGCTGCCGTCTGGCTCCACTGGTCTGGTGTACAACAGGCTCTCTGGAGGCGGTTTGTAACTGTGGTCACAAAAATCACTGTTCTGGGAGAACGGGAAGCAGCTCCATTTTTTGAGGGCCCTTTACACAGCTCAAGGTCTGGGTCCCAGGGTCCACCTTCATGTTCCACCAATGAGTTTGTTCACAGGGAGTGGAGTGTGTGTGGGGGATGTCCTGATGTGTGTAAGGAATGCATTGTGTGAATCTGTGTTTGTATGTGTAAGGGCTGCAAGATGAGTTTGTGTATGTATGGGATGCAGTGTGTGCGTCTGTAAGGGATGCATTGAGTGTGTGTAAGGGGTGCATTGTGTGTTGCTGTGTGTAAGGGATGCATTGCTTGTGTACGTGTGTCTGTGTGTAATGCATTGTGTGTTTTTCTGTGTGCAAGGTGTGCATTGTGTGTGATGGATGTCAATCTCTCCCCCTCCCCCCGTCAATTTCCTTCTCCCTCCCTCTCTCCAATTTCCTTCTTCTCCCCCTCCCTCTCCAATTTCCTTCTTCCCCCCTCCAATTTCCTTCTTCTCCCTCTCATTTCCTTCTCTCTCCCCTCCAATTTCCTTCCCCTCCTCCCGTCCCTCAAATTTCCTTCCTCTCCCCGTCCCTCAAATTTCCTTCCTCTCCCCGTCCCTCAAATTTAATTCCTTTCCCCCCTCCCCCTCAAATTTCCTTCCTCTCCCCCTCCCTCAAATTTAATTCCTTTCCCCCCTCCCCCTCAAATTTAATTCCTCTCCTCCCCTCAAATTTCATTCCTGTCCCCCTCCCCCTCGAATTTCATTCCTGCCCCCCCTCCCTCAAATTTAATTTCTTCCCTCCCTCCCTCAAATTTCATTCCTCCCCCCCTTCCATTC